>JBAMBO010002040.1:0-272900 GCA_037044535.1 Lordiphosa magnipectinata | reverse complement strand
CGTCAACTCGCCATCGATCTTAACAATTGGACATTTCTCGCACTTCTTTGATGCGAATTTTGCATCAAAGACCTTGCCATGAAGTCATACAAAGTTCAATTGGTGCAGCAGCTAAAGCCAATTGACCAAACGAATCGTCTACAGTTCGCAAATTGTGCGGAAGATCGTTTGGCCGAAGATGGTGAATTTGACCGAAAAATCATCTTTTCGGATGAAGCACATTTCCACCTCGATGGTTATGTTAATAAACAAAATTGTCGCATCTGGGGCACAGAAAATCCGCATATCGTAGCCGAGAATCCAATGCACCCACCACGTGTCACTGTTTTTGGTGCGGATTTTGGTCTCGAGGCATCATTGGTACATTTTTCTTTGAAAATGAAGAAGAAGCCTCCATGACCGTGAATGGTGAATGTTAAGTGATTGGTTCTTCGAGGAAATCGAAGCGGAAGACTTGGACGATATTTGGTTTCAACAATAGAATAAACGGAGACAAAGCCGAATGGAATGGCTTAACCATAGTATACGGAATCTATTCTGGAAATGTTACGATTAAGTGGAAAACTATGATGGTGTTATATGACTCTGCCCAATCAAGACAGGAGTATACTTGCTATGGATGCCCCTCAAACATTATTTATTACATTATTATTGTTATATCTCTATCAATTTAAACATATTTCGATCAAAAATACGTGATTCAACTTCCATTTAGGGTATTAAATTAGGTAGGAATAAGCGGAAAGCTTCTGGAGGCATTTTGAAATCACTAAATACGCAAAAGATTATACAAGTTGAAGTAGTACAAGTATTCAAAACGCCATAACTCTTCTAGCAGAGATATAAAAATGCACAAAATTCAACAAACGATTCCTCATCATAACCCTGAGACAGAATTTAGATACGGAACTGGCGACATGTGGTCAGTCCTGACCCAAAGTGTCTCGTATACACGGCGGCGGCTGTCCTTTGATGGTGAGCACTCTTTGGGCAGCATACAGAAGCAGACGTGAATTGGAGCAGGGACCACAGATAAACACTGGTGCCAAACTGCGAAAATCCAATGGAGAAGGTACTACCGAGTGGTAGCACCGGCACAAGTCCTTGATTGAGGTACTCTCTGGTTGCTCAGGCGACACCTACTCGTCGATTGGTCATGCCAAATAAAGAACCGGAGCAACACTGTATAAAACACAGAGTTATAACCTCGAGAACACATGAAAACTATTTGTCCGAAATTGAGGTTAAGTCGGGCGACAAAAGCAATAATTGGTTGCTGGCCAGGAAATGTTTGGCCAACCTATATGTTCGTTGGCAATAGATAATCTTGACCAGTTTCCAGCCACCATTTATGGTCTTAGACACTGACTAGGGTGATATTTCTGATCAGTCAAATTTTATGCGTCAGGTTCGGGTATTTTGGATACAGCAAAAATGAAAACGGAAGCCAGAGATGGCTGCTTAACTAGCATGACGGCACGACAAGGGCTGCCAACTTATTTGCATACGAATGATGGCAAATGATAGCGCCCTAACGAGAGTGTGAAATGTGGAATATCGATAATTTCAAGCAGTGAGCAAATTTCAAATTTAATCACACCCTCACAGCCTGTTGCACTCGAACTCCAGACAAAATAGCAGCCCACTTACCGCCCTACCGACCTAGGATGACAGACTCCAACATACAACAGACAACGCACGTAGGAAAAGGCCTCATAGCGCACGCCACAATCGATCCTCTGCGCCCTATCTCCGAAAATCGAATAATCAGCAAAGATGGAGATGTGAACTGGCCGCCAAGAAGCTACCCAAGTTCTGCAAGTATTTGGTATTGCACAAGATCCGTGTCCTCCAAGCCAAAGTACTGTGCAGAATATCGAAGGCGCCCTGGTAAATGTGCACGTGAAGGCTGGGAACAGGAACTAAATGTCCAAATGATAGGAGAGACGGTATAGTCCAACAATCTGCCGAGAGACTCAGAAGACATTACCCCAAATCGGCTAGCAAGGCAACTACTTTGCAGAAGAAAACTTTTGGGAATCTTCCCTTGTCAACTATGGATGTAAGATGGACGTTTCAGAACCAGCCAAGATATCTAACGAACACCAATCCAAACATAAATTGTAACATAACCAAGTAAAAACAAGTGGCTATCCCTTGAATTTGCATAACCAAATGGTGAAGCACCGTCATGAGGATCGCTGGCCTGACGGACAGATGACTCTGCATAAACATCCGGAGAATTTGCAAAGTCTAATGCTATATTACACTAGAAAAGTTTTATTATTTATCAACGAAAAGTACACCGTAAGTAGAGAATAATATTTTGATATAATAAATAACAAATAAAGAGAAATAAAATCAGGATTTGGTAATGCCACAAGACTATATCCCCGTCTCAACTGTCACAATTTTGGTTCATTACGAATCACCAATGGGGGATTTATGTCTTGTAATACTTCATTCGGAATGGTCGCCAGTAGCAACCATTGAAAAAATATTGTCCGATTTAAAAATTAAAGAAAAATAAAATAAAATAATGCTAATTAGCAGGTAAAGTCCCACATGTTTAATCTATGCACACGTTTAGCAGACTGAGGTTTACTTTATATTTCTGTCGCATGAAACCTTCAAACGCCTGCTTTGTTCTCATTTTCTAACTCGCATACTTTGATTTAGTTTTTCTACTTGTATATATTCTATCCTAGAGGATTTCATAAAATCAGCAATTAATGCTTAGTGTGACCTACAAAAATTCTAGAGCGGTAAAAAGTCGGAAAACTATGTTTTCGCCAATATGTTGGAAACTCGTATTCAGCATGAATGAGTTAAAGATGCTCGGGATACTCACAAATGGTTTTAATTTGTAGAACTGTGGAACATTTATAGCTGGAAAGTATAAAGATGCTGCCATTGAATACAAAAAAGTTTTGTTTTACTAGAACTAATTTTTCTATATGCTATAGTTATCCGATTTGGATCAAACTTGGCAGAATTGTGTGGTAGCATATAATATTGATCAGTAACAAGTTTGGGAGCGATAGCATAAAAACAAAAAAGTTCTTCATACTTAGACTTTTTTTAAGACATATCTTTTGTATGGCAGCTATACTATATAGTTGTCCGATTTTCATAAGACTTGGTGGAATTATGTAAAAGCATACAAAACTTAGAAATGCGAGGATTGGAAACGTTTGCGTTGAAAACAAAAAAGTTTTTCTCACTAAAACTACTTTTTCGACCGATGGTTTCTATGGCAGCTATATGCTATAGTCATCCGATCAGGCCGGTTCTAATATATGTGCAGCGTCTTTGAGCCAAAAGAATTCGTCCAAAGTTTGGTTAAGATAGCATAGAAACAGACGGATGGACACCCGGACATGGCTGTATCAACTCAGCTTGTCATGCTGATCAAGAATATATATTATATATACTTTATGTGGTCGGAGATGCTTCTTTCTGTGCGTTACAAGCATATGGACAATTTCTACAAGGGTATAAAAAGATTGGATAAATATCAATTTTCAAAATTTTATAATAAGTTTAGAATATCGTGAAGATTGTATACCTATGTAGGCCAATCGGTTCAAAAAATGGCGAAAATTTTCAAAATTTTATTATATGATGAATTTAGCTTGTCATGAATAGTAAAGATCAAGAAGTTCAAAAAGCACGAAATTTTTTAATAAGCTTAGATTATCATGAAGATTTGATAGATGGCAATTGTAAAGTAAGCCATACTTCTTAGTATTGTGCTTGAATCACAAATGGGAGCGTAGCAACGCACGCCGGATATCTGTTATTTTGTTATAAAATAGTCCGAAAACTGATTAATTATAGTAAATTGGTGGCATATATGAACTGTTAGAACGGATTCAGTGAAGATGCGCCAAAATGGTGGGGAACCAATAAAGACCCATTTCTTCTTCTATATGAAGCATTCTTCTTCTTTGGCTAGGTATTAATATTTGAACCGTTTAACGGTCTTGGCCGCTGCTATAAGTGCTCGCCAATCGGTTCTGTTTTACTCGAGGACAGTTATTCACACAATGCTTGGCAATGTTTTGCCTTACCGTCTTTCTTAAAGTCTTCCGTTTCCAATTTTCAATGAAGATTTTTTAGTTGGACTCATTTTCTAACTTGTCTTGATCGAATGAACCACATGAGCTTGATCTGTTTAAAGCAGGGGTGCCCAAACCTATTTCGCAAGCCACGCATTTGTTTGTTTTCGCTTTGTGCTAAGGAATAGCCTGAGCGCATACGATTCAAGCGGCCATAAGATTATAAAAAGCAAAAACAATTTCATATGCGTGCTCTCCTCTCTTTCTTTCCGAGCGAAGGTCTGCAGCAACAATTTCATATGTGTCTCTTTTCTCTCTCTTTTATGTATCGAACGCTACGACAATGTTGCTTATGCGTTGTCAGTGATCGCTTCGCGCGCGATTTCTTGAGACGGCAAAGACCACACACACACACACTCAAACAAAATTCGGTTTACTCTTTCAATTCCTTGTGGTTGTTCTTGCTTTAGTTGAATTCTGTGCATTTGTATTGGCTTCCACGCGTTCGTAAGCTCATTCTGGGCACCCCTGGCTTAAAGCTTGATCTGCTTGGAGTCATTGGGAATTTGAGCTGCCTAAATCGAACCAAAACAATTTCTGACTTGATTAACTTGAACCTTTTTGTTTCAAACATGAATCAAAGGGCACTAGCTCCATTCAGGCAGGGCTCTAATGCAGAGTATACAAATATATGGAAAAGTCAAATAATATTTGTTATGTCCGCATATTTTATGAAAAAAAAGAAAGAAAAGTCATCTGACAAAATACATTGCACACTTTTCATTGTTCTTGTCGCTGTCTGGTTCAAAATTCTCAAATGCGTTTTGAGCTTAACCTAAACCAGGGTTTTCCAGTCGAAGTGGGAATGTATTGTGTGCTTAACACCGCGAAAACAAAATATGTGTCAATTTCAATTAGTCAATAGTAGCAAACCAACGTTGACCAGCTGTTTTTGAGGCGCGGAATATAACAGGCAAATTTTGTTCTCTGAGAAGATCCAGTCTAGACCAGCGATGGTCACAAAAATCCTCGCTATTTACACGTATACGAGCCGAACGCATGCTGAAGCAACAACAAGAGAGCAAAAAGCCTTTCAGTCGCTGGATAGCCTTTGATGCTGTCACACACTAATACACTCTCACTTTTTAGCCTCGCTCTTGTTGACTAACGCTGGTCTAGACTACGGCAAGCAATCGTAGAGTGGCTGACTAAGTTCGGACCCAGGGGGTGGCACATACCAAAAAGGTAGCGTCTGCGGTTAAAGGCTTTTCTACTTACAAACTGAAACAACTGGCAACAAAAATCTCAAAAACTAAAAGTTGAGAACTGCACTTGAAATTCCTTTTACCTCTCTCTCTCTCTCTCTCTCTGTGTAAAATCCATCGAAGCAAGAAGTAAATGGTTAGAAAATGTTTACCCTATATTGTTCCCGAACAAAGAGGCTGGCTACGGCAATGCAGCTTATTTTTGGCCAAGCAAGTTATGGCCAGTGTTTATTTTGATGCTCATACTCGTCCTGCTAGTCAACACTACTTGGCAGGATTGTGGCCAATCAATCATTTGGTTCTGTCTGAAGCACTTGCTCTAATTGAGCGCCAGTTGCAATTCGGATCGAGCATTGAGCCAATCCAATTATGCAGTCCATGTGTAGAGTTGCCCCCCACATGCTGAGAATTTCCTCAATTTCCGAGTAAGGCAAATGGTCCCCCCCCCCTTCCATTTCCATTTCGTTTGAGTTTTCTTTATACATTCTGGTTGCTTATTTGTTCTATGTATATCCACCTGCCACTTGCCATTTCGCACACGTAAAGTGTCCAAATTAAACCACCGAAAATTATTAACCTTCCCACGTGTCCGTGTTAACCCATTTGGCTACTTGGGTCGGGTCTTCCTAGCAATTAGCAAAATGTGCTGGTTGGCCATAATTATTGTTGATATGCCAAGGTGAAAGGATTTCGTTCTTCTTGTAATTGTAGACTCAAATTTTTGGTATTTCCTCTTCTTCTCTTCTTGTCGGCGGCGGTCTGGCACAATTAGCAACTAGAAACTGAGCAATTTGCAGTGGGAATGTAACCGCTGACCAGCACACCCACAAGTTGAGTTGGACACTCTCACATTTACATGTGAGAGTGGGCGATCCCAAGAAAAAGAAAATCACCTACTGGGAAGTCTTTAAGGGTTTCGTTTATAATTCTATGTCTGGCATAGGAAGCTAAATTGAACTTTTTTATATGCAAAAAAATTACATCGCGGAATTCTGAGGTACAAAGAGAGACACTTTGGAAGTTATGTCTGAGATGGTAGCTTCACTTTCTTGTAATCCTAGGCTGACAAATGCATTCCACGGGAAATTTTTAGAAAAGCCCAAATTATGTAATGTGCTTCCTTCAACAAATGCTTAATTTACTTTTATTTTTTATTTCTTTAAACTTAATTTATCAAAATACATGCACTTTGTGTCACGCCGAGCGTCAAATGCACACTTAATTCGGTTTGCACATATACTTATTTCCTAACAAAATCATATGACGGCACCCAAATGTGTGATAATGGTATGGAATGGTGAACAAAGAAGGATTTTGCTTCAGCATTCTTAAAATAGATTACAGCAACAGACTTTTGCTTACCCAAAACACTAGATGGAGGTGTCGCTATTTATCTATTAATCAAGTAACACTCAGTGAAGGATCACTTCATCTTCAAGATGGGGTGAATGTGAAACCGAAGGTCGAAAATGGGGAATTTAGACTCAACTGCCCATCAATGACAGCAGAATAGCTTGTGATGAATAATGGGCTACTGAAGAAAAAAGATTCTACATCGGCCACTGTTCCGTTGAAGGAAAAAGCGACAGATGACGATATCCGGCGCAAACAGCGCTCCGGGCACAAAACATCACTTAAGTATCTTAAGACACTTGAAGACCGGAACTTGAAGTCACTGACAGCTAGGGAGAATGCACTGCGCAGGGTACCACCGCCGAACTGAATGCACCAGCTACCACGACGGCGATGGAGTCTTCCTCCCAAAAGTAGAGTGAGGATTGGGGAAAATGTGGTTACTAGAAGCAATAGCGATCTGAACACCCGTCGAAGACTTCGGAGAACAAGAGGATGGGAACAGAAGATATACTTGCTCGCTTAAGCTAAAAGTTGGATCTTCAGGCATTTTGTTAACACATATTATAAAATTGATAAATAAATAAATACTAAAAAAAGTAGTTTGGGGTGGGTATGCTGGAAACGAATTGGTAATGGTGAGTAAGAGCGTAAGAGTGCTGTCGCTGAAGTCCTCATAGACATTTAGACGGACACAGAACTAGCTAAGGGGACCATTTCTAACATGAACTAGGCCTACGAATGGTCCACGGAATTACTTCCAAGTAACAGCGGGAGGTACCAGCCAGGCTGCTTTACCATCTGTCAGGAAGACTAGAGTGTGAGGGTAACGCATGAGAATACGTTTGGATGTGTGTGAATGGGATATTTGTACGAATGAGTAAAAGGTATGACTGAGTAAAAGTGTGAATGTAGAATGAGTGAGGGTCGGACTGACTGCAGACATGACTTATCTTTTTAGACGGACTTCTTCTTATTTCTACTGTCTATACATGGTACGGATGAATGGCACGATTCACAAAATTATTAGCCCCTCGAAGAAAGAACCCCACCAAATACGGCGAGCTCCAGCCGGGCTACCACCGTGCCATAGGGAGGCGTGCTATTCTCACATGCCGTAAGGAACATATCAATTGCTCTTTATCGCTCTCTCGCTCTCTTGGCTTACTTCTTAAATGTCACTTTGTAATTAACCCTTGTGAGAGACGCTTCTCAGCCGACGAATTTTTTTTGCGTTCAGCTTCTTATTTAAGAAGTTGTGAGAGAGCGAGTGCGGCTACCTTGTTAAGTATATCTTGGACTGGGACGTCCATGATACAAATAAGGAGGTATGGCACTCACAGAGTCCACCCTCTGCTCGGGCCACAAAATACACAGTGCAACACTAAAAAGTTGATCGAGTCGAGACTAAAAAATTCTGAAAGGGTATGATGGTAGTACAAAAACCTTTGCTGGGTTTGGTTTGGTTAGCTGCCGTTTTCTTTTTATTAAACTTTAAAGTTTTCAGCTTCTGATTGGGACTTGCAACTCCATATCTCGTAAACTATTTGTAATTTCGCTTTGACGTCTTAGAGAAAGCTGTTGCTCTTGTCTTCGTTTTTAAAACACTCCTAAGCAAAGGGTATTATAATTTGGCCAGGAGTTTGCAACGCATAGAAATATTCATTTCCGACCCCATAAACTATATATATTCTTGATCAGGGCGACGAGCTGAGTCGATTGAGCTTTGTCCTTCCGTCTGTCTGTCTGTTTCTACGCAAAACTAGTCCCTCAGTTTTGTAGCTATCGAGCTGAAATTTTGCACAGAGTCTTCTTTTAACTGCACGCTGCTAATATGTCGGAACCGCCCTTCTCGGATATCAACTCGAAATGCTAGTCGACTGGCCGCTATGATGAAGACAAGAACTTGCAAGGGTATAAAAACTTCGGCACGGACGAAGTTAGCTTAGCATTCTCGTTTTGTACTGTTTTTCAACTTTGTCTTAAAAACTGTAACTAATTTGACTAAGCAATGCAGGACAAAAACGTAGCTAAGATTTTAATAAACAAACTTTTCGAACATACTAAGTTCATTCGATTGGTCCTTCGTATAGTTACGGGCCCTTAAGCATGTAGAATTGGAACCAAAACTCGAAAAATTGTAATTTTTTGATTTTTCGACTGTTTTGTATTAAATCACGAAAACAGTAATAGCCTATTTCCACTGGCTTCATTTCTTATCATTTTCATTTCTAAAAATGATGCTGTTTCCATTGACAAATCTTCATCATTTTGATATTCGCAATGCCACGTTGACAAAAACAGCTGAATGGTTGGATTTAAACAACAGGCGCCACTTTCAAACTCACGGGGAGTTTTTGCAATATTTACCCAAAAAAAGACATACCACCCGACAGGAAAGCAATTACCCAGGGCGAACGCATTGTTAACGCCCTGAATTATCAGCAGAAAGCTAAATAGACAACTTTTTTTGACTATTTTATATTTTAAACAAAATTGCGCCTACTTTTTAAATTCATATCAACAGTTTATTGGTGATGACACTTTCTATTTCCAGAGAGTAACGAGTAGTGACAGAGAGTAGCGAGTACTTTTAAAAAAATACCAAATTCCTTCGTGGGGAATGTCATCATTTTTGAGAAATGAAAGAAATGAAGGGCAAAATGCAACAACAATTTGTATGGAAGAAATGATATCATTTTCTTCATTTCTTGTCATTTCAAGAAATGAAGCTTCATTTCTTTGGTGGAAATAGGCTATTAGACAGCGAAATAGTGTGACCTTGTATACATTCGATAGAAATCCTGAAAAAAAAACATGTATAGCTGTGCCGTTCACACGCATTTAATAAATGCAGAAATTAATGTCGTGTCATATAAACTTAAGCAGTCAGTGAAGAAATGTGCCAGGTTTTTGGAGATTTGGTACATTTAACTTCAAATGGCTTAATATGACCAGTTTAATACCTGTGAGAGTTTAGGGGAAAAGTCTTTCGCTTTGTAGAGTTGTATTAAGAGTTAAGCTGAGTGACTTTGGAGAGTTTGTAGACTCTTAATTTTAGCTTATTTAATAATCAAAAACTTCAAAATGGCATTTGAAACCGAAAAGTTTTTGTAGAGAGTCTGCAGACTTTTGATGTTCATTTTTTTCGACTTTAGTTAAGATTCTGTTAAATTGTTGTTTGGAGACTTTATTTTCTACTGCTGCACAAATTAATTAACTGCAACGACAAAAGCAGAAGCAGACACACACGCACCCAGATGAGCAGTTACCGTTATAGGCTGTCGTCTCACCATCGTCATCGCATGCAACCAAACCGAATTGGCTAAGTCGCAGCTGCAAGCCGGCAAAGTCCAACTCGAAGCCGGCCCCAAAGACTTGTTTTTGCCCACCGGCAGCAGGCAGACGCTGCAAAAAGTGCCGTTACATGACCCTCATACTAGGTGGGCATCGGCACAGGGAGTGCAGAAGTGGCGTCTGGGGCTGGTTATTGATACCTCACAGAGAGTTGGCTCAGAAGCATTGCCAAATTGCCTGGTCCCGCGATTTGATCGCACAATTTGAGCAACTTTTTGTGTCTGTGATCTTGGCGTGAAAGTGGCAGACTTATGGCATGTGCCGGCATCTGAATAAACAACAACAACAACAACAAGAGAGGGAGAGAAAAAGAGTGCAAAGGATTTTGCACCTGGACGGTAACCAGTGGCAGCTTCTGTTAACCAAGAAGCAGCAGCTGCAAAATTATGCTAAAGGTGTAGAGATTTAAATTATGAAACTGGAAGAAGATTTCGATAAATACATGCATACATTGTGCATACATCTGTTTTGATGAAGGTACTTTACAATCCAAGCGACAATCTCATTACATTTGCATTATGGTGGATGTTCTCTTGCATGACACACCTATTCAAGCTGCCTCTACATTTGACATATATCTCTAAAAAGTATCTCTGAAGACACGGTATTATAGTGTAATAGCAGTGCTGTAAGCGAATGATTCATACTTAAGGGAGTATTCTAGTGTAGAGGCATGAATTTGAGGTGTTTTTTCGGGTGATATAAATGAAAAACCAAAAATATTTTTACTATCCATTTTTTGACAAGATATTTATTGATGTTTTAAAAATACATAAAAAAAAAAGTCGAAAAATTCAAAATTCAAAATGCTATAAGATGTTGAAGTGGGGGGTCCCCCAAAAATGGCGCGCCAAGTTTGACGTGATTGCAAATTTTCTAATGATCTGAAACAAAAAAATTAAAAAGAATATTAATTAAGATTAGTGCTGCGATCGTACTGTCTTAAGAAAAAGTGGAAAACAAATTTTTTTTGTTAAATTACGGCCGTCTGAAAAAATTTTAAATTTTTCTTCTATTTTTTTGACTTTTCAGAATTTTTTAAAAATAGTAAAAAAAATTTTTTTTTAGTAAATCGGTTCAGTAGAACTTGAGAAATCATGTCAACCGTGCTGGCAAAAGTAGTTTCGAGAAAAACTCTTTTAAAGTTTTAACAGCACTGTAATTTTACCTGATACTTCTTTACAAATGTGCGGGTAACTCTGAAAATAATAGCAGGATACTCTTGAAATTCTCTGTGTGTGTTCTTAAATATTTGTACATTACGAAAATAAAATAAATAAAAAATTGATTTTTTTTAAATTCTAGACTAGAATACCCCCTTAAATCATTCCTAAGAATCCATAGGTCGGTCCCCCTTTTGCCTTTGTCAGAAAACGACAGCTTTCGTGCAATCACATTGAAAAGAGGTTCCGAAAGAGGAGAGAAGAGAAACACATTTTTTGTTTTTTTCCTCTTAGGTCTTTTTGGGCCCGTTTGGCTTAATTCCTGCATTCAAAAGGTCTTTCTCGTATGTATAAATCGGTGTGTAAGTCTCGGCTAACGATATGAATGTATGCGATCTCTCGTTCTCTCTCGCATTGACTCTCTCTGTTTGAGTCTGCAACCTTTTCAAATAAGATTTTGACAGTTTGGTCAGAACAATTGACTGAGTTGGGTCTGTTAATCGGTTGCTGTCAGACCGATCAGTGCTGTGTGGTCAACCACAGCCACTTAACAGTGAGCGCGATAACAGAACATATTCGGTTGAGGGACGCCCAAAGTGAGCGCAAGACAATCAGTGATCAGCGCACAGATCGTCGACGTTTAAAGGAACAGGACATGAAGACATATAGAGCTAAGGATATGCCGTATATTTCAAAGGTAAACAAGCTTTAAAGGCTGGAACTCGCAAAGGAACATCTAAACAAACCGAAGGAGTTCTGGAGAAGTGTTTTATGGAGCGAGTATAACTCACCAGCACACAAAGTTTTTGTAAAATTGCCAGCTGAACAAATGAAAAAGACGGTCCGTTTGTCAAAAAGTGAGCCATGGTGGAGGCTCTGTCATGCTGTGGGGATGTGTTGCATACAAAGGGCTGGGTGACTTGGTTCCTATCTCTGGCTCGTTGAACCAAGGGCAGGATTTGACGACACTAAACGATAATGCCTTTCCTTCTGTAGATACTCTAATCGGGAAATCATTAATGCTGCAGCAGGATAATGCCCCATGCCACAAAGCACGGATGATAACCAAGTTTCTGAAGGATGTTGGCGTTACCGTCTTAAAATGGCCACCTCAAAGTATTATTGAGAACGTCTGGTCTCTTTTGAAACGCAAAAGAACAGTTTCGTTACACAAAACTCGAGAGTTTACGATTTCTGAGCTCACTTCCCTTTGGAAAGATCTTTGAATCTATCTCCAGAGATCCTTCAAAATTTGGTGGATTCAGTACCGGACCGCCTCCAAAAAGTTATTGAACCCAAAGGAGGATATACATATTACAAATTTTTTCCTTACTTCGGTTTAGTTTAAACTTATTTTTCTTAGTATTAAATACTTGTCAAAAAACTTATGCCAGTACATGAAATTATCATATTTCACTAAGTTGTTTATATCTTTTTAAGTTGCAATGAAGAAATCTTCGTTTAAAAATTTTAAAGTTTATATTAGTTATGAACAACTAATAAAAAACAAGAAAGAAAGTCGGTCAAGCCCGACTATAATATACTCTGTACCCTTAACGTCGCAGCTCGCATTTGCTCACGAGTTATACGCGCTCATATCTAAGTTTCACTCTCTCCCTCTCTCTCTCTCTCTCACTAAGATTGCCGTTCAATAGAATGCTGTGGTGATGGGTGGGGGGTGGGGGGTTTTTACTGGCCGTTTTTTGCTCATAACTTGAGTATCGTTCATCCGATCTTTATCATTCCTTCAGCAAATCGATAAATAATTTTGTTTACAAGGTATCTCTAGAAGGTACGAATGATCTATCTTCAAAACTGTAGGAGATATGACGTGCGGGAGGGGGCGTGGCAAAAATTGAAAATAAACTTGATCTGCCTGCAAGTATAAGAAATATATGTCCCATACATGTCAAACCTCTATCTCTTACCATCTCTGAGATCTCTTCGTTCATACGGACGGACAGACAGACGGACAGACAGACAGACGGACAGACGGACATGGCTATATCGACTCGGCTGTTGATGCTGATCAAGAATATATATACTTTATAGGGTCGGAAACGATTCCTTCTCCCTGTTACATACTTTTGCACAAACTTAATATACTCTATGTACCTTCGGTACAGAGTATAATAATAAACAATTCTATATTAAGCCATTAAAAAAAATTAAATCCATTTTCCAAAATTTACTGCAGAAAACCATAAGAGGTCGAAGGTCAGAAGACAAAGTCCAAAGTTCGTTAGTGGAACAGAACGAAGATTTGATGTCATCAGGGACAGAATACAACAAGTAGATAGAAGCACATTTAGAGACATATGTCATCGAATGTCAGGCTGAGAATTTTATTTCTCTTCGTTTTTATCTGTACAACTTGTGAGAAGTTATCGTTAAATAAAGTTAAAAGTTGTAAGCCACTTTTCGCAACGATTGATAATTTTAAAAGGGTTTTCTTTTCGAAAGAAGACTATCTTAATAGTAGTGTATATAACAAGACAAACTCTACAGGCAACACGTTTATTCCTTTAGGAATTCCGTTTGCCAAACGAATCAGGTTGAGCAAGCAAAGTTCCTGCCAGATAATATCACATCATATTCCAAACGCAATTCCTTTTGCCGAATCTTACGGAGAAAGTTAAGAGTGGCAAGCCATTTTCTTAAAAGGGTTTTCTTTTCGAAAAAAGATTATCGCACCACTAGTGTAACGCCCCCTTTTCGTGACACGGACGTAGCTCGCCGTTGCCAGGGCTTGTCACAAAAATTTTTTGTATAAGTAGACACCGGCTTGTTCGTGGGTATTCGCTTAATTTATTGAAGTTGCTCTCAGAGAGTGACCTTGGTCCCTGAGCAGAACATCTCTATGACGGATGCAGTGTGTCGCTCTTGGAGAATCGGGCCTGGGGCCTATTTGGTTTGCCTTGATCTTTGCCACCCTAGTGACCGGGCGTCGTTCCAAGCCTTGCTGTTATGGAACGCGCCTACCCATGGCGTCACTCTTAGTGGACACAGCCAGGGAGCCGATTCGGAAACCGCACACCCTGTGGCTCACCCACTGTCGGTTCGGAAAACGCCGAGTGGGAGTTGGACGGGCAAGCGACGGTCCAATTCAACCGGGAATCCCGTCCAGACACAGAAACCGCACTAGCAATCCCTTTGGTTGATCTGTCACTCCTAGGTGTTGACTCGGCCGAAGCCGGGGACTGATGCTCTGCTTTTAAAGGCAGCTGGGCGCATCCGACGGTGGCAGCGAGCGCAGCTAATCGTGGCAGAGCGCGCGATATCGATAACGATGGTGTGATTGATCAGCTGGCTGCCTATCGATTGATGGCGCGCGCACTTATTGTTTGAATCTTTTATTTAACTTATAACTTATTCTAAGGAAATTATAAAATATGACTTCAGGTGTATCTCTCTACACTCTACACATGCAACCGGCTTATCCATTTAGAGATTCCCTTTGCCGAATGACTCAGCTTGAGCAAGCAAAGTAACTGCCGAAAAGCAATTCACCTTGCCGAATCCGTCGGACTCAAAAGCAAAATTTCTGCCAGATATCACAACATATTCTAAACGCAATTCCCTTTGACGAATCTTTCGGAATGAACAAACTAAGTTCCTGCTAAATCCAAACTCTCCTGAGGCAACAGAATTTACCGTTTGGGATGCCGCTATCTCAAAGAAAATGAACAATCAAGGTTCCTGTCAGATATCACAACATATTCCAAACGAAGACGACACAAGTCTTCAACTCCCAATCTATCTCCACTCACACTGTGACTAGCTTGACAAACTCTTCACAATTCTTCAATACTCCAAAAGTTGTTGTCTAAATTCAATTAAAAAACCATCTCCGCTTGTAAAAAAACACACAAACTTTGTGTTGCCATAACTGAAAGTAATGGCGAACTTTTAAGCAACTCTTCCAACTAAACACTCCTTCCCCCCTCCACCCCCACCCCGTCCCTAGTGTTTGATGCATCGACGCTCCGCACACTGCAAGTTAATCCATTAGATGCGTTGCATTTTTAATTTGACATTTGCAAAACAAATTTGACCGGGAATAGCAACAAAAACAACATCAACTTCAAAATGGAGCGCTTGACCGGAGTATTCGATGCCATACAATAGTTTTAATATTAAATTAAGGCAATCGAAACGCCAAAAACTCACTGGGGAAATGCTCTAGAGAGGACACACACACAGCGACCGCTAGATGGCGCATTTGCATGCACAATTTGCGGGAAATGATATGATAACAGACCAAAGGGGTAGGGGGGGGGGGGGGGTTGAATGAAAACCTACATAAATAATGCATGACGCTTAGAATCGTTAATGTGGGCAAAGCTTTTGGATTAAGGGAAAATTGCATAGGTAATTGACATGAATTATCTAGGTTATGGTGCTAGTTGTTGTCAAAACATAACCAATTTTTGCAACAGTTACTAGTATTCAGGGGAAACTATGGCGCACTCTCAAGCACGAGATTGAAAGCGAGGCGCACTACCATGATTAACGGCTTACCTACACGCTTTGAGCTTCGATCGAGAAGTGCCGTCTCTAGAGTGCAAGGCTGCCTTTTATAGCGGACGCTCTGTCTTTAGCTCACGCATTGGCTCACAATGTACTAACGCGTTCGCTCAGTTTGCTCGATACTTTCTCGATAGTTATACATATTTGGAGTACGGCGCCCTATTAGAACAAAGTGTCCGTTACCATTTTGAATCTTAACTGCTGTTCGGTTATTAATTCTATGTATGTTGTGCTAGCCATTTTATGGCGCTCCACAACTTGTTAAGTTTCAATGTGTAAGCTTCTATCTAAATTATGCGTAAGTTTTATGAAAGCTTCTAGGCGAGGGTATATACATACATCAGTCTAGGGTCTTTTATAAGAAATTTGTAGAAAACCTGAGAGACAGAAATAAAGGAACTTACGATCTCACTAAATTCTTGCCGGCCCTACCCTGACAACTTCGGGCGGGGAGGAAACCTGATCACCAATCAATTGACTACGGGAATAGAGCGGGAAGCTAAATGAGGCGAGAGCACATCATGCATTACAACAGCCCACAAGTATAAAACACTCTCGCTACACTTTGTATACCGAGTTTTCATACGAAGTTTGTCATGTCTTTGATACTTCGTTTGTCGAATATTCGAAATGCGTTCGTTTTTTGCTTTTCTTTATGCATTTACACACAAACATACACTGCGCGTCATCAGATTAGCGCCCCTTTGAACATTCTTCGTTAATTATCAATATTATCAAAGTCCATTGAGCCATAGTCTAACAATTTTTATCCATTGAACACTGATAAATTCTTCTTAAAATAAAACCAAAATGGTTACTGTAATATTTCAAAGAACATTTTAATGAATTTTTAAATAAATGTATAACAAAACAAGTGAGAAAGTCGGTCAAGCCCGACTATAACATACTCTGTACCACTTCATTTGCCCCCGACTATAATATTATAATACATCCAAGGGGTCACGCGTTTAACTTGCAATATTTTTATTATACGCTCATTTCTAAGGTTCTCTCGTTCCCAAAGAGTCTGTTTGTTTGAATACAGCGGTGGTTGGCTGAGTGGGTGGGTCATATACCTTTTTTGCTCATAACTTGAGTATCGTTCATCCGATCTTTATCATTCCTTCAGCAAATCGATAAATAATTTTGATTTCTAGATATCTCCAGAAGGAACGAACAATCTATCATTAAAACTGTGGGAGATATGACGTTTTTTCCAAATTGCGCGGGTGGGAGGGGGCGTGGCAAAAATTGAAAATAAACTTGATCTGCCTGCAAGTATAAGAAATATATGTCCCATACATGTCAAACCTCTATCTCTTACCATCTCTGAGATCTGTGCGTTCATACGGACGGACGGACAGACAGACGGACGGACGGACAGACGGAAATGGCTATATCGACTCGACTGTTGATGCTGATCAAGAATATATATACTTTATAGGGTGGGAAACCTTCTCCCTGTTACATACTTTTGCACAAACTTTATATACTCTATGTACCTTCGGTACAGAGTATAAAAAGTAACGAAAATTTGGTCATCAGGATGGCGCCACTTGCGATTATTTCAATAGATATAGTTTTTTGAACAACGAATGTGTTTTTTATACTTATATTTTAAACTTTAAATATTTTTAAACAAAATTAGTAATGAATGGTCCCGCCTTTGTTGACAATTACTTCGTAAATTCGATTGGGAAGTGAATTGTAAAGTTGTTCTAGGTAGTTTAAGGAAATGGTGAATCAAGTTTGTTTAATGCCTTCGATTAACTCTGCTTTTGTTTTATATTGTTTTCCGGACTCGTACACTTTTTTAGCCAACCAACCCCACACGTTTTCGATGATATTTAGATCAGGCGAGTAAGGTGTAAACTCGAGGACATCAACTTTTTGGCTTTGTATCCACGTTTTCAGCATTATCGTGCTGGAAATGCCATTTCAAATTTTCGAATAAGTTTTGGAAGTGGGGAAATGCTGTTTTTAAAACACTGTTGTAGTTAACTGCATTCATACGCGGTGTTAAAAACTGCAACTTGCAGGTGCCATAGTAGGATATAGCTCCCCACACCATCACACCGTCCAACCGGCTGTGCAGGTGGTCATGAAAATAATAATTATACCCATCGGGACCCTTCAAATTAAATTTCTTTTCATCCGAAAAGACAACATAATGCCACTCAGAAGACCACGACATATGCGTTCGAGCAAAATTTAACCGCTGATTAGCTGAAACACATTTTTTCGGACAGGTTTACCGAAAATGAAAGTAAAAACTAGGCGCAACAAAAAAAAATTGACGGAAAGCTTTCAACGGGATGATAAAATTGCTTTAATTATGGCCGTTGAGGTCAGGCCTTGCCTATGGGACCTGACAGACAGGAAGCATTACGATGCCCATTTGGTAAAGCAGCATGTTTTGTAGCATTAGTTCAGAGTTGAACAAACCTGGTAAACTTCCACATTCTTATACTTATTCTACCACATTCAATTAATAAATGTTATTGGCTTTCAGTTAATAACTGCAAATCGGCTTGGGCGTACGCTTTTTAACGAGGGATGTGTCTTCTTTGAGGAAACATTAACCCAAGTTGATCGTACTCATACCAAAAACATCGCGCACAAAAGCGCAAGCCCGAAGACTCGTCTGGATCGGAGCAACTTGTGGGCATCCTTGGCAGCTTTCTCGCTAAACCGAAGAAGGAAGTGCGTGGTGCTTTTCAATATTGGGAAATGCTGTTAAGTGGTATGCCGGAGAATAAGCAATGAAAGGTGGAAATGGTGGAGGTGACTCAACTGCTGCTCGCTCGAGCCAATGCAGACGATAATGTTTAGACATTCTCACAAAGTGCACAAACACACACATACATACATATAGAAAATAATGAATAAAAGAATTCATTAAATATCAGCATATTTTTTGTATTTAATATTTATTTATTTAATATTTAATGAAAAGAAAATAGGTACTCCCAAGGAACAGATCCAGCTTCAGAGTGAACAGGAACGTTTTGAGGTGCGGCATTTGAAGGTTCCTGGGGAATTTCAGGAATATTTTGATTTGATAAACACTTTTTGTAAACAAACACAAAACAGCTGACGCAGCAGTATGACCCTACCATTGGATTTTTTTTGGGTGTTTTTTAGGGGATTTTTGGGCTTTGTGGTCACACTATTACTTACAATCCACTTAACATAAATAACTTGCAATGTCGTGACATAAATTTTTATTTGTTCTGGAAATAGGCCTTTAAACGAGATAACTCAAATTGCATTTGGGGGCGCTAAGCTGATGACGCAAAATAAGTGACAGCTTTTGCATAGAGAATAAAAGAATATATAACGGTTCTTAGTTGGAGCTTTTTTTTGCTTGTAAGAGAGATCACATGTGAGGAATGCAAGAACAGACAAAAATTATGAAGTTGTGTGCAATAGGAAAATAAGCCAAAGCAAGTGATCAATAAGGGGGGCGCTAATATGAGCGTGTGTGTAGTTCATTTTTGACGGGTGGCGTGTGCGTACGTCTCAGCGCCTGAAAGGAAAAAAACTAATTTTAAATCGATTTAAGTCGATTTCTTTTATTTTTTGTGTGTTGTAATGGCTAATAAATTGTTGAAATATTCCTTTAATTAACAACTTAACATAACATAGCGCACAAGGATCAGTGCTTCAACCGAATTACCAGTTCCCTGCAGAAGGTCATGAAGTAGTAGGCCCTGTCTGTGTTAAATCCATGGCTGAAATGCATGTAAAGGCAGCCATGATTTCAGCACCAGCCCTTCCAAATCAGGGCTGATTCAGTACTGAGCCGTACTGAAGGGCTTATATACCTTTTACTCCAAAGTACACTACGTCGTAAAGTATCTGCATTACAACATAGCATATTAAGGGTATCGTTTAGAGGGCGTCCCATCCACAACGCCCATTACATTTCTTAGAAGTTTCGTTGAAGTTGTAATGGATCTCCGTAAAGCGTTCGGCTATCGCCCACTTGTCATTTTAAAGTTATGAGGTTTCGAAAGCTAGCAGTCCACAAAGCGGCCATGCTAAGGTAAAGGTATACTGGGTTGTAATCGTTGATGTATGGCACACAGCCTTCGAAGTGTTTCAGAGGTGCTCGATTACGTAATGTGCATTTGCGCCGCTGGGCGATTATTAAACTAAGGGGGATAGAGCAGGAAAGAATCCTCGTCTCCGATTTATTAACAACTTTGGAGCGGAAAGTAAGCCTCGTATCCAAAGGACAGGGAAATCCAAAAACTGGCCGTTTTTGGCTCATAATTTGAGTATCGTTCATCCGATCTTCAATGTCCGCAAAACGTACCGGTCGGTACGGCGCTACATTACCAGTCGTTAGTGTAGTGATGGTGCATCAGGTCGTTATTCAGGGTAGTGTGCTCCCATCACTACACTCACGACTGGTAATGCAGCGTCGTGCCGACCGGTACGACGAGCCCTGAGGGACGGTTTGCTACATGCTAAACTGGTTTTTTTTTTGTTCTGCCATAAACTCTAGTTGCTATGATACTGAGCCCAAATTTGCTTAATACGCATAATTTGGACGCCAAATACGACTTGCAAAGATTCACTTAATTTAGACCAATATTTTATATAGCTGCCATATAGCCGTACGGGCATATTTGCACAAACTTGTATTTATCTTAAGCGCCCCATACACCACACAAATTTTTGTGCAAATTCACACGCATTTAGACCACACACCACACCAACATATCCGAAAATTTCAATTGAAAGCAAGCGCTCGGCAAGTAAAGATGGTTGCTTTGGCAGTGGCAGTGAAAAAGAAATTAAAAAAAGAAAAGAAAGGCGCTTGTGAGCATCTACTGAACGAATTGGGGGAATCAGGAACTTCCTTCCGAGTAATTAACAAGGTTTTGATGGTTTGCTGGAATTGGAGACTCCTTTAAATACAAGATACCATTTTACGAGAAGCTATTTCTATCAATATTTCATATTTGGGAGTTATTTAACTTATTCTAAGGAAATTATAAAATGTGACTTCAGGTATATCTGTTGATGATAGATATAGATTGCGAGCCCGTGGAGCTTCGCACTAGGGTATAAAACTCTCCACAGGCAACCGGCTTATCCATTTTGGGATTCCCTTTGCCGAATGACTCAGCTGGAGCAAGCAAAGTTACTGCTGAAAAGCAGTTCCCCTTGCCGAATCCGTCGGACTGAACAAGCAAAGTTTCTGCCAGATATCACAACATATTCTAAACGCAATTCCCTTTGACGAATCTTTCGGAATGAACAAACTAAGTTCCTGCCAAATCCAAACTCTCCTCAGGCAACAGAATTTTCCGTATGGGATGCCGCTATCTCAAAGAAAATGAACAATCAAGGTTCCTGTCAGATATCACAACATATTCCAAACGGAATACCCTTTGCCGAATCTTTCGGAATGAACAAACTAAGTTCCTGCCAAATCCAAACTCTCCTCAGGCAACAGAATTTTCCGTATGGGATGCCGCTATCTCAAAGAAAATGAACAATCAAGGTTCCTGTCAGATATCACATCATATGCCAAGTCTCCAACTCCCAACCTATCTCCACTCACACTGTGACTAACTTGACAAACTCTCCACTAGTCAGCTGAACAAGGTTTTGATGGTTTGCTGGAAGTGGAGACTCCTTTAATTCAAAAACAAGATACCATTTTGCGAGAAGCTATTTCTATCAAAATTTCATAATGGAAGTTCTTTATGTCTCTGTTGGCGTACTCCTTCGCTTTTATGTTCACACAGAGAAGGTAAAGAACGATACTCTCGGTAACTGAACCAGAGATTAAGAAGGAAGCTGCTCCTATCCTAAACCGATGACCTGCAGTTTTGCTCACGCTGGAAGCATGAGTACCTCAAAGAGTTGCACAAGCGAAATAAGTGGAGGTACCCTACGCGAAACTTAGAGACTTGGAGACTTGGTGATAGTCAAGGAAGACAATATCACATGCCATGAATGGAAGCTGGCTCGGGTACATAAAATGTATTCGGGTACCGACGACAAGGTTCGTGTGGTAGACCTACTGACTGCCCGCGGCATTGTCAAAGTAGTCTTACTTCCAAAACTTAACTTAACTCCAGTAGCAGCAGTAACTCAAATTAAATCCTTATCCGTTCCATTTTTTATATTTCCATAGACTCCTCTCTATAGCCACGATGGCACCCAGAAGCGTACCCAGCCAATGAGCGCAGATGTACTCGAGGTATTTAATTCTACCACTGCCGAGTCTGCCGAGGCATCCACTACAGAGATGATCCTACCCGGTTCCTTCCGAGTCTAAGGGACCAATGAGGAGCGTCTCAAAAATCGATTTAACTCACCGTAGCGTTAAACTTAAACCTAAAGTGCAAGGGGGCGGGATGTTTGTGTTCCGTTCCCTACATTTCTAGATCCGCAAATATTACATTAAGTTTAGTTAAAAGATAATATTAATCGATAGCAACTAAGCCGATAGGAAATTGTTCGATAGTCGATAAGAATAAACGGAGTTTTATCTTGTCATTGAAATCTACAAAGAAGTGCACGCGTTTTATATCTCGCTAGGGAAAACCTACCCCAAATCATAGTTTTGCGCACGTGCAACCCACTAAGATTCCCTTAGCGCACACCCGCGCACACCTTAGCGCACACCTTAGCACGCAGCCGCACCGGAAAAATCTACCCCGCCACATTTTCAACTTCTATGAATTCCAAAATAAAATTCCGCTCCGCTTCTTTTTCCATGATTTCAAATAGCACACGCGCCGACGACTTGCTACGAACTGAGCACAAAATTGCGCAAACTGCCCACACACCAGACAAACACTCCCAAAATATTAAAGCGCTTTTGATTTTGGTCTCGATTTGCAAAAATGCGTGCGTGTGACGCATATTTCACTAACACACTTGGCGTTTGGCGCAAAAATTTGTGTGGTGTATGGGGCGCTTTAAGCTGCTCAACTGAAATTTGGTTTATACTTGTATTTTACGCTCCTAATACGACTAACAAAATGGGATTCGTTTTAGACAATTAGTTCATATAGCTGCCATATAGCCAATCTGGCAAATTTGTTCCAACTTTGGTTGTTTTTACGCTAATAAACTGAATTTCAGTTTTAACACGAATTTTAAGCTTCTTAAGCGACTTACCGAAAGTTGCTCGATTTGGCACACTATTTCATATAGCTGCCATATAACCGATCTGGTCGATTTGCATCAACTTTGTTGGTCTTAAAGATATTTAATTGAAATTCGGTTTGAATATGTATTTTAAGCTTCTTGAGCGACTTATCGAATATGGTTCGATTCGGTGTACTATTTCATACACCTGCCATATAGCTGATCTGTCTGTTTTTACGCTATTGAACTGAAATTCGTTTCGTACTTTTATATATAGCTCTAAATACGACTTACAAAACCTTTTTTGTGTTTGACCAAGCCAAAAATTGTTTGTTATTTTGGCGGCAAAAGCAAAAAACAAAACTTCTTCATATGCATAATACAAAAAAAAGTGTCATTCTGGTACACAAATGACATGTAAGTTGGGTCTTTTAAATTGAATTAACATAATCATCGATTCAACAATTTAAACGCTGATTTTAAGGAATCCTGAGAGCAGTGGAAAATTGCCATTTGGTCTTGACCTTTTAAAGGGAATAGAGCTTAAAACCGAAGCAAGAGTAAAAACATATTACAATATTATTGACTGGGAATCGGAGTTTAAGAAATCGAAGACGAAAACACAAGCCAAAATAAACGCCCAAACGTAGAACAGCAAAAAAACCAAAGTACAGGCTCAAAATGAAAGCCAACAATTGATTATTGGAGAACAGGAAGGACAAATCGAAGAGCAAAGTTCAGTAGAAAGTTCTGAAAAGCCACACGAAAAAGTAAACGGTGAAGAAAGTTCTGATAAGCCACACGAAAAAGAAAAATCTCTTATATTTCTATATAGGTAAAATGAGCTGTTGTCCTCTACTCCTTGTGAAGAGCCACAGAACATAGAGAAAGCAGAAGATTCCAATGCTTTTACAAGACAGAGGTCCGATGACGGGAAGTCTCTGTGTCTAGTGGTAAGAGTCCCCAAGCTATTTGAGATTCCAGTGAGTTTTTTAGAATCGATCATGAAAATCTGACGGGCAGAAATTACTAAAAAAAAACCTCACAGTTGTAAATGATGTAGCAGAAAGATATGTGAAACTACATACCTATCTACATAAGAACATTAAGACTTTGCCCAAAAGGCATTGGCGGAATCTATAAAACAAGAGTTAATCTTACTTGCTTAATATAATATTATGTGAAATTCATTGTTGTACAACCAATTAAAGCCAACTATTTTGAAATACTTTGATATTTTAGTATGCCTGCTAAAAGGACCGAGATTATAATAAAGCAATCACCACTCACTTGGATGATAATGTTAAGTTTAGGGCCTTTGCTTTTGTCACTATCCTGATCAAATGCTGTAGTAGAACACGGATGTTTAGCCAAGTTAACTTGACAAAGTCCAAGTTAAGAAACAGAATGCAAATAGAAATTTGAACGGTCACACCTGAAGAAGAAAGCGCCTTAAGAGTTTTGAAGGAATTTCTTTTAATATTACAATTTGCATTTCAATTGTTTGCAAAACCCACCTAATGTGGCCGTATTGAGTAAGACTCAACCTCTGCTGGCGCCATCTATAAATTCAAATTTTTAGTTTTTGCAATGGAAGGAAAAACGAACTGTTTATACCAACAAAGGGATAAAGGCTAAAGGAGCATCTCTCTCACTCTCTATATATATGAGATATCCACCACAGCCAAGTTGCTGACTTAATCACGGTGCTCCCATTTCCTTTACCACTTCAAAAAAGAAGATTCGAAAGCCTACTCTAAAGACCACCAACGCTTCAAGTCATCACCTATGTATTCCCAGCGAAATACAACCAAACATTCCGAAAGAGAACAAGTTTTGAACATGTTTAGCAAGGTGAATTTTTCTATATATTTTTCAGTTTTTCTCTGGCTTTTTTAAGATTCCAAATTTACCATTTAAGCAGCAAATAGCGATAAAATGCCACTGTGAGTAGTAAATACATTTCTTTTCGCAACTTTAAGGGTCAATCGACAAACTGATGACATAGCCGCTGTTGGAAGCAATATTCAGAGATATAGTAACCTTTATCCGCAGGGAATGATGAACTAACTGGATAGGCATTTTTTGTTTTAAAATAGATTAAAATAAATGGTAATCGGATAAGGAAGTAGTAGAACAACACATGATGTTCAATCTACCGACACTTTGAAATGTGATTTTACTTGGCTACATAAATATTTTAAAAAGTACAATTTGATTGCGTCCATACTCGTCTTACAAATGTTTAATTCCGATCTCATCTAACTATGAACTTATGAGCCGATAATGCTTATCGTACTAATAAATAATAACAATAAACAATAAAACAAAAAATTGGCATAAATATTAAATTATACCATCAAATTTATGGTATTTCAGGAATTCACCAAGCTTCCCACATGTCTGCCATTCTATCCACGGGAAAGAATATACATGTAGAGTCGCACAGCGTGCTCCTGCAAGCATTATTGCCGCCGGGACTTGAGAGGCACTGCGGTCAATGTTGGAGGCGCCGGAACCGAAGCCGCAGCTGCACTAGAAGCCCGAGACGAAGAAGGCTCCGGAGCCCGCGGCGTGACGCTGAAACATGGCCGCCTCTGGGAGCTGTCATTTCGCGGCCTCCTGCGACTGCTGATCTAACATTGTCCATCATATCATGGCCACATAATGGACCAGCCCCTGCACAGCAGGCCGTACCTGGACATACCACAGCTCTATTTACCGCTTCATCAAGCACATGTGCACTTTTTAGAATCTGTTGAAGTTAACTGTCGCTAGTATGATGATACCCGAAGAAAACATAAGGACCAGTCTGAGGTTTGTCGTTAATTTGGGTACAAAACGCATATCATGGCCAGATAACGGGCCAGCGCCTCTGGAGCAGCAGAAAGACAACATAAGGACCAGTCTGAGGATTGTCGTTAATTTGGGTACAAAACGCATATCATGGCCAGATAACGGGCCAGCCCCTCTGGAGCAGCAGAAAGACAATATAAGGACCAGTCTGAGGATTGTCGTTAATTTGGGTACAAAACGCGAATTCATAATATCGAAATGAAACAGTAGAAAAAGTAAAAAAAAAAAAAAAAATTTGGCAGTCAAAGGCTGAAGAGGAAGTGTTATTTTTCTCAGAAAAAGTCCAAAAAAAAAACAATAACTCCAACGACCTCTTTTTGTGTCAACAGACAAAACACATTGGCAGACTCCAAAATTTTCCTATTAGTCCCTTTGATTGGGATCTACTGCTGCCACAAATGATGTTGACTCTACCGCTGCCGCAAACCAAGTGGTTCCGTATTTCGCGCAGGCTCCGGTTTTATAGGCCGCCGGCGCAGTCGCACGCGCAGTCGCCAGCGGCAGCGCATGTCATCGATAACAATGGCGTGCGTAATCGGCAGCTGATGGCCTATCGATTGTTGGCGCGCACAGTATCAATTCAAAAGTGCGCGCGTAATTTGAATTTGCTTATATGCCCGCTTCTTGCGGCATAATTAAGCTGAAAATAAGCTTAGATCCATGTTTAGGCGCACCGAGCATACGAGTCGGGGAAAGATTTCCCAAAACTGAACTATTATTATACTTTAATTTATTTCGCCCATAAGGTTCACATTAGTGATGGGCGCTGCGGTACCCAAAATACAGTGCGGTAAATTTTGATAAATAATTGTATGGCCTTGCAAAGGGTATTATAATTTTGCCCAGAAGTTTGCAACGCATAGAAATATTCATTTCCGACACCATAAACTATATAAATTCTTGATCAGGGCGACGAGCTGAGTTGATATAGCCATGTCCGGCTGTCCGTCCGTCTGTTTCTATGCTATCTCCTCCGTCAGTTTTAAAGCTTTCGTAACCAAACTTTGCTCGAAGTTTTTTGGTACAAATACGCTGCACATTTGTCGGAACCGGCCGGATCGGATGACTATAGCATATAGCTGCCATAGGAACAATCGGTCGAAAAAGTAATTTTTGTGAGAAAAACTTTTTTGTTTTCAAGGCAAACGCCCCCAAACCTCGTATTTATAAGTTTTCTATGCTTTTACACAATTCCACCAAGTTTTATGACAATCGGCCAACTATATAGTATAGCTGCCATACAAAAGATATGTCTGAAAAAAAGTCTTAGTATGAAAAACTTTTTTGTTCTTAATGTTAGCGTTCCCAAACACGGTTATCATTAATATTATATGCTTTCAAACAGATTTGCAAACGTTGGTCAAAATCGGATGACCATATCTTATAGCTGTCATAGGAATCATCGGTCAAAAAATGTGTCTTAGTGAGAAAAACTTTTTTGTTATCAATGTTAGCGTCCTTAAACTCTTTCATTATAAATATTATACGCTTTCAAACAGATTTGCAAAATTTGGTCAAAATCGGATGTCTATATCTCATAGCTCACAAAGGAACCATAGTTCGAAAAATGGGTCTTAGTGAGAAAAACTTTTTTGTTTTCAAGTAAATCGTTCTTAAGCTCGGTGATTATTAATATTTCGCGCTTTCAAACTAATTTGAAAAAGTTAATCGACATCGGGTGACTTTATCTTATGGTTGCCATAGGACCGATCGATCGGAAAATGGGTCTAAGTAAGAAATTTGTTTTGTTTTTAATATAAGCGTCCTCAAACTCGCTGATTACGAATTTTATACGTTTTCAAATAGGTTTACAAAATTTTGTCGAAATCGGTTGAGTATATCTTAAGGCTGCCATAGGACAGATCGATCGCAAAATCAATCTTACTGAGAAAAACTTTTTTGTTTTTTAATTTTATCGTTCTTAAAGTCGGCGATTCTTAATTTGATATGTTTTCAAGAAGATTCTCGAAATTTAGTCGATAGTCTGTTGTTTATCTGTCGGAAAATGGGCATTAGCTATAAAATTTTTTGGATATTTATGTAAGCGTTCTTAAAATCTGACATTCTAAAAACAGCATTTGCAAGGGTATAAAAACTTCGTCACTTCTCGTTTTTTTTATGTATAAACATACATAATTACATATTTAACAATTATTTCTTTCTTTTTTGCAGATGGGAAATATACTATAGGTTATTGCTGAGCTGTGTCAAGTCGATGGGTATCCATTTTGAAGTCGTGGTGCCAATGTTGGCCAAAATGGCCGCAATGGTTGGAATGCTGTTCGAGGTGATGACAATGTTAGTCAAAATGGCCGCGGTGGTGGCAATGGGCGCCGCATTTTTGATGGATGCGTCCAAAGATTGCGTCCACGCGGATGCTTTTTGAATCGGTCCATGCGGCGTGTTTTGATGGATAACATTAAATTAATATGTTAACACATAAAGAGATCCAGCCGCATTCTTCACGCTCGAGCATCGGAAAGACACCGACGGCCGAATTCGATAACTACGTTGCGTATCGACTGCTAATGAATTCGATAACTACTAGGCTGCTTATCGGCTCGATAACTTGGCGAACTATTGACTGTTGCTACAGCTGTTGAGTGGCGGGAATTTTGTATTTTCAATGAAAGTCAAACCAATTCAAGTGGCTTTAAGGGAATTTGCTTGGTTGTGAAAGCTTTGGAAGCTTTGCAAAATGATTGATCTTGTGACGTCACTCTATCTGTTATTCTAACATCGAATGACGAGCGCAATGCATCTGTTAATTGTTTGTAAAAAAAAAACAACAATTGTCGCCACACAAAATATATTCAGGGGTACATTTTTGGCTGCATTTTATTCTAATGCTGTTCTATGTGTTTCTCTCTGTGTTGGTTTAGGGATGGACCATTTACCGATAAGCTGAAGAACATTTGCCTTAGAGATGAGCCATCTCTCGTGAGTTAGCCAGCTAGCTGTTAGTAAACACTTTGAAATTTGGTTTGCTTACTAAAACAATAATTATAAAATTATTGCTAAATAAATGTTCTCTAATTGTACAATTCAATTAAGCGACCATCTCTAAGAAGAATGTATTTATATACACAGCCCCTTGTGTGTAAGTGTGTGGGTGTGTGTGTGTGTTCACGCGCAGTGCAAAAGTTTCCCAGTGCCAGACAGCCGCAGTAAGCATACAGTTATTTACGCAAAATCCAATTGATCAGCTAAGCAACAACAAAATTGCCAAAATAAACAGTAAATAGTGTAACAAAACAATACCCCCCCTCGCCCCTTTAAAATGTATTAGATAATCCAGTGTGCTTAAGTGTGTGTGTGTGTGTGTTTGTATGTGCATTGCTTAGAATTTCAATATAAATTGCACCTCCCACCTCCCCCCCACGTCAATTGATCTGTGCTGCTCTCAACTGTGTGTGTGTGTGTGTGTGTTGTTATTGTTATTTTTGTTCTTTTCAAAATGCAAACGCAAAAGTGTAAACAATTAGCAAATACATATTTATTTTTATATTATTGTATGTAAAAGCTTACAGCTGTGAGTACATACATACATATGTATATTTTGGGGCATGCGCAGGCGGCCTTACACCCGCCGCATGCGTAGCTCACTCTCTTTGCATCATTGAGAGAGAGAGAGAGCAACGCGCTCAGCAGAGATAAAACCATAGCTATCAGTTATATATATATATATACCTTCTTACATACATACATTTCTATATAGGTATGTATATAAAGTGGAGCGCAGCTACTACAATATGTGCCGCACTGTGGGATTGGTTACCCAAATATATGGTAAAAATTTATTAAAGTTTTAATCCTATATACACAGTATGTCAAGAAAGTCTTTTGACACAGAAAAAACTCCCATTTTGTCACTTATTGATAAAAATTTTGTTCTCATTCCGATTATATATGGTTCTTAGAACTAGAATCCATCCCTCTAGTTTATTCATTCTAGATTTTAAAAGCCCAAAAGCATCTTATATACATATGTGGCCGATGTTCAAAATTTCGAAAATATTTTGTACTATAAAGGAAAAATTTATTTTCCAAATAATTGAACTTCCACGAGATTCGAATGTACCGAAAAGATATAAAAGGAGCCATTTTCTACATTTTAAATTTCAAATTTACAACTAATCCAGAAGATATAAGGAATTTCTAAAAGCACAAACTTGTCTAGAATCAATAATGTAAATTCCATTTGAGCTCCAGTTTTGAGAATGTTGACATATCCTATGAAAAGTTATCGAGTTATAACTTCGAAATATAACTCAACAAATTTCTGGGCCTTATGTATGTCCGGACCTTAAAGCCCGATGGACGTAAAGTTGGCATCTTCAAAATTTTTCAGAAAATCTTCATTAAAAGTCAAGATGTAGTTTAAATTTTAGCAATCCTTGCTTTTTGTGTGGAATGTTTATGTTCAGAGCTCGAAGTTATTGTGCAGAGACGACCCGCCATTAACGGCACTATACGTCACAGACACATTGTAACCATCTTCATAGCATATCTCCTAACTTCCGATCCTTGCTTGGTACATACAGTTTCAAATTTATTAAAGATGTTGCTCCTCCTTGAAGTACGTACAGCTGCGGCAAAAATAATAGCACCATGACATACATTTTTCTTTATTGATCATTTGTTTAATAACTATTCATATATTTAACTTGTTTAAGGCTTTTATTTATACTTTAGGCTCTAATTTATCGAAATACAATGCAAGTGTCGTCGATAATAACATGAAATTGAAATATTTACATTAAGAATGTGAACGTTGAACATTTTAGGCGGCAACAAAAATAGCACTACTTCAAAAATAACTTAAGAAAACGAAAAAAAACCGCGAAGTTCTGGAATATTTGTATTCATTTGTATTCTTCATCGATATAGTGTATTATTATTTGGTTGTAAAACCTTTGGCAGCAATGACAGCAGCACAACGTCTCGTCATAGAATTGACCAAATTTTGGCACCTTTCCCGTGGAATACTGCTCCATGATTCTTGAATGATAGCCAAGAGCTCCTGATTATTCCTTGGTTTTGCATTGGAAACATATTTTTTTACATCAGACCAAAGATTCTCTATCGGGTTTAAGTCTGGAGACTGAGCAGGCCAATCCATTAGGTGAAGGGATCTGTCTTGAAACCACTTACGAGCTTTCTTGCTGGTATGTTTAGGGTCGTTATCCTGTTGGAAGACCCACAACAACGGCATTTCGTATTCCGCATAAGGCAGCATCACTGTTTGCAAAATATCGCCATAGACATGTTGATCCATAATACCTTTTATCCAATGTATTGGACCCACTCCGTAATAAGAAAAGCATGCCCAAACCATGATACTCGTTCCACCGTGTTTTATGGTCTTGCAGGTGAAACTCGGGCGGTATTCCGAATTGGGGGGTCGCCGTACATAGGATCGCGATCCTCTTCCTCCAAATAGCACGATTTTACTTTCATCCGACCATAGGATGTTTCTCCACTTTTCTGCCGGCCAATTCAGGTGCTCTTTGGCAAACTCTATTCTTTTTGCCACATGCTTCGCATTCAAAAGTGGAACTTTTCTCGGACTACGGGCACTTAATTTATAATCTTTTAAGCGATTCCGAACTGTCCTAATGCAAGCCGATATGTTAAGCTCCTTCTTTAGCTGAGTAGCCGGCTTAAAGGGGGCCTTCTTGCACTCGCGAACCAGTCTGTTCACCAGCAAATTAGACATTGCGACTTTTCTACCGCGTGTTTCTGGTTTATTTTTATAATTTAAGGCATTACTAATCATTTTATTGGAGCAACCGACGATTTGCCCCACCTGAGCGTAGGTGTTGCCTTCCTGGATAAGCTATTTAAGGATTTCCCTCTTTTCGTCACTACAATGCTTTCCGCGACCCATAATTAATAATTTTTTTGAACTTAATGATAGTGTGGCGACTCGACTTTGCAATACGACGCATTTACTGTCCGCAGACACAACAACAATCATCATGTCGCCGAACACCTGCAGTCTGTTCCTCGGAATCTCAAAAAATCCGTTATCAGTGCTATTTTTTTTGCCGCTCTGTTTTGCACTTCGTTTGCTGAGATGCCTTATACAGAAAAAACCGTTACCAAATTGAGCATTAACACATTACTCTCAGAGAGATCATATGTAAGCCTATACTGTACAACAAAATTATTAAACCAATTACAAAAAAAAACAAATAATGTATTGCATCAAAGAATTTTATATGACGCAGTGCTATTATTTTTGCCGCAACTGTATATTAAGGCTCTCGAAATATCTCGATATTTAAGACTTCAGCTGCCATATTTGTTGATTAAAGTTTGCAAACTCTTTCAATTATTTTTCTTTTAGTTAATATATTTAGTAGATATTATTTGTACGTGGAGCTATGCACTGACAGTAAGTTGAAATTCCCATGTGGTCTTTAAGAACGGAAAAATCTGGGCTGCCTTCACACTGTTCGACACATGATGACATCATAGTCTAGTAGCCCTTCATGTTGTCATGTTTTCAATGTAAATAGCTTATCAATTGACATGTTCGAAACATCAGAATATGTCGAATGATACTTATAGTGTAAGTTCACAAGAAGCAGGAATTTATCAATTTTTTATAGTCAAAGTTTGCATCTGGCTGGCTCAAGGTCAATGGTTGATTTTGATTGAATATAATCAACACAAATCAACAGATATTAATTACAACATTTTGGAATAGCAATTGGGAATCTCCGTACAACGGGTTTAATGTCAATATAAATTTCTGCTGTTGCGACGCGATTGATTTTTGTTTTTCTGGAAGAAAAACCTTTGATGAAACCTGAAATGAAAGTGAAAAACAGAATGAATATTTATTGTTCAGATAATGCATCAAAAAAGCATATCGAGTATGTGGAAATCCACGAATGCACACAAGTTTCAGGTACTATCCAGGATATGATAGCTGTTGACATACTAAACTCAAATGACAGATCCGTCATGCTTGACCCGGAAGCTAAGTATTTTGGTGTCACCGCATGTCTTTCAACGGTTGAAATTGGGTCTCGACAATTCATTTTATGCTTTGATCAGCATGTCAAATGATTTTGCGTTAATTCTTACAAAGTTTTTAAACTTTCTTGGGATGCGTCTGAGCTCACCATTTAATTTGGCGAACATAACTTCTTGGGAATGAGTTAAGTTCAGCTCATTCACCATCAAGAGCGCTTGACTTTATACTCATCCTCGTCGTCATCAACAGCTGAATAACCAATACCGACGCAGACAATTGCCGCTAGCATATGGCCCTTAACTTCAGACTCCATTTTTAAAGATTTTATCTTGCCGAATCGATGCAAACCAAAAATGCACTCTTTTCCTTAAAATTAAAATTGAAATGTAGTTGGTTTTTTATTGACAGTTATTTGGAACTTGTGCTTAAACTTTGTTCATTAATAAAAGTACTCATTTCACAACATTTTTGTGAGTACAATAACATGACTTCCAGTGTATACGGTATCGTCAATTGTCAATTTGTAGTCAATGACTTCAGCTCAGTGATAGAACCAAAAATTTCCGGAGCTCTGGTTTACAGGTTCGAAACTTAAAATTTACCACTGTGCCACCCAAGTTAACCAAAATGTTTGTTCATAGTCTGAGCATTTGAAATGCCTTTTTGTTCTATTTACATGTTAAAAATAGCACCAGCATGTGCAGTCATCAATAAAAATAGTATGCGCAAGCGCCAAGTGTGCCCCAATGTCTTTAGGTTTCTATAGGTTCTATAAACTTTAGATATTATCCATATATTGTCACAAATCTATCTAAAGTAGCTCTACGTAGCTCTTGGCAAAACTATCGAAGGACGGAAATTGTAAAAGTCATAATTTTGTTTAAATTTGCCTTCAATATAGTGGTTAATTGGAATTTCTCAGAGCAAAAGAACTTTTGATTACTTTTACACTCTGAAAAAATCTATCTAAGACCAATATTATAGTCTTGAAAACAAAGGGAACGACTTCAGAAATCAATAGACGAGATAATCTCAACGCTAGATTATACTCTCAGGTTAAGTCTAAAGCAGGGAATCAAACCGAATCGTTTTTCGGTTCCGGTTCCTATTCTGTTACGTACCGAAACTTATGTTTCGGTAAAAGGTTCTGTTTTGGTTCTGACATTATTTCGGTATTCGGTTCCCTATTGGTACCTTGATTTTTATTTCGGTATAACGGTACGTACCGGTATGAACCGTTAAAATTTAAAAAATATTTAAGCCTAAGACCTGAAAAAGTGGATAACCAATCTAGACACATAAATACGAATGTATTCAATTGTTTTCATAAAATATTTTCAAGTTTGTGTTCATTACATGATTAAAATTATATTTATGTTATCGCTTACGCTTACTTTGGCAGTTGGAACAGCAAGAAGAGCTTTTGATAGCTCCTACAATTCCGAAAATGTTGTCGACTTGCATCTTTATTATTTTGTTAACGTTTTAAGCTCAGAAAACCTTGATTAATGTCATTAAACTGATTTGTGAAGATACTGAACTATTTGTATTGTCCCAAATATTTTCATATAAATACATATCGTTCACTTACTTTAAGACTGTCACGACTTTTGAGTTAATGATGCAGAAATATTCGCCATATTGTGTTCTATATGGTGTACAATTTTCATATTGATACTTTCATTTCATTTTAAAGGTTCATTTCATGATATAACAAGAGCGACATATCTTAGTTGTCCGTCTGACGATATCGTTACAGATCCTTCGGCTTACTGCTCAGACGTTATATTTTCGAATTGGATTGAATATAAACAAAAAGATGTATTTTCCATAGAGAATACAAAATCGATTATTTTTAGGTATGATAATGTTGCTGCAAGTGCGAGAAATATGACTCGAATTCGTTTCCACTTTCAGATGAAGTGTCATTGCTAATTTCCACACTTAGTTGGACTTCAACACACATGGATAATATTCTTAAATAAATATCCGCCAAAATAGTTACCCAGGTAATTTTGTGGTATATTAATGTGGGTCCGATAAAATGTCAGGAAAACTTTCTCAAAATTAAGTGCTCGCCGTGCAGTCTAGTTGTTACGTTCAGAACCGAAACTGTACCGGTACAATGTTAAGGTTCTTTTCGGTCTTTTCAGTACCAAGAATAACGGTTCTCGAATACCGGTATACAAAAAATTAACAATATGGGTTCCAGTTTCGGTTCTGGTTCTGAGTTTTAATCGGTTCTTTTCGGTAAACGGTTCCAGTTCTGGTTCCGGTTTGATTCCCTGGTCTAAAGTCATTAATCTTGGATTTATATTGTTTATACTCGACTTGAAGATGAAACAATCTCAGTTTTTAATATGAAAAAGACAAGGCAAAAAATTTTTTTAGGTGGTAAGCGGGTGAGAGGTAGAGGGGGTGGGTGTTATAGTTAATAAGACTAATGGTGTTGGTTTTTTTTTTAAGTTTTGGTGGGTCCACTAAATTTTCTTCTTTCTGAAAAACTTATAAAAATTTTCATTTTTACCTGGCATCGGGGGACTGAACACACTTATAGTAACACACGCAGTATAAGATCTCAGCTGGCAGAAGTCTCGACAGTGCAAATGCTTCGACTGTGCCCTAGAGCAGCGGAAAGCAAGCCCTTGCTCCCATTGCTTCCAGATTTTTTTTCGGGAATTGGCGCCAGTCAGTCTCATAATAAACAGAGTCGCAATTAACTCACTTCGTAAGCCACCCTGATTTACTCGCAGATTATCTAATCTCAAAAATGTGAAAAACAGACTACATAAAAAATATAAGAGGACTGGACAACTGGCGGATCATTTCCGATACGTTGCCGCTCAGTCGGACTTTCTTATTCACAATTCTGAATGTTATCAAAGCTATCTGTTTAGGTGTAAAAATGAATTTAAGGAAAACCCTAAGCAATTCTTTTCATTTGTCAACTCTAAACGTAAAACTTCTAATTTTCCTCCCTCTCTTCGGTATAATACCACCACTGCATGCAACGATGCTGACATTTCCAACTTATTTGATGATTTTTTCCAAACAACCTACTCTTCCTCTGTGTATAAAACTTCAGCTCATTACCCTTACTCTATTCCGCAATCGGAATAGAGATGTTGTGCAAATGCTTTATGCAAGCCTCTTTCTAAAATTTTTCAATTATCTCTACACCACAGCTTTTTTCCGGATATCTGGAAGGAATCCTTCATTTTACCACTTCATAAAAAAGGAAGTAGAACTGATATTCAGAACTATCGTGGGATAGCAAAACTTTGTGCCATACCCAAACTTTTTGAATTGGTTATAACTTCACAGTTGCAGCACCAATGTTGCTCTCTTATGTCTCCATCACAGCACGGGTTTATGAAGCGCCGGTCTACATCAACAAAACTTCTCGAGTTTACTTCCATAATAAGGGACGGATTCAAGCTGAAAAATCAGTCAGATGTTAGTTTCACAGATTTTAGCAAGGCATTTGATTCAGTTAATCACCTTTTGCTTTTAAAGAAATTATCACTTTTAGGTTTTCCTAACCCCTTAGACAACAGGATTTCAATGTACTTGGCAAACCGCACACAAAAAGTCTTATTTAACAACACTCTCTCCAAGTGTGTTTACGTCACTTCCGGAGTTTCTCAAGGGAGTCACCTAGGACCGTTGCTTTTTGGATTATTCATAAACGACCTTCTTCCTTCTGTCATTGAAAATTCTCATGTGTTGATGTATGCAGACGATGTTAAAATTTGATTGCAGGTCTCAGACCCCGATTCACATTGTCTGTTGCAAAACGACATTAAGCATCTTCAATCTTGGTGTACCTTAACCACTCTAAATGTAGTGCTATGTCCTTTTACCGCTCTACCCCATTTATGGGTAACTATTCCCTGGGCCCGCACAACCTGGGGCGCATACATACTGTAACAGACCTTGGCGTATTATTCAGTCATAATATGAACTTTTCTGATCACATTGGGATTATCGTTAGCAAAGCCAAAGGGGTGTTCGTGTTTGTTAAACGTTGGTCTTAAGAGTTTGATGACCCATACACCACTAAGCTTCGTTACGTCTCACTTGTCCGACCTATACTTGAGTACTGCTCATGCGTATGATCACCACAGTATGCAACATAGCAGGGCCTTATTGAGTCGGTGCAGAAGCAATTTCTCCTGTTCGCCTTACGTGGACTAAACTGGGAACAACACCGTCGACTACCATCGTATGTGGACAGACTTCGTCTATTAAGCCTTCCGTCTCTGCAAGATCGTAGAATCTGTCATGGAGTTATGTTCCTTCATAAACTAATAAATGGCCATATTGATTCTTGTTTTCTTTTGAACCATATTAATTTTTCAATTTCAGCTAGATCTACACGTCAGTTACGACCAATTTTCTTAAGTATAAGTAGGTCTAATTTCGAATCTCACGACCCGTTTCGAATTATATGCATTTTGTATAACGATTTATACCATTTGTTAAATTCTGAGGGTTCGATGTTGGAAAATGTTTCTAATATTTTGATATACTTATATTCCCAGTGATTGTAAGTCTTTGCCTCCGCCAACCTGATGTGAGTCGGAGCACATTATAAAAATGTTCTCCTATATCGGAAAAATTTTTTTTTTATATTATATTATGTTGACAGCTAAATTTGTCAACTCTATTAAATAAATATAAATACAAATTGTGAACAACAACAAAGTCCATGCGAATCGGAGCATGGTGCCCGCAAGACGCGCACACAGACGGCGCAACAGGTGCATTTTGGCCGATCGAGACTCGCTGATAGCGGTTATTTTTTCTGTTGTTGTTGTTGGGCTGCTTCCAAACTTCAATTTCATGCCCACCGCTGCCCTAGAGCGACGAGATCCTGGGTTACAGTCTCTGTTATAAGTTGCAAGATAAGTCTTGTTTTACAGATATCTAAGCTCATTTCAAGGTTTATCAATCTAGTTTTTATAGGATTGCAAGATTTTCAATCTAGATTTTCCCCTCAAACAACCGAACCTTCTAAATTTATGAGCTCCCAAACCTGAAGCTAAACGCAATCTTCTCTGTTTTTGTTTGTAAATCATATGCATCTTCTTCAACAAAAATAAGACCAATTAGGGCTTAATAAATTTACTAATATTTATTAAAAAAGCTGTCAAAAAGCCCTAACCAGAAATTAAAGTTCAAAAAGTAAACAAACCGATTTGCATAATGAAGCTGTGTATAGATCAGTGCCGGCCAAATGAAGAGGACAAAAAAGTGTGCTTATGTTGGTGAGCAAGAGAGCTCTCTCCAGACTACAGCCGCTTTATTTGCACTTCAATGTTCACGGATTCACACAATCATGAGTTCGGCTCGCGTTTGCTTAAAAACACGACTGACTTCGGCTCGTGGTAGCTATGGCTGGCCGGGTCTGGTATAGATTCGAGTCACTAGAACGAAGCTTCTGCAGAATTTCAAAGGTTTTCATCATTTTACTTCTTATGTATATACGATTTCCTTTGTTAGTACCATATTCTGAAATTCGTCGGGACTTATACGGTAAAGCAAATTTTACGAAGTTTTGGAAAAAGCTTTCTATTGTAGGAAAGAGGTGTAGAGGGGCCAGCTTCAAGAGTAATTTTGGAAATCTTCATGAAGTTTGCTTCACGGTGTAAATCACGACTAACACACATCATAAATATTTCGAATATTTAAATGAAATTTGGAAGATTTTAAACTTTTATCAGGCAAAAAAAACTGTTTTCAGGACTTCTCGACAAGACAGATAACAGGCATTCCCGTGAATCTCTATAATAGCTGAATACAGTTCTTTATAGTCCAGAGAAATGCCACGATTCGGTACAATTTGTCATTATATGTACATATAATTCTTGCCCAAGTGGAATACATTTTATATAATAAATGGGTTAAGCTATTGTCACAATAGTCAAGGCAAGGTATATCGATGATGGAATGGTGGATCAGAGATCTTTCTAAAAATTGACTATCAGTCATACTCCCATTTTCGCTTTGGCAAAAGTTTTGCGATTTGAAGTCTAAATTTGGTCAAAAAACCGGTTTTAAATCGTAAAACTTTTGCGAAAGTGAAAAAGATGAAGATTTTGAAAAAGGAAAAGAGGTTAGGGTTGTCAACTTCGTAACGATATACCAATGCTCTCAATAGTTTTTCTGCGATACTTTTGAAAATATGTCTAACCCCTGTGTTTTCCACAATTCGCTTTCGACCCAAAAACGACCCAAATAGTATGGAAATGGAGTCGTTTTTGGGTCGAAAGCGATTTATGAGACACTCGATTTTTCCAAGTGTACTTTTATAGATGTTCTTTAAAATCTTTTCAGTGATTTCAAATAAATTAAAATAAAACAAAATTATAACATTATATCGATGTTTTGTTACATCAAAAATCGATTTAGTTAATTAATTCTGATATTTGAAAAATTATTAAAAAATTTTGCTGCTTTAAAAAAATATGCAATCCTTTATTTAAAATGCTCTATATATACATATATGGGTTTACGTGACCTGTTTTGATTTTAGTCAAAAGTTTTTGATTTGTTTTTTAAGCTGGCTCAAGGTTAATATATATTTTTCCACTAACAAAAAGTCGCAAAGCAAAAATATCGATACTTTTGAAACACTTGCACTAGCTTTATTATCGTCCCTATACCACCCCTAGAGTGATGTTACCTTGCGTAGAACACAATCATTTGTGCATACATACATACATACATTCATACATATTTACATAGCGCCAGCTCTTTTCATTTGCCATCTCACGCGTCGCGACATCGACGCATGGGCGCAGTTTCTACTTACGTATTGATTTTGAACTGCGCCAAGTCGTCGCGCTGCGTCCCATGGGGTGGTTTGGCGCAGCTCTCTCTCTCTCCCGCACCCGCTCCACAATACGCCTGAGCAAACGCAAATAGAACTTGAGCCCCAGAGAGTAGTCGGTCGGTCGGTCGGTCGTCAGTAATCATATTTCCACATTTCTCCGCGCATGTTCGCTGTGCGTTCGCCATCAAGTGAAATATAATTTATTTTTAAGTGCAACCAAAAAATTATTAAAACAAAATCAAATGAAAAATAATAATAATAAAAACAACAACAACTGCAAAGGTTGACACTTTGAAGGAGAAAAGTTCATATGTACGTACATAATTCGAATGCGCACGTGTAGCAGCGGCCTCCCAGTAATCATTTAATTTGATAAGAAAATACATTAGTGAGCGTACTGAGAGATACATAAATGTATTTACGAAAAATTATAGAATTTACAAAACACAATTCAGCTGAAAGTGCGAAAAAATGTAAAAGAACACACATAGAGACACACAGTTATACAAAAGTTCCATATGCTAAAAAAAAAATTTTCCGCTTTTCCTGAGGCATTTGAGAATGTTACAGTTGAACTTCCATATGGTGAATGGCAAAATATTTTGTTATACAGAAAATGCGTTAAAATAAAATTTTGTAAATATTGAATGAATTTTCAGTGTTCTGGAAATGTATTTTATATATAGAAAACTTTGTTGTACCTAAGTTCGTAGTAGAGAAGTTCGACTGTATTTCTAACGTATTGTACTCTGCAAAAATTTTGACAAGTTTCTTTACTTAATCTACAAAATGAAAGTATAATAATAGTTTTAAGACACAGCTAGGAAACAAAATCCACGAAGTGATGGGTTTCAAACTTACAAGCGATAACCCTAGTCAACAATTTTAACGATTTTTTATCTTAAAATTTTTGAAATAAATTATTTTTTTTTCCAGATTTTGTTGATTTTTTTTTGGAAAATTTTTGAATTTCCATTCTTAAGCCCTATACGGACATCCGACGTTCGTAATTTAGCTAACTTCGTCATATGTTTCGTCACCGTGGAACGTAAGAGCAGTGTGACCAGAACTAAGAAAAAATTACGCCGAACATGTAAGTTTGTGATATCTTTAGTTTAACTGGCGGCGGGTCACACTGCTCGATCAACTGTATTTAGTTTTGATGCCAGGATGTCCTTTTTTTTGTGTAAAAGCTTGGACACTTCTCCCCAAACCTTGTTCACAAAATTCAAGTCCGAATGCTTGGGTTGGGAAAGATCCCAAATGACATCCCGCTCTTTCACTGCCAAAATTACAGAAATTTTTTCTTCATGCGAAAACATTTCCAAACGACTCTTTCGTTTTTGCTTTTCTGCAAATTTCTTTTTTATAATTTTTTTTTTTAGTTCACTCCAGCTGATCGGTGCGCCAAATGACTTAACATTGGGCATTCTAAATGCTGCGTCAGCTGCTCAAAGCACAATAAGGCCCACAGCCAATTTACAAAGTCTCCACAAATGTGCTGTTAAGCGTAACATTGACTGTTAAGGGTGACAGTCAAATTCTTATCTCCGTACTTGCAAAAAGTTCAAGTGGCGAAGTTGTATATTCTTCATCTTCTTCCCTCAATTTTTGTATGAAACTTCTCGTTACTTCGGATGTCCGTATGGGGCTTTAAGTTTGGCTTTTTTTTGCTGATAGTCTCACTTATTTCGATATTTCGAATTTTCATAAACCTACTTGAATTTGGATATGATTTATACACAATTACTGCTAATTAATATCGTTTAATTGAAAAATATTTTATTTTATTGTTAATGGTTACATATTACATATACATACATATAATTGACACACCAACAGACAAGAGACTGAACTACAAGACGGACACGGAAAACTGTGCTCACCTATACAGACACTTACTGACAAATAATAGATCAGTATCCAACTCCACGCCGAACGGAGCAGACGTGTAAAATAATAATAATTGATTGTAGTGTCCCTGAAGATGGTTGCCGAGGAGCAACCGAAATATATTGGAAAACATCATACATTTTTGTGTGTTTCACTTGACCTAGAGCCGGCAATACTCAAATTTCTACAATTTAGAAAGGTCGCTAACTATCAACTTTACTTAATGGTTTTCGTGTCATTTAGCTTAAAACTGTAAAAAAAACTACTTCTTCAAAAATTTACAAAAATTCGAAAGTAAAAAACTCAAAGTTGTTTACTTTTTTCTCCCTTCACTTAAAAACATTAATAAGGCGTTAAGCAAGCTAAAGTCCGTGTATAAACGGCCAAGTTTTAAATATTTGAGTGAGCCGGTAAGCTTTATGGCTTTCTTAGAAGCATTAGCTTAGAAGAAGCTCCTGAGATGCTGGGAAAGATAGGAAAAATTTATATTTCCGCCTGTTCCTGTTTCCGAATTCGAGAGTCGAATGAAGATAAACGGAATTTTGAATTCAAAAGCCGTATATCAGAGTCGGATTTTGGAAGCGGAAACATTATTAATTCTGACTCCGCACGATTTGATCGAAATCAAAATCGAACAAGTAAGAGCGCTGTAGTCGAGTTTCCCGACTACAAAATACCCTGTTCAATTGAGACACACATGCAAACAAACTCACATACACAAACGCTAATAACTTTTGTGTTTTTGCTCGTATCTTATTTTCCTTTGGAGAGTAGTTAGATATAAGGCCAAGGATTGTATATATTAAGCCACCAGGTTCTAACTTTAAAATTGTGGCTGTGACAGTTTTTTGCGGTTTAAGGGTGGAGGGTGGGGGTGGAATTTTCCAAATCTGAAACAATCTTGAACTGGGTACGGTATACACCTATGTGCATGCCAAAATTTGTGTCTCTATCTCTTATGGTCTCTGAGATCGACGGGTTCATACAGACAGACGGACAGACGGACATGGCTATATCGACTCGGCTGTTGATGCTGATCAAGAATATATATACTTTATAGGGTCGGAGAAGCTTCCTTCTGGCTGTTACATACATTTGCACAACTTCATGATCCCCTTTTCCCATTTTTAATGGGAACAGGGTATAAAAAAGGCCTGTATATACCAGTCGATTTAAGAAAACGATATCTTGAGAGACAGCAACTTAATGTTACCTGATAGTAGTAGAAATGAACCTTCTTATACACTTGAAAAGTGTATTATAATTTTGCCCAGGCGGAAAATGAATTTTTGTGAGAAAACTTGTTTGTTTTCAACGTTAGCGTTCATTAACTCGGTCATTATTAAAATTAAATGTTTTCAAACTGATCTGCGAAGTTTGGTCGAAATCGCTTACCTTCGCTTACCTATATTTAAACTTCGGCACAAATGAAGTTAGCTTTCCTTTCTCGTTTATCTATTTTCCGATTTTTTCTGTATTCAAAATTTTTTATACCCTTGTAGAGGGTATATTAAAATTGTCCCGATGTTTGTTACGCACAGAAGGAAGCATATCCGACCACATAAAGTATATATATTCTTGATCAGCATGAGGGGCTGAGTTGATATAGCCATGTACGTCTGTCCGTCCGTCTGTTTCTATGCCATCTCCTTTAGTTTTAAAGCTTTCTTAACCAAACTTTGCACGAAGCTTTTTGGTACAAATACGCTGCACATTTGTCGGAAACAGCCGGATCGGATGACTATAGCATATAGCTGCCATAGGAACTAACGGTCGAAAAAGTAGTTTTATTGAGAGAAACTTTTTAGTCTTCAAAGTAAACTTCCCCAAACCTCGTATTTCTAAGTTTTCTATGCTTTCACATGATTCCACCAAGTTTTATGAAAATCGGACAACTATATAGTATAGCTGCCATACAAAAGTTAGGTTTGAAAAAAGTCTTAGTAGGATAAACTTTTGTGTTTTCAATGCCATCGCTCCCAAACTTGTTACTGATCAATACTATACGCTACTACACAATTCTATCAAGTTTGAACCAAATCGGATGAGTATAGCATATAGCTGCCATAGGAACTATCGATAGAAAAAGTAGTTCCAAAGAGAAACAGTTTGTTTGTTTTCAATGGTAGCGTCTTTATACCTTTCAGTTGTGAATTTGATCAGTTACCACACAATTTTGAGGAGTTTGGTGAAAATCGGATGAATATATCGTATAGCTGCCATATAACAAACTGGCAAGGAAATGCTCAAGGTAGTGGCGCCTTCAAGCTACAAGGGTATATAAACTTATATTTTTAAAAATTATTTTCGGCCAGGCCCTTATCCATAAAACAAATTGTTTTGTCTAGGGATGCCTGAAATAGTATAAATTTGTGAAAATATCCATATTTTGGTTAAAAATACAGCTCATACATTTTGTTTTCGCACCGTTTTCAAACTGCTAAGGTTTCTGGTTGCAGGGCTTCAAAGAGACATGCGTCAAAATCTAACCGAAGTGCACAAGAACTACAATCAGTAATTTTGCATTCATATTTCAACTCGCCATATATCGAGTCGCAGAGTCGCGGTACTTGTGTATTGTTGTTGAGAGACCAGAAGCGCAACGAGCCATAGTTGCCTTTTACTGTTTTAAAAAGTCAAAAATTTCTTATTTGATAAATAATGCTGGAAAATTAACAGTGAACCGCTGAAATGAACCGAAACTGCGATTTGGTTTACTTCCAAAACCATTTTATAAACCAAATCGATGGCTTAAAAACTCCACGAAACACTGAACCGTACCAGTGGTTTGGATCCCTGTATTTAAACGCGGCGATATATAGGATATTAAACTTATTTTGCTGATATTTTGTGGCGAAGTTTTTGTAGGCCTTCCAAAAATCTCTGTGGATCTTGGACTTAATATTTTGAAGAATGGCTATTTATTGGAAAATATGGAAAATTAAAAATTGAAATTATTATATACAGGCCTGTTCCGGTTTTCACTTTCGACAAAAATTGTCAAATTCGAATTTTTTCAAACAAATTGATTGGGTTAATCAGATTGGAAAGTTATAATTTCAATCCGTCTAGTAGGGAGTAGAAGCTTGAGAGAAGCTTGGCCCTGGCCCTCCTGGAGGTGCTGTTTGAGCCAATTTTACTTTTACTAGTAGAGAGTAAGAAGAAATTAAAGGTTTCATACGGATTTTCTTGATTGCTTAATACAGGGGTGCCCAGAATGAGCTTACAAGCACGTGGAAGCCAATACAAATGCACAAAATGCAACTAAAGCAAGAACAACCACCAGCAATAGAAAGAGAAAACAGATTTTTGTTTGTGTGTGTGTGTGTGTGTGGTCGTTGCTTTCTCAAGAACACGCGCGAAGCGATCGCTGACAACGCATAAGCAACATTGTTGTTGCGTTCGAGTTTGTCGGATACATAAGAGAGAGAGAGAAGAGAGACACATATGAAATTGTTGTTGCAGACCTTCGCTCGGAAAGAAAGAGAGGAGAGCACGCATATGAAATTGTTTTTGCTTTTTCTAATCTTATGGCCGAGTGAATCGTATGCGCGCGGGCTACTCCTCCTACAAATGCGGGGCTTTCGGAATAGGCTTGGGCACCCCTGGTTTAATAGAAAAGAAAACATGTACAAAATTCGAATTCACTTTAGTGAAAACCGGAACTTGGCAGATAATGTAATTAAGCGATATGTTCGATAGTTTGACGCTATGTAGCCAATAGTCTTCAAAAAGACTCGAAACACTTTCGTATATTGCAAAAGTGTGATATTAATTTAAGTGTAGATCAGATCCTATGATCATATGGAATGGGAATCTCAAATTTAATTCTATTTTAGTTAATTTTATGTAACCTTTCTTTGAGTTTGAGACTTCAAACTCAGGTTGTTTTTTTCCTTCCAGCTAGGGCCACCTGGGGCTCTGTTTTTTTAACACTTGTCTTCAAACAATCTACCCCTCCATATTGATTCATTCGCTTTTGTACATATACATTTGTATGCACCTGAGGCAAGCTTTATCTTTTACTAATACTTCTATGACACTCACATAAAAAAAAGGGAGGGCTTTCATATTACAAAGATATTCTATTTTTATTAGGGATTTAACATTTATAAATGGTATTGAATTTTGATCTTCTACTGGGGTTATATTAGGCCGTCCTCCTGTGCTGCAGTTAAAACATTCTTGAACTAAGCTGTTGCTTCCTTCTTCAGGGAGTCTGTTTTCAATTTTTATTGGGACTTGATTGATTTCCAAAAGATTAGCTTATTTGTTCAAATTTCCAAAATGAAAAGAAGGAAATTTATTTTAAGTGAGGAGTTAGAAGCGGCTTGAAGCCTAGATTCTTATTTAAGCTTTTGATTGATCTTCAGTGGGATATAATCAAAACCTAGTCTCCAAATATGACATTACAATTTAACAATGGGTCGTTTCTATATGCCAAAACATAGTTCCTAATCCACTTCTTGCTTACTTACATAGTTTTAAGCAAGATTTAGTTGTGGTATAAGAACTTAACTTTATGCACATTAAAGACCTCTATGAACCCAACTATACTACATACATTTACCTCCCATTACAATTGTCTATATATATAAGTACATATGCATTTGTGTACATATATGTATTGTACCACACATACACATTGTGCCCTGGCTCAAGTTCTCATGTTAGGTGTCGTCGCGATTCTCATTAGTTCTATGGCGCGGCGCTCGTCGTCATCGTCGCTAATCTGTAATTGTTCATTATTTGCCGTTTGTTTCATAACACAATTTGTTGTTCGTTGTTTTTTTTTATTGTTGCTGCGGGCTGCGCGCATGCGCGCTTTTGACCTGATTCATAGGCAGCTTATCAGTACTTGTTGTGGTTGTTGTTGTTGTTGTTTGTTTTTCCATTACAATACAATTAAGTACATTTGTATGTATATAGATCGTTTCGCTTTTAAAGTCGCTGAGAAAGCACAAATACTCTACAAAATTTAAATAATATTTTGATTTCTCTCTAATTTTGAAATAGGGCACTTTTGTGTGCACAAAGCTAGCTAGCAACATTAAATAGTATCATTTCGATATTGATATTTTGTTGTAAGACCCAACGATATTATCGAAAAACTACATTCTAATTGCGAAATACGGAAAAAACCAAGATTTGAAAGGATTTCTCTTCTTTCAGATAGTTGCTATGTGTCACATAATCTTACAATTTACTCTGTGATTATATTTGTTAGTTTTTATGAAAGAGAGCTCTATGTACCTCTAGTAGATGTGAAATCAGTGCAAAATGTATTTTTATAAGTTTAACAACAGATATGTATGTATGCATTTCGATATAGCCAGCTTTAGACGGCGCATGGTTATATTGCTGTCGGTTTTTCACTTACGTTGACTTCACTGGATTGCTAACAAATTCGGTATTTATCCATTGATTTTCTTCACCAATACCTTTCTTTGTACAAGTGTGGTTAGAAAGTAGAAGAGAACAAACCATTTTTGGTCCTTTGTTCCTGTTTTCGATTTCGACTAGATCATGCTGTTCCCGTTTCCGAAAAACTATCAAAGTATTCAATTTCAATTTCAGTAGAATGAAAAGTAAACGACAATTTTCATGTCAACGGTTATACTTTTCGTCTATCAAATATTTTTATTATTATAAGTCAAATACGGTGAAGATTTTGAAGTATCCATAGATATATTGAGCATACAACTTGATTAAAAATTATTTTTTTCAAAGTTGTTCCTCAGAAATTGCATGTAGACAAAAGCAAAAACGATCGAAATGAAACCGAGCGCATGCGCATTTTTGATCGAAATTGTTAAGCTTATCATTCAACTGAATTATAATTCGAAAACGATTCGAACATTTCATATTCCACACGGAAACTGGAACATCATAATGAAAACGATTCAGAATTACAATCGTTTTACTTTTTAAATCCACTTGGAAATGGGAACAGACCTGATAATAAAATTAGCACAGTTAAACATAGAACTTTTAGCAGGCTCCAGGTCATAATTTGTTTGTTCATAACTTTTTATAACAAGGCGCTCACAGAGTCCTAACTAAGGAGGGTGGTCGACTGTACATCTCCCAATTCAATCATTAGCCGTCTTTGCCTGTCCTCTGTAATAGCCTATTTCCACTGGCTTCATTTCTTATCATTTTCATTTCTAAAAAAAAGCTGAATGGTTTGATTTAAACAACAGGCGCCACTTTCAAACTCACGGGGACATTTGCAATATTTACCCAAAAAAAGAGATACCCGTCAGAAAAGCAATTACGCGGGGCGAACGCATTGTTATCGCCCTGAATTATCAGCAGAAAGCTAAATACACAACTTTTTTGACTAATTTATATTATAAACAAAATTGCGCCTGCTTTTTCAAATCAACATTTTATTGATGATGACACTTTCAATTTCCAGCGAGTAACGAGTAGTACCAGAGAGTAGCGAGTACTTTTTTAAAAAATATCAAATTCCTTCGTGGAGAATGCCATAATTTTTGAGAAATGAAAGAAATGAAGAGCAAAATGCAACAACAATTTGTATGGAATAAATGATATCATTTTCTTCATTTCTTGTCATTTCAAGAAATTAAGCTTCATTTCTTTGGTGGAAATAGGCTATAAGTCTCAGACACCGTCTTGTGCCAGCATTGCTATAACAGCTTAAGAATTTTAAAGGCAGGTTTATAGCAAAATGCGACACCAACAGACAACGCCAAGTTGACAGAAGTTTGGTTTATGTGTTTGCCCCATATCGGCCCGGTGTGGAAAACTCTCTCCCCTCAGTTAGCACAGAGCCCAATTTGTTTTTCGTTGATTTTTAATGAAAGTAATTTTGGTTTAGTTTCTAACAACTGCTCATGATATGGCCTCAGCCGATTTGCAGAAGACAGGCAAAGACTGCTGATAATTGAATCGGGAGGTTCCTGAAACAGCTGTAAAGTCGAACAGCCTCCTTTGTGATGTGTGTGTTTCTTCAGGAGCCTCAGGAGCCTGCTAAAAGTTCTTTGATTTGAAAACAGTCACAAAAATAAAATTTTCAAAATTTATTTGCTTGCAAAATTCAAACTACAAAATTAAATTAATTGGAATAAATTAATGGAAATTTTTTTTTAATTTATACCTTGCTTTATACCATTTTCAGTTTTAACTCGAGAAATAATTTTGTACAAAATTTTGTGAAATTGATTTTGAAGTTAGGGTTTGCCAGATATATAACATTTATTTATTTATTTACAAATTTAGATATAATATTCAATATTAAATCTAAGAGGTTTGAGTGGTGCTTAGAGTACTAGTAGCTAGACCTTCGACCCTATAATGTGTTTATATGTTGTCTAATATTTTACAATGTTTAAGGAAAGTATAAATTCTATTAATGTTTTGAGTTGTGGGTAATATTAAGCTATCGGAAGGGGATGTGCCTAAAAATATTCGGGCTCTGATATCATTGTAGTTTTGACAGTCTGTGAGAGTGTGGTCGGTTGTGATGACTGCTCCGCATCTGCAAGTTGGAGCTGTGGATCTTTTGAGTAGGTGCTCATGTGTCATAGCTGTGTGGACTATGCGGAGTCTAATGTATGCTGACCATTTGGGTTTGGATATATTTGATGGTATCTTTACGCCTGTACAGTTAAGATTAAAGTTCCGGTACCGGTGGTTGAAGGTGGACCAGTCTTCCATCTTTAGTGCAAGTAGATGTTCGTGAATTTTGCGCTTCAGGGATGCGTCGTTCAGCGGTGCGATTGTAACAAGGGGTGCCGATAGAGCATATCGGGCTGCCTGGTCGGCGTTCTCATTTCCTGTGATGCCCATGTGACTGGGGATCCAGAAAAGAACAATCTTTCCTCTACTTTTTATTATGAGGTTTCGAGTTTGCGCTATGGTTTCGTTTTCAGCGATTATGTTTTTTACAGCTTCGATGGTGGACAGGCTGTCCGTACAGACAACATGGCGATTTCCGGATGATTGTGCGGTTTTGCAAGCATTTAAAATTGCATGCGCTTCAGCGTCAAAAACCGATGCACATTCTGTTAATATTCCGCAGGACACGATAGTGTTGTTGTAGTCGACGGCCGCAAAGGCTGCCCTGCCATTACATAAGGAACCATCGGTAAAAAGCCATCTCCAGTTTTCGTATTTTTGACTCTCTTCTAGAAACAGTTGCTTGTAGACAGTTTGACTTGTATTTGCTTTTTAATGCTCGTGCAATCGAGTGTTGGTATAGGAGCTGTGGAGATGCCAGACATATAACATAAAAACTAATAACATTGAAAATGGTGAAACAAAATAATAACAATATTTCTATAGAATAGTTAAACAAACTTAGAAATTTTTAATAATTTAATAAGCAGTTAACAAGCTTGATACAATAATTACAAGGTAGCGCACTGTGCAGCTTGGTTCGATGACTCAAAGTTGTATTCTGATGTATTGAACCGACATGGTCGCCTGCGATTTACTATCGAAAGCTGTCAAAAAATGTAAGTAACGACTGAGTGGCCTCGGATTTTGTTGGTTCGATAAATTCTTGCGCATGCGAAAAGTCACTTTCGGTTGCGCTACCTTAGTTAGCTAGCTATTGTATCATGGTTCACAAGTATTCTAAATCCAATACATTATTTACTCGATAAACATGTTCAATTAAAATACGAATTTGAATTTGAATAAATGAAATGTTTGAAATTCGATTAACAGTTTTTTCGATAAACTGCATAAATTTCGATTTATTACAAATCGTAATTTCAGTTAAATATTGTAATAAGGGTTAAATATCTATTTATTCAGTATCAAAACTTTGAAGTATTAGTTTTGAAAATATTCAAAATTCGATTAATCGGTATTCCGATAGAAAAATTTCTTCGATATCAATATTTCGATTAATTAAATGTCGAAATTTCAACAAAATAGTTAAATTCGCTTTGCAAATAACAAAACCACGAAAAAATAGTTTAACAAATATGCAAAATTCGATTAAACAGTATTTTGATAGAAAAGCTCACGAAATATCAAAATTTCGTTTAATAGAATGATGAAATTTCTAAATTAGTTAAATGAAAATTTCGTTTAATTTGTTAAACAAATATTAATACTTTGAAGCAATTGTTTTACAAATATGAAAATTTTCATTAATCAGCATTGTAAATAACAATATTTTGATGAAAAAGTAGATGCAATTTCACTCAAATAACTAATTTGATATACATATATAAAATTTGACCTCGAGCCGGCAATGCTCAAATTCTACGATTTAGATAAGTCGCAAACTATCAACATAAATTCAACATTTCGGAGCATTTGATTGGAAAATTTTGAAAATTCATTTTCCAAATATTCATATTTCAATTAATGAATTAACAAAATTTCTAAATTTCGATTAGCAAATAATATTCAAATTTCGATTAATATAATTTCTTTTATATTTTTTACAGCTTCTAACACTCGGCACATGAGAAACGTTTCAATAAACCAGACAAAGACGCCGGAGCAGGCAGGACCGGGCCCAGTTTGAAGAGTAAATACAAAAGTAACCCCATCCCTAACCATCAGACCACCGCCATCTCAATTCCTATTCAAGCTGGCCACTACAAGCTATCGACTGGTGGTGGCCCCCGCCAGCAGTAGCAGCAGCAGAGGCAATGTTGTGGTTACCACTAATCAAACGGGTGAAGCCACCAGCACCCAACAATTGCCCATGGCCAGTATGGATGATATTCAGAGTCTGGGCGCCACAGATGAAGAGGACGATGACCAAATAAGCACTGATGACAGCCTCTATGATGTAGTCGAAAGGGATGGTGGTGGTGTTGGTGGAGGGGATGATGTGGCCCATCGATTGGCCGCTGCTGGGCCAGTGGGCGTGGCAGCTGCAGCTGCCATTGCCAGCTCAAAGAAACGCAAGCGTCCACATTGCTTTGAAACGAATCCCTCCGTTAGAAAGCGTCAACAGAATCGTTTGCTAAGAAAACTACGTGGCATTATCTACGAATTCACCGGACGTGTGGGTAAACAGGCTGTGGTGCTGGTAGCCACACCGGGAAAACCCAATACCAGTTACAAAGTGTTTGGAGCTAAGCCACTGGAGGATGTGCTGAGGAATCTAAAGAATATTGTGATGGACGAGCTGGATAATGCACTGGCTGAGCAGGCACCGCCACCACCGCAGGAGGATCCAACGTTGTTTGAGCTGCCGGGTCTGGTTATTGATGGTATACCCACGCCTGTAGAGAAAATGACACAGGCACAGCTGAGGGCTTTCATACCGCTAATGCTGAAGTACTCCACAGGCCGCGGGAAACCGGGTTGGGGTCGTGAGTCAACACGGCCGCCTTGGTGGCCCAAGGAATTGCCCTGGGCCAATGTGCGCATGGATGCACGATCTGAAGATGACAAGCAGAAGGTGGGTGGGGTGGGTGTTTGACAACTTCAACGGCTAGATAAACAGTTCACTTCATTGCGATTTTGGTTTGCTTCACAGATAAGCTGGACGCATGCCCTACGCAAGATTGTGATCAATTGCTACAAATATCATGGACGGGAGGATCTGTTGCCTACCTTTGCTGACGATGATGAAAAGTTGAATGCGCTTATATCACAGTCGGGTGATGAGGATGATGAGGATGTGGAGGCCTCAGTAGAAGCCGCCGCAGCGAGCAGTGTAAGTAGCACATTGGTTGGCACATTTCAATCATCTTCAATCATACGAATATCATATGCCATAATCAAGACGCAGCAGGTAAATCTGGTGAAGATTAACAGTGCCGGCAATGTGATCACCACACAAACAGCATCCACACACTCAACGGCTCCGACCATCATCCAGAGCACAAACAATCAGCAGGTCACCACAACAGCCACCTTGCCGGCTTCAACCAAGATTGAAATTTGTCAGACTCAACCGCAGACCATACACCTGACCACGGGCAACTCGACAGCAGCGGCACAACCTGTGGTCACCGCTCAACAGATTGCCAATGCGCAAGTTTGCATCGATGTTGATGTTTGTACTTAACTTGTAACTTCAGTTCGAGGGAATTGGGGCCCAAAGGCTAAAATGGGTGGGGGGGGGGATAGATAGCGCTAAACAGGAACTAGTTCTTAATGAAAAGAATTGATTTTTGGAGTAATTGAAAATGTAATTACCATTACAATTACTTTCTTGTAATGAAACATTCCAAAGGAAATTTCTAAAACAATTTTTAGTAAGCAATAATTCCATTTTTAGGCACGAGTTTAAATAAAAATTGTAATGGAAATGAAATTTTTAATTACTTGTAATTGTAATGGTAATTAATCTTTGAATTACCCAAAAAAAAATTGTAATTGTTAGGCTAAATTCAATGTACAGCTGCTTTTTCATAGTCTATCTATCCCTCCTTTCCCCTTCACCAAGTCAATGTGCCCCTTCTCCCTGTTGTTGTTGTCGTTGTCGTTGATTATGCCCTTTTTCGATTGCTTTGTTATTTGCATTCTTCGATTTGAACTTTTATTAATAAGTGACTGGCTTTTGATATTATTGTTTTGTTCATTTGTCTCAGTTTTCGTTTTTTTTTATATTTTTGTTGTTTTTTTTCAGCCGCATTTCATTCACCACAATACGTACAAACACACTCACATGTAAATACGATTACAGCTACCCTTCAAAACATAACATAATTTTTTTTTTTTTTCTTTAATTATTTTTGCACTCTGTTGGACATCACTTTGTTTTCCCCTTTGAGCACTAATCTCATCTACCTTTACTTTGTATTTCCACCAGTATACCGCCACCACACATACTGTGCTATCGCAAAATCCTGATGGCACCGTTTCGCTCATACAGATGGATCCCAATAATCCCATTATAACGCTGCCTGATGGTACAACAGCTCAAGTGCAGGGCGTGGCAACCGTAAGTTTTCATTTTAGTTTGAAATTGTGTCTAGAGGTTGAAAGCTATTTTTTTTTTATTACAGTTGCATCAGGGTGAAGGTGGTGCCACTACCATACAAACTGTACAAAGTCTTCACGATGTCAATGGAGCTGAGAATATGACCGTCGATTTGACCGAAGCGCAAGATGGACAAATAATTATCACCACCGAAGATGGTCAAGGTAGGAGAATTTATTGTATTAAATCAATCGAGAAGGTCAAGCTAACTTCGTTTGTGCCCAAGTTTTTATACCCTTGCAAATGTTGTTTTTGAAATGTCAAAAATCAAAAATTTTTGTAACTAGAACCCATTTTCTGACAGATAAACAGCTGATTTCGACCAAATTTCGCGAATCTTTTTGAAAACATAGCAAATTAACAATCGCCGAGTTTAAGAAAGATAAAATTCCTATGGCAACCTAAAGATTTAGTCATCCGATTTCGACCAAATTTTGCGAATGAATTTAAAAGCATATAGAATTAGTAATCAGTGAGTTTAAGGACGCTTACATTAAAAACAAAAACAATTTCTTACTAAGAACCATTTTCGACCGATTGGTTCTATGGCAACCATAAGATATAGTCACCCGATGTCGACCAACCTTTTCAAATTAGTTTGAAAGCGTTTAATATTAAAAATCACCGACCTTAAGATCGATTTACTTGAAAACCAAAAAGTTTTTTTCACTAAGACACCGATGGTTCCTATGGCAGCTATAAGATATAGTCATCCGATCTTAACCAAAGCTTGCAAATCTGTTTGAAAGCATATAATATTAATAATGGACGAGTTTGAGCACGCTAACATTGAAAACAAAAAAGTTTTTCTTAGTAAGACACATTTTCCGACCGATGGTTCCTATGGCAGCTATAAGATATAGTCATCCGATCCGGTCGGTTCTGACATATTAGCAGCGTGCAGTAAAAAGAAGACTCTGTGAAAAATTTCAGCTCGATAGCTTTAAAACTGAGAGACTAGTTTGCGTAGAAACAGACGGACAGACAGACAGACAGACGGACGGACAAAGCTCAATCGACTCAGCTCGTCGCCCTGATCAAGAATATATATAGTTTATGGGGTCGTAAATGAATATTTCTATGCGTTGCAAACTTCTGGGCAAAATTATAATACCCTTTGAAAGGGTTTAAAAAATTATGAAATATAAAATACATAAAATATAATCCTAACCAGGGCTGCAAACCCAAAAAATTGTTCGAAACCTCCGGTTGGTTGCAGGTTCGAACCAAAATTTACCAACGGTTTAGTTTCGGAAATTTGACGTTCGAGGTTTATGGGCCTTGGTTTCGGTTCGAACCTTGGTTCGTTGCACGTTTTATCCAATATAAACAAAATTACAATACAATAGGTATACACCTGACGCTTAAATACATTGTAAGACTGTAAGATGTAGATTATAATTGACGTGAGATTGGCGCTCGTTTGCTGGATATGGACTTCCTTCATTGCTAGTGTATAAATCTTCAGTCCGATTGATTATGCTTTCCCGTATGCACTTTAATCAGTCTTTCACTCACAAAATTGAGCATCGATTGGCGTTTATTCGCCACACTTGGAACTTTTCTTCACAATGATTTGATCAAAAATGCCTTTGTCTTCTTTTGAAGATATTTAGTTTGCATTCGTGACATTCTGATTTATCAGTGCTTACATTGTATGCAAATTTCGTAAATATTAAATTTGACATCATTGCTTCACATCTTCTCAGTCAAAACTTCTCAAACGAAATGAAATGCGCGTTTTTATTGTTCTGACATGTGTGTTTTCCGTCTCTTTCTATTTCGATTCTTCTTTGCGCCCAATTTTTGGCGCGTGGCTAGTGTTGCCAATTTGGCTATTTTTTCCACCAAACATCGACTGTTAAAAATGCTAAAACTTAACAGAGATTCATTTAAAATAGCTAAACAATGTCAAATAATTAGCTAGAATTGCAGGCTCCGGCAAAACTTAATAGATTCCGGCTTTCGAGCTTACAAAATAGCTATATCTGGTGGGAAAAATAGCTAAATTGGTATTGTTTGTATTCGGCTGACATATTTCTGCAGTAGCATGCACCGGGTTGGTAAGATTGGCGCATATGCATATGTATAAGATGAAAAATAAAAAGATCAATATATTGTGCAGTAGGTGTTTACATTGAATTTGTTTTTTGTTTGTATTACAAATTAATATCTCGGACTGGAAGTACTGTGGTCTATGTGTACGTAATATAAATTACACATACGTATAATTTTACGTACATAGGTAGGCAAAGAAGTACTACATACAATAGCAGGCTCTGGTTCTTCACGTATTTAAATTGTTTTACATATGTACAATGTAATTGTACATACATATATGGTATGTATGTATGTTAACAACCATTGGGAGTGCGAAAAGGATAAAGTAACAAATCGAAGACATTTAGTTCTTGAACCGAGCCAAAAGCTTGGGTTCGGAACGGGTTCGGGTTCATCTATTTTCGTCCTCGTGGTTCGGTTCAGTTCAAAACCGGTTTGCAGTCCTGACCCTATTAAAACTAATACAATTCTTAACTTTTTCTAAAACGTTTATAAAATCTATGTTTGTCTTTTGAGATGATTAGTTGACTAAGATTTAAAATGCGTTGCGTTTCCAATAGTTTTAATGTTGTGCGGCAGGTTATTCCAGTAGCGGGCAGATTGAGTGAAAAAGTTTACGTATTCCAACGCCAATTTTTAAAAGTTAAAAACGAAATCGGTGCTAAATTAGTTCCACAAATTAGTAAAGGACGTTTTAAATGCCGTGCATGTGTTCAAGACTAGCGCAGGACAGAAAAATTTGGAATTCATCTTACACATAAAATTCTATTCAGTTCCGTACCGTCTCAAGGTACAAATAAATTCCATCCCATCTCATAATTTGGTTTATGTTCCACATGGAACCGTAGGTTTTTTCGGCTTTAACGTCTCCCCAGTAAAGCAACAACAGATTTAAAATACGGACTGTCCTTAAATACGGAATCTCAGCTGATTATAATTAACATTTTATTAATTAAACATTTTATCTTGGTTCAAGAAATATAAGCATCATTCTCGAAGAGACTACGTTCTCTAAATCGTAACTCGTGAAACAAAAGTTTGGTCAATGCTGAGTTACTTTCGGTTTCTATTTTACATTAACTCCAGATAGAATACAAACCACCAAAGACTAACAGTTGTATGCGTTCTTGTTGTAAGTTTCGCTAATATTGTCCGACACATTAGGTTTTAGAAAAAACGAGAAGGGCAAGCTAACTTCGTCTGTGCCGAAGTTTTTATACCCTTGCAAATGCTGTTTTTGCAATGTCAGAGTTTAAGAACGCTTACATAAAAATCTAAAAAAATTTTAACTAAAACCCATTTTCCGACAGATAAACATCTTATTTCGACCAAATTTCGCGAATCCTTTTGAAAACATATCAAATTAACAATCGCGGAGTTTAAGAAAGATAAAATTTAAAACAGAAAAGTTTTTTCTCACTAAGACACATTTTTCGACCGATCGGTCCTATGGCAACCGTAAGGTATAGTCACCCGATGTCGATCAACTTTTTTAAATTAGTTTGAAAGCGTTTAATATTGTGAATCGCCGACTTTAAGAACGATTTACTTGAAAACAAAAAAGTTTTTTTCACTAAGACCCATTTTCCGACCGATCGGTCCTATGGCAGCTATAAGATATAGTCATCTGATTTTGACTAAAATTTGCAAATCTATTTAAAAGCATATAATATTAATTATGGCCGAGTTTTATGACGCTAGCATTGAAAACAAAAAAGGTTTTCTCACTAAGACCCATTTTTTGACCGATGGTTCCTATGGCAGCTATAAGATATAGTCATCCGATTTTGACCAAAATTTGCAAATCTGTTTGAATACATATAATAATAATAATGGCCGAGTTTTATGAAGCTAGCATTGAAAACAAAAAAGTTTTTTCACTAAGACCCATTTTCTGACCGATCTGTCCCATGGCAGCTATATGTTGTAGTGATCCGATTTTGACCAAAATTTGCAAATCTGTTTGAGAGCATATAATATTAATTATGGCCAAGTTTTATGACGCTAGCATTGAAAACAAAAAAGTTTTTCTCACTAAGACCCATTTTTTGACCGATGGTTCCTATGGCAGCTATAAGATATAGTCATCCGATCCGGTCGGTTCCGACATATTAGCAGCGTGCAGTAAAAAGAAGACTCTGTGCAAAATTTCAGCTCGATAGCTATAAAACTGAGAGACTAGTTTGCGTAGAAACAGACGGACAGACGGACAGACAGACGGACAGACAGACGGACAGACAGACGGACAGACAGACGGACAGACAGACGGACGGACAAAGCTCAATCGATTCAGCTCGTCGCCCTGATCAAGAATATATATAGTTTATGGGGTCGGAAATGAATATTTCTATGCGTTGCAAACTTCTGGGCAAAATTATAATACCCTTTGCAAGGGTATAAAAATCGGACATTGACATATGTATAAGGAAAGTTGAGTTGAAGTTAAAAGTCTCGTTCGCTCGCTCTCGGTGCAATGTATGTATGTAAAATGGTCATTGTTCATTAGACCGTACCTGCCTTAAATTTGTAAAAGATCTCTGAATACATTTATTGTTCAAAAATACATTAAGGGGAAATGGGAAATTTTAAAACCTTCGCGGGGCTTATCTTCAAATATCTGATTTTGGATTTTCGTTAAATTTTCTGTAAAATATACTAAATTTTTGTGCCATGTTTTGCAAAGAACTTTACATGTTGAAAATCGTATGGAGAAACGAACGCCGTATTGTACATACATCAAATTAATTATTATTATTAAAGTGTTTGGTTTCGCTTATGGATTTAATCTCTGCTTAAAAGTAAATGTATGTCTGTATGATTGCTTCTGCTAAATGCGTCCAAACTTCTGAACCACTCTAATAATATGGAGTTCGGTATTTTCCCGGATAAAAATCGGATCTGAAATACAATGCAACCGGTTCAGAAGTGGATCAAAATCATTTCTCAGAAAAAATTTAAGAAAAATTGAAATTGAATGTGTATTTTAGAAACATATTCACATATTTCCCGAGTAAAGCCGGGTCATATTAGAAAAATTTCAAATGTCGAATCCAAAATTCGGTTAAAATCTGGTCAATAATGTTAAAAGTGACCAAATATAAAGTTTTTTACTTCTTAGAAAACAGAATTTTATTTTCATGTTTTTAAAATTTTTTTAAAATTTAAAAACTGAAAAATGTTGCTCTGATTTATTTTACAACAAAATTGTTTTGTTTTCATTTCAGGTTATCCCGTCTCTGTAAGCAATTTGATCTCAGTGCCCGTTTCCATGTATCAGTCGGTGGTGGCCAATATGCAACAAATCCAAACGAATAGCGATGGTTCATTGAGCCTGACGGCAGCCATGCAGGTGGATAATAGTGGCACGCGTAACAACCCCAACAGTAGCAGCAGCAGCAGCGGCGGCGGCGGCGGCGGCGGAATCAGTGTAAACACAGCTCCCCTACAGTGCTACTCGCTGATCAGTGCTGGAGGAACGGCTGTGTTGGGTAGACGTAATCAATTGTCAGCCAATACCAGCACTTTGCAAGCAGCAGCAACTGGTGCACGTTTTTATTTGACAGCAGCCAATACTAACACAACCAGCAACAGCAACAATCTCACTAGCAACAACAATAACAACAATAGCAGCAGCGGCAGCAGCAGCATTAAGATGCCTTTACCCATAGTGCTGGCTGGGCAGACAAACACACGCCGCTTAATCGGTCGAGCGGCACAAAAACGTCGCAAACCAGGTGCAAGTAGTTCAGGTTCGGCCATACGCTGTGTGGATGGTGCCAGTCTCACCCAATCTAAAACCATTAAATTAGAGCATTTGGAGTAGTTCAACTCCACATTATCCCCTTCTCCACCTCTCAAATCTAGTCAAGAGCGGCTTTGCACATACACACACGTACACACACACACACACACACTTGCCATTAGAAAATGTTTAAAAAAAATTGCCTTAGTTAGCCCCATTTACCACCAAGTAGAAAACTTATACCAACAAAACAACCAAATTGAATTTAACAAAACAAAACCAAAAGTTTCATTGTCAAGTTCCTAGTTTAAAAAATGAAAAAAAAAATTAAATTTTAATTTAAATCGAAACACAGACCAAATATTAAATTAATTAATTTGTTAAACATTATTTTATATTTATAATTTTTATTTGTTGGATTAGCAGAAGGAAAAGTTAAAAAGAAAACAGGGAAAAATGAATTGTATAGGAAATCGCATGGCCAAATTATTAGTTAGTCGTTCATAAAGTTAGTCAAAATTCGCAATCAAAAAGATTTGAATATTTTTGAATTTAATTTAAGCTAAAAACTTCAAAATTTGTGGTAGCTTTTGTATGTTTCTGTTTGAGTTTGTTATGTTATGTTATGTATGTTGTCCAAAGGACTAATTTCTCTTCCAGATAGCTGCTATGTGTCAGATAAGCTCACAATTAACTCTGTCATTTGTAAGTTTATGTGACCTATAGTTCTAAGTAAAAGATGAAAAATCGGTTCTTAGTGTAATTAATCAAATGTATTCTAAGGAATTGATTCGAAGAATAATTTTCCTTAAATTTTTGCCCTTTTTTTCTTTTATGAACGACTAACTAAACTTTATTTTCAAAATAGAATGTATAATTTGTAGTTTTGCCCTAAATTTGGCAATTTTTGTTACCCTTTTAGTCTAATTGCATGCCAAAATTGTACCGCCTCACATGCCATTGTGCTAATAAATTTATAAAATTATTATTATTATTAATTAGATATATTCATACAGGTCCTTGACCTTGCCCTTGAAAGTGCATACAACTATTATATTATTATTATTAATATTATTGTGTTTAATGTTTATGTTTATTTTTATGTAGTTTGTTTTAGAGAAAATTTTCACTACGTTTAAGCGCCAAGCATAATTGTATGAAAACAAAAAATCCACAAAAATTTATTGAATAAATCTTTTGTTGTTGTGATTTGAAATTTGCTATTTATATTGGTTTTAGCCGTTAACCACAAAACCGTCATAAAGTCCAGAGTTCGAATCTTATCGATACCAAGTATTTGGTTCAATCATTGGTTCATGACATCTTTATTTTCTGAAAAAGTGGTAAGAATTTAGACCTGCTTTCGGTATTATTTTTGGGCATACTTTTAATTTTTAGGCACAATTAATGTCGCAACATTTTGGTAATGGACAAAAGTCGCTGTTGTGTATCATCTCAACCTCTTTTAAAACATTCTGCAAGCATTCTCTGAATCGCTTACTTCAACAAATTTTCTCCATGAAAGTGTCAAGAAATTACTCATGGACTGCATCATACTTCACCATCCACGACCCCAGAAATATAGGGTATTCTCTTCCTGTTTCTATGTACTCGTCAGTTTTGAAATTTTAAGGCTTTGAGCCCTGTACTCAGAGCGACAGAAAATTCCTTTCGTCACAGTATTTCATATAATAAGAAATCATAGATGGAGAACAGGGCAGAAACACCGCGGAGCATGCTAGTCGGCGACTGAATGAGGAATATAGAGGAGAAGAACAACAGCGAAATACCGCGGAGCATGCTGATCGGAGATTGATTGCGCAATATAGGGATGAGGAGCGCCAAATGTATGCTGAAAATCGTTGAAATGCTAGACTAAATGTATGTGCGCGCAGGCGTGAACAAGCTGTAAATTCCTCGCAGAGACGACTTACTCGGGCGGAAACCCGAAGGAGAGATGAACAAATTCAGCAAATGAGTGAAGCGCGGGTTATCAGCTATCGAGAAAATGCACAACAACGCGGAGCGGAGTCGGAACGAGAGAATCGAGCGGCAATGACACCTGAAGAGCAATAAGAACAACGCAATCTTCAGAGGCGGCGAAGAATTACAACGGCCCGAGAACAATTTCTTAATAATATTAAGAAGGGACCAACAAATATATGCACGAGCTGCGGCGGCACATTGTTTCCTTTTCAGTTTAGAGCACTAAATAGGTCAGTTATATCTACAAAGTATAGAAATTTAGACATTACAAAGGCATTTTATCTATCCGAAAAATTTCCGACTTCCTCTGAGAATTCTCTTTTTTGTAATACTTGCCGCAATGACATTTCCAAAGGAAAAATTCAAAACCTTTGTCTGTCTGAAGGGTTCGATTTCCCCGAAATCCCTGATTGTCTTAAGGGACTAACTTGCTTAGAAGAGAGACTGATTTCGCCCAGAATTCCATTCATGAGAATCGTTTCTCTGGGCTATGAAAGACAGTGCGTTGTAAGAGGAGCAGTGGTCAATATACCAATTTCCGTTTCGGAAACAGTAACTTCTCTTCCGCGCACTTTTGAAAATAGTCATGTTGTCCAGGTTCATTTAAAACGCAAACTGGAATATCGCCACAACTTTATGACTGAAACCATTAGACCAGCCAGGGTTATCGAAGCCATGCGCTATTTGGTTAATTCTGAATTATACCAAAAGCACAATATTTCAGTTTCCCAAAACTGGCTTAGTGATTTCGGCGATATTCAGGAAGTTTCCTTTATTGCTGATGAGCAAGATCAGCCACTTGTGGAGCAAATCCTTAATGAGCAGATGGAAATTGATAATTTACCACAGGAAAGCACAGATGAAGATAATCTGAATCCTGGTGGACAGGAAACGTTGTTGGAAAACGAGCCTATTGAGAATAATCCAATTATTGGACGAATTTCAGTGGCTCCTGGCGAAGGTAGGCGTCCTGTTGATATGACAAAAGAAGAAGATGCTGAAGAGCTATCGTTCCCAACAATTTTATGTGGCGAAATTTTCAAAAGCAATTCGACTTATGGTCGAAAGGCAAAGTCACAAATTCAGTTTTACGATAGGCGCTGTGCAAAAGTTCCGACAGCGGATCCGGTTTATATTGAGCTGAGAAGTCTCAGAACCGAGAAAAGCTTAACAACATGCATCAAGTGGATTCTCGACCAGTCAAAGGATAAAGTTTTAGTGTATTACCATAATGTACAAGGCTTGCATCTGCGCACTACAGACATATTGGCAGATAACATTATAGGGTCATAGCTGACATTTTGTGCTTGGTGGAGAGTTGGTCCAGAGAAGGCGAAGATATTACTATTAATGGTCTAAATATAGCAGCTAGGATTGATGGTCGTGCACGGGAGGACAGTAGGAGGTCCCCAAATGGAATCGCAGTTTATGCAAAACCTTACATCGCCCGAAATGCGCAAGTAAAGTCGCTTAAAAATATTCATACGGAAAATAATACTGAGGTTTGCCAGATCGTTACATTCGAGCACCTAGTAACAGTATATATAGTGATATATAGAAATCCATCCTTTCCAGTCTCCCAGTTCAGAAGGATAATAATTTCGTGTATTGAGGAGAGTTGAGCGTAAGAAATAGAGTAGTCGTTTTAGGTGACTTCAATATATGCCGCTCTACAGCTCGAGATGAACTCGAATCGAAGCTTATTCAGCTAAATTTCACATCGCTTCTAGAAAATGGTCTTACTACAAAGCAGCTGACTGCAATAGACTGGGCGTTCTCAAACATCGGATCATCGAATATACAAGGCCAAGTATATGAAACACCGTATAGCCATCACGATGCCATTTTTATAAGGACTTAAATTAGCAGAAAGTTCTATACCTGCATTAATTTTATTATTTGTAGTATTCATATAAAAATTTGTCATTTGTGTACAAATACGAATACAAGGGTATAATAAAAAGTATGAATAATAATAAAAAGGATGAAAAAAAGTATAAAAAAGTATGAAAAATGTATGAATAAAAATATCTTTAAATATTAACTATAATTAATTATGGGGGATGGGACTTGTTACTCAATAGTCTGTCATTTCCTTGCAGATTTATAATACAGACAAGCTCAAACCTCTTACTACATCCAGTCTCCTCAAAAGTAGGCTAGGTATTCCCCGGGTAGGCAAGTTAAATATGATTTAGTGAGCTAATAAAGGAAGGCATACTTTCTTTCCCCTAATTTAAAAAAACAGGAATAATCATCTTTCAGCTACGCCGAAGTTAACTTTCCTCCATTTTTAAGATTAATAATAATCAAGAAATGAAATAGATAAATGATTTTACGTTATGGTAAAAGAAATATTTTGAAAATATAACAAAATTAAGGGAAGAAAAATTGTTTGGTTCTTTTTCTATGATTTCTATCTTTTTTAAATTTTTTTGGTGTAATCTTTTTTTTTTATCAAGTGGCAACCGAATCCGGTGTGACCGGTGGTGACCAAATCCGAATCTCATTTAAAGTATGGCATTTTTAGTACCATCTTACTCAGGACATTTGGTTGTTGAAAATGGAACTATCTTGAGAATATTTTTGTGCAATTGCTCTTGGCCTATGATATTTTTAGTGTGACCATTTCCATTTAGCCACTTTTATTAAAAAGTTGAAATTTTTAGATCTTTTATGTTTCAGAAATCTACACAATTACAAAAAAAGTTAAGAATTTGGTAATTGAATTAAGTACAACCGGTTGCTGTGGTTCTCTTACTACAAGTGTGTTTTTTTCTATCTTGAAATACTTTTGAGTACATACACAGAAAAAGAAAAACCCGGGAATTTTTTAAGCCTAAAAAGTGTGATTTGATCCCGACAGTAGGAATCAATTTTTAAGTACGAGTGGGCATTTATTATTCCGAAAAGGATTGTTTTATGTACGGATCGTAAAAGCCAACAACCAATTGAGAGAGTGAGAGATCGAAAATCCTGAGAGCAAAGGCAAATTCGCTCTCTTTGCTTCTCTCATCGCTTGCCAGCATTCTTTGTGTGACGCTTGCTAGAAGCAGTTGAAGTGAAAAGTGAAAAAAAAAACTAAAAAAATGTGAAATGGCCGATGAAAAATCAGCAACTTGAGAAAGCAACAACTTGCACCATATAGTGGAGAATTTGGCAGGTGAGTGTAAAGTGTATTGTGTAAAGTGTTGTAATTACTGCGGCGGTGTATGTGTGTGTATGCAAACGGACAAGAATATTCTTGCCCGCTTGCATACACACACGTACATACATATGTAAATTCAAGGCATTGCTTCGACACCGGGTTATACATATGTGGTAGCTATTGGGTGGCCGGGTCTGATGTAGTGTTGGGTTGTTCATGGGTGAGTTGTTCACTAAACTGAAGCAGTGAACATGTTCTTCTTCATTTGTTTATTTTTGTTAAGTAAGAGCTGTTCAATCTATGTGGCTCAGTCAGTTGATCAGTCTCTCTTGCTCTCTGAGTTGTTCTGTGAGCTGTTCATTAACTAGTTCAGTTAATTGTACGGTGACTGTTCACTTAGTTCGGCGACTGTTCCACTGTTATTGTATTGTTGTTTGTCAATGTGGGGCAATGTAGCCGTCTCCTCAAAAGTAAGCACTCGGCTGCAGTGAAACCAATATCTATAACAATGAGAACTCTGCCCATGAGCACTGAGAACAAGTGCACATGTTCAGTGAAATGAATAACCATTACCCAACACTAGCACAATGACAGTAAAGCTTAGAGCTAACTTGCTGGCGATAACTGACCACGACTCTGTCTCCCTCTGCTACAATTCTCTTCTTTGACGCACGATTTTGAACAGACTTGAAATGGGAATTTTGTTCTGAGGTTTGAAAATTCCGAACTTAATCAGTTTTTGAGTTCATAGAAATCTTAAAAGTTGACTAAGTTCGAAATTTGCAAATCTGAGAACAAAAGGACTAAAAGGACCTTAAGATCTATTATTGTTATATATTCTTACTCTTATAAATTAAATTTAAGGCTGATTCAAGAAAATTTTAAACTAAAAATCTTAAAATTTTAAGAACAAAACTCAATCTCGGACATACCTAAAAGCATGGTTGTACTGAAATTCAATTCAATTTGATTCCCTGATTTGAGTATATATCAAAATGATTGTCAAATTGCAGTATATCCAAGGCAAAACTTGCTCAGCTACTAGAATTTCCCTTTCACTCCTCAACCTCGTTTACCATTTCATTAGCACTAGCTCAACTTTACTCCTCTTCACTCCACTCCAATTTCTTCTTGAAAACTCCAAAAGATTTCGCGGACTTTTAAAGTGGCTTTTACTCACTCCAAAAAGGCTGTAGCTGTTGACTGTGGTAGCTCCGTCAACAGTTTTATATTTTGTTTTTGGTGGCAGTTAATTGGTCTTCAACCCTTAACAAGAAACCCGCCCCCTCACCTTTAACAGGGACTGCCGCTTGTTTATACACCTGCAGGTGACCCTTTTTTGTTTATAGAAATTTGATTTTTGTTTATTGTTGCTGCTGGAAATCTCTGAGCGCCAATTGAAATAGTTAACCCCCACTGGCCGCCCCCCTTAATTTTCATTGTGTTTTGTTAGCAGGTACTTTAGCTCAATGATGTTGATGATGATGAGGACAATTCCCTGGGCAAGTTAGTTGTCTTTCACCTCCTACTCCTCAAAACGTTAAGAACTCAGCGAAGCGGTACGAAAACATTGTCCAGCTCAACAAGTTCCTCCATTTCCTGACCCTGCAGTGCTTATACAGCTGTTGTTATATAGATGGGGAAGGGGAAAGGGGACGCATATGTGGAGGGTTGAACGCTCTTAACTCGAACTGTGGGAATTTCTCAATTGTTTATGGTTAATAATTGCTGTTGTTGGCTTCTTCACTTTACTCATGGAATGGGTATGGGTTGTGGGGGGGCAGGGTCGTTTTGCGGGTGTGCAATTGTGCGTGGCAAGTGTGTGTGCGTCTTCATTTGCGGTTAAATTGTAAATAATCAAAGAAGCTGCTTGATTTGGTTTTGCACACCTCAAAAGCCTTGAATTGGTCTGTTGGCCACGTTTTCAATTCAATGAAAGTTTGTTACATTTGCTCTCACCCGGTTCAAGTCCAGCACAATGTGTGTGTGTGTGTGAAATTATGAAGGGAAGCTGCCTTAGAGTTGTTTCAACGCAATTTGATTAATTGCTGTCTGTGGCTGGCGTTTTGGTATACAATTTGTTGTTAAACCTCGGGCCCAAAAGGGACCACTTAAAACTGGCGCCGCGGTCAAAGTTAATAGATCTAAAAGTGTGAGGAAAAAAAAAAGTAGGTGTGACTCTGTAGGATCAGAGGGCAAATGCATTAGATGAACCCCTAAAGCTGGAAAGTTGCGCATTGATTGATTAACACAAATGAAACGATTTTATTTTTATTTGCTTGGGCCAAGAAAACTTAAATTTGTTTTGAATAATCCATCAGTTTAGCCACTTTCTTTAAAAAGTTTTATATATGTTAAAGCCATCCTACTCAGAACATTTTGTTGTACGTTCACTCTTGTTGAAAAAACTAACGGAACAGAAAAATGGAATTAACTTGAGAATATTTGTGTGCAATTGCCCTTGGCCTGGACTACTTTAAGTGTTTCGATTTGCCACTTTCATTAAAAAGTTTCATTCATGGTTGAATACAGTCAGAAAAGAACGACTGGATGTACGTATGTTTTGTTCTAGTATGGACTTAAATAAGATAGGGTAGAAAAACGACTCTTAACTTATAAAAATGAGACCAAACGTTCTCAAATCAAAAAGTTTTCGATAAAAATTTTGAAACTTGAAAATATGTTGCGTTAAGTGGCAAATATACTTATACTGAAAGCCCAAAAATGAAAAATATTTTAAAACAAAACTGTTATCAAAATTCCCTATCGGTTCTAACATTTAGTTTATAGAGTAATGGAAATTTTTTAACCAACATTTATACCATCTTGGTCTTTGATTAATTTTTGGATTTTTTAGAGAGCTCGTTTCAGAAGCAAATTGTGAATAGCTTTAGAATTTCATGTGCTTAATCACAGAACATTTTGTACCTTTTTTAGATATTCTTATTTTGTTTTAAGAAATTGTTACACTTCAACGAATAAAATGTTGTTATAATTTTAAGAGTTAATTTTGATTGACCAACCTAAAAGTATTATCAAAAAAGTGTGATCGAAATGTACCGGGATCAATTCATGCCGAAATGGTAATAAAAATGGGTTGATCCTGGAATGGCATAAATCATTCCCGACAGGAACAATTAAGGTACGGATAATTTTAATCATTTAATCCCGCTTTTAGCCTGGCCGAACTTAAACTCATCCTCCTTTTCGAACATAACTTAGTCCCATAAGAGATAATATTCTAGTTCGGTAGAGATAGATTTGTGCCCTATATCCGAACTCATCTTTGTTCCATAGGTGATAATATTCTAGTTTGGTAGAGATTGATTTTTTTTTTATTTATATATTTTGTGATATTTTCTTACAGGCAATATAGATATTGTTTTTGCATTTAATAAAATAAAATATTTTTGTAATAAATATTAAATTTATAAATATTTTCCGGTATAATACTCGTTCTCGCTTAGCCACTTTTGATTGGGCAGATATCGAATCGTCTTCATTGGCAAGCTGCAAGTAGAAAAAACTTAAAGATTAAGCTGATAACTAATGCAGATAACTATAAAAGTCTAGATTAATACTTTAGATAACTAAAAATGTCTAAAAGTTTAGAACAATTGTGGCATGCGGAGTGATCTTGATCTTCTTGATCTGGTTGCAATTTTGATACACAAATTTAAATCTACTTCAGTCTGATTCCACCAGAACAGCTTCTGTCTAAGGTCCATACGTGGGCCTAAATCAGGAATCGCTTCTTTAAGGTCTTCAGCTGTCAAAAGCTTTAAGAGCTCGAACTTAATACCCGCATCTGTAAATACTGGAAATAATGTAATAAATGTAATGACAAATAAACAAAATACTTAATATACTTGCATTTAAGTATTTTTGTGTGTACATGCAATCGTTAGTTTGGTGTTTAGTGGGCTTGGGTGTGAAGACATATAGCCGAGCCGAAGTCAGTCGTGTTTTTACGCAAACGCAAGCCGAACTCATGATTGTGTGAATCGGTGAACATTTAATTGCAAGTAAAACGGCTATAGTCTGGAGAGAGCTCACCAACTCAAGCACACTTTTTTTCCTCTCCATTTGGCCGGCACTGCACTATTGTATAAAATAAAGACAATGTTAAAAATATAGGAATATAGAATCTAACTTCGGCACGACCGAAGTTTATATACCATTGCAGCTTGATGGCGCCATTACTTTGAGCATTTGCTTGCCAGTTTGTTATATGGCAGCTAAACGATATATTCATCCGATTTTGACCAAACTCCATAAAATTGTGTGGAAACTGATAATATTCACAAAAGGTATAAAGACGCTACCATGGAAAACAAAAAAGTTTTTTTCACTGGAACTTCTTTTTCGACCGATAGTTCCTATGGCAGCTTTATGCTATAGTCAGCCGATTTAGATCAAACTTCGCAGAATTGTGTTATAGCATATAATATTGACCAGTAACAAGTTTGGTGGCAATAGCATTGAAAACAAAAAAGTTTTTCATACTAAGACACTTTTTCAGACTAATCTTTTGTACGGCAGCTATACTATATAGTTGGCCGATTTTCATAAAACTTGGTGGAATTATGTGAAAGCATAGAAAACTAAGAAATACTGGGTTTTGGCACGTTTGCATTGAAGACAAACAAGTTTTTCTAGCTTAAACTACTTTTTCGACCGATAGTTCCTATGGCAGCTATATGCTATAGTCAGCCGATTTGGATCAAACTAGGCATAATTGTGTGATAGCATATAAAATTGATCAATAACGAGTGTGGGAGCGAAAGCTTTGAAAACAAAAAAGTTTTTCCCACTAAGACTTTTTTTCAGAACAATATTTTGTATGGCAGCTATACTATATAGTTGTCCGATTTTCATCAAACTTAATGGAATTGTGTAAGAGCATATAAAACTTATAAATACGTGGTTTGGACACGTTCGCATTGAAGACAACAAAATTTTTATACTCTGTACCGAAGGTACATAGAGTATATTAAGTTTGTGCAAAAGTATGTAACAGGGAGAAGGAATCGTTTCCGACCCTATAAAGTATATATATTCTTGATCAGCATCAACAGCCGAGTCGATATAGCCATGTCCGTCTGTCCGTCCGTCCGTCCGTCCGTCCGTCCGTCCGTCCGTCCGTCCGTCCGTCCGTCCGTCCGTCCGTCCGTATGAACGAAGAGATCTCAGAGATGGTAAGAGACAGAGGTTTGACATGTATGGGGCATATATTTCTTATACTTGCAGGCAGATCAAGTTTATTTTCAATTTTTGCCACGCCCCCTCCCGCCCCCGCAATTTGGAAAAAACGTCATATCTCCTACAGTTTTAAAGATAGATCGTTCGTTTCTTCTAGAGATACCTTGTAAACAAAATTATTTATCGATTTGCTGAAGGAATGATAAAGATCGGATGAACGATACTCAAGTTATGTGCAAAAAACGGTCAGTTAACACCCAACACCATCCCACCCACCACCGCAGCATTCTATTGAACGGCAATCTTAGTGAGAGAGAGAGAGAGAGAGAGAGAGAGTGAAACTTAGAGATGAGCGCGTATAACTCGTGAGCAAGTGCGAGCTGCGACGTTAAGGGTACAGAGTATGTTATAGTCGGGCTTGACCGACTTTCTTTCTTGTTCTAACTAAAACTAATTATTCGACCGGTAGTTCCTATGGCAGCTATATGATATAGTCATCCGATCCGGCCGCTTCCGACAAATGTGCAGCGTCTTTGTACCAAAAGAATTCGTGCAAGGTTTGGTTAAGATAGCTTTAAAACTGACGGAGGAGATAGCACAGAAACAGACGGACATTGCTATATCAGCTCAGCTCGTCATGCTGATCACGAATATATATATACTTTATGTGGTCAGAGATATTTTCTTCTATGCGTTACAAATATATGGACAATTTTAATATACCCTCTGCAAGGGTATAAAAACACCTCAAACAAAATCAAGAAATAAAGTCGGTCAAGCCTGTCTGTACTCCCAAAGTTTGTATATATCTGATCAATTTAACAATTAAACGTTTCTTCCAAAATTCCAAATTGAAAATAAACTTGTTCTGCCTGCAAGTATAAGAAATATATGTCCCATAAATGTCAAACCTCTATCTCTTGCCATCTCTAAGATCTGACAGACAGACGGACATGGCTACATCGATTTGGCTGTTGATGCTGATCAAGAATACATATATATATATGTACTTTATAGGGTCGGAAATGATTCCTTCTCCCTATTACATACTTTTGCACAATTTGAATTTACTCTATGTACCTTAATGACTGAGTTTAAGGGCGCTAACATTGAAAACAAAAAAGTGTTTTACACTAAAACACATTTTCCGACTGATCGTTTCTATGGCAGCTACAATAAATAGTCATCCGATCCGGGCGGTTTCGACATATTAGCAGTGTACAGTCAAAAGAAGACTATGTGCATATATCTCAAAATCCTCCAAATGCCTCCCCCTCCTTTCGAATGTTTTTTTCTCTTTATTTCTTTGATTAGTCTTTTATTTTGAGAATATTCGTACTTGGTACTGAAACTCTTGAATCCAGAATATCGGAATCAAAAAATCATTCTTGCGTATATAATTTCGCTCTGGGACACATAACAGCTATCTGGAAGAAGATAAATCGTTCCTAAACCTTTATTTCTAGATCTCAAGATTTGGAACGCAATCAGAATGTGGTTTTTCAAAACAGTCTAATGACACCTTTATTACCTGAATAGGCCTGCTTATTGGAATATATTGAAAATATCGATGTTTCTTACGAAATCACTATTATCAATATCAAAATGATACTTTTTGAATATTGAAACAGTATGTATATGGGGTTTAGTGACCTGTTTTTGATTTTAGTCAAAGTTTACCTCTGGCTGGCTCAAGATCTCTGGTTGAGTATAAATCTTTATAACCAACACAAATCAACATATATTAATTACAACATTTTGTAATAGCAATTGGGTATGTCCGTACAACGATCGCTGTTTCAAGAATAACCAAATTCTCTCATCAGCGGACTTGTTTTGCGGTTCAAACTTCAAACAAACATGCAGTTGGTATTTAAGCCTCATTCAATCGGCGAATAAAGACATAGGAACTCCAATGTTGTAAATTCGCAGCCCGAATTTCGGATATGGTTTTTTTGTTTGAAGGTGTTTGTTTACCAATTCGCTGTAATTAATTCTGTTGCTTATGGCTGCTGCTATTATGTAGAATTATACTCAACCATAGACCTTGAGCCAGCCAGAGGTAAACTTTGATTGAAAAAATATCGATATAGATTTTTTCTAAACATCCGACAACCCTAAAAGGAACAGGTGGATTCTGTTTGGAGTTTCAACATAATTTTTCCATATTTACATATTTCCTAAAGCGGGTTTTAAATTAAAACTTTAAGTTGCTTTCCTTAGGCTAGGTACTCAGACGCTGACAATTTTGTCAGAGTCCATCTAATTACATAGCTCTGACAATGCGCTCTTGGAAATAGTCAGAGCTCTTTGTCAGTGCGAGTAGTGTGCAACAAACAATTCGCTATGACAATGTGCATGGACTTGCCAACACTTTTTTTTGAAAACAGCTGATAAATTGTCGACAATATGAAACTAGGTAAGTGGTACCTTTGAGAATTGAGCATACAATGAACAAAATTCAAGCAAAGAAGACTAAGAAAATAGAACTATAATTATTGGGAGAGCTGCGAGGTGGACAAACAAGTGGATCTGATAAAAGTGGGCGAGTCGCAATCATTTTTATCGAATCTGTCCAATAAAAATCATAAATTTTTATGCTTCGGTATGCTTCTCCCATTGTTATGGCTGGTATGCCATTTACCCAATGTATGCACACCGCCCAAGTCTAACCCTCCGTAGCCCCCTCAGCCCACGGCTAACAGCCCGAAGCCTTTGCTATTTCCACAGCCCATTATAGTAGTGCCTCCTCCGCCTACCAGCTACTTTTAAGTCTGTATTCAACAAATACGTTCAGCGAGTATGATCGGCTTCCAGTCCATGGAGTTGACTGTGGCTATGAATATTACCTCTGGTTTAATGTGCTAGTTCTAATCTCCTGATGCGTTTTGGGTTGTTGTTATAGCAGTATGTCTGAGAGGTCAAGTTAAATTTTGTTTTGTAAGATAACACAAGGCAACAAAATTAGACTTTTTCCAGTATATTGAAGGGTTGGTGGTGATACTAGATGAATCTGTTTTCAGAAATGGTCCTTCAATGGCCAATGGGATCCCCAGCATCCCCAGTTATAGCGGACATCGTGATGGAGGAACTCCTTGACAGCACAGTCATAAAACTAAAGCACCCACCAAGATTGCTTACGAAATATGTAAACGATCTGTTTGCCATCACGAAAGAGGAAGAGATTCAAAACACACTTGACGCACTAAACTCATTTCACAGGAATCTAAATTTCACCATGGAATTGGAGATGGACGGCAAACTACCATATTTAGACTCCACAACTAACAGACAGGGAAATCAACTTAAGCTAAGGTGGTACAAGAAGCCATCAGCATCAGGCAGAATCATCAATTACCATTCCAAGCACCCGAGAATAATGGTAATAAATACAGCAAGGGGTTGTATACAACGGATGATGAACAATAGTGACGCAATATATCATAAGGAGACCATTTCAGAAATTAAACAAATTTTGAAAGACAATGACTTCCCAACAAAAATTATCAAATCCCTGATTGAGAAGCACGGCCAACCAATTTCCAAAAGGAAACAACAACCCAGAATTTATAAGTCCTAAGCTTTCTGAACGGTTCGCCCATTCAGACTGCTTCAACAAACAAGACAAACAACTAGCCCACAAACCTAATAGCACAATGAGAAACTTCTTCAATAAGACGAAGTCCCAAATAGCCACAGCCGACAGGAGTAATGTTATCTACAAGATACCATGCAATGGAAATGCAGATAACAGTTGCAACAAATTGTATATTGGTACAACAAAATCAAAATTAAAAACAAGAATATCCCAACATAGATCGGACTACAAACTCAGACATCAAACAACCACACAAAAAACGGCGCTCGCGACACTCTGTATGGATAGCGGACACTCGCCGAATTTTGAAGCAACAACAATCCTGCAGCAAGAAAACCACTACAGCAAACGTTTCACTATAGAGATGCTACATATAATTGACACACCAACAGACAAGAGACTTAACTACAAGATGGACACGGAAAACTGTGCTCACCCATAAAGACACTTACTGACAAATAATAGATCAGTATCCAACTTCTCGCCGAACGGAGCAGACGTGTAAAATAATGTATGTGAAAAATCTCTTTTTTGTTTTGTTTTGATTGAATCTATGTTAAATTGTAATTGGTAAATTGTTTTTGTAGTGTCCCTGAAGATGGTTGCCGAGGAGCAACCGAAATATATTGAAAAACATCATACATTTTTGTGTGTTTCACTTGACCTAGAGCCGGCAATACTCGAATTTCTACAATTTAGAAAGGTCGCTAACTATCAACTTGTCAAGATTTTTAGTAATGTTAGCTTAAAGATACGAAAAATGCCTTAATATACTCTTTTTATACGCTTTTTGTGGAGAACCTTTACTTTTGTTTTGACTTTCTTTGATATTATCGGAAAGAACTACTCTTTAACTTTGAAATAAGCTATCCCAAACAATTTTACGATTTTTTTCAATGAAGGTACTTCAGTTAAGTTTTCTTTGTTACAATTGCTACTGTTTAGCTCATCGTCGCCAGGCCTGTTTGGATGAGGTACAGCATTTGCGCGTAGAGAACAGCATACGTTCTGTGGGTGCACCCAAAGAGAAGGGTTTGCTTACGGTGAAAGACATTACCAAAGAAACCACAGAAAAATGGCCACTGGCAATATTAATGGACATCATTTGGTGTGTCTGCTCAAGAACATGTGCTGGCCACCAAGACGGTGTCCACCATGCCTGGACTGTTGTCTGTAAAGTTTCCCGATGTTCTTCAATTGAATAATGATTATGCGGATTTCAGGGTAAGTTTCTTATGGAAACTTGTAAAGTTTTAGTAAGTGGGAAAAAGTGTCGGGTGAAGCGTTTAATTCTTGGAAATGACTAAAAAAGCACTAAAATATCATTATGCAGCATGATTGGAGGTTTTATTGGACAAAGATTTGTGACGAACGCAAACTTAAGCTTCATGAATCATTAGGAGTAACCCAATAAGCCATTTTCCCTTGATTAAAAACGTTGAAAATGATCAAAATAGCAAGTTTAGATACGACAAGGTCATTATCCAGCACGTTTAGGGGCTCCATAGAAGAAACATTAAGGCCAATCTGAAAAAAGTTCGCAGTATCATTTCGAGTATACACAAAAGCCATTTCCCATAGATAAAAAGCTTGAGAAATGATTTAAAAACGATGTTAAAATATGTAAAACATACTGCATGAGTTGAATCAAAGTTCCAATGACTTTATTACTGATTTTAACTATCTATGAAGATCTACTTCATAGCTCACATAATAATTGATTCATTGAATTACAGCTCATGACTTAAGCCATGTGCTAAATGATATGTTTGAAATGATTCAGCTAGGATCAGCTCAAAAAAGCAACTATATGAATCATGCTCAACTCAAATAGCTCACTAAATTTAACTTCAGAGCATTGATTGGCAACAATGTGGAGTCAGCTGCTCAAAGCAAAATTACGCCCACAGCCTATTTACATAGATTCCAAAAAAAAATACTTTAGAAATTTAAAAAAATACTTTCCAAAAATGAAAAATACTTTAGAATGTGGATTTGCGTATGAAAAGTACTTCATTTTATTTTATTTTGAAATACCATCCTAACGCTTCAAGTTACAAAAATCTTATATATTATTGCGTTAGTCTTTAGAATGTGGATTTGCATATGAAAAGTTCTTTAGAATGTGGATTTCCGTATACCATTTCTAGTAAGTGTATCCGAGTTTACAAAAACCCAATATTGCTGCCAAAAAGTATGCAATGGGTTTTATTGAAAATTTTCATTGAAATTCTATACAAATTGCTAGCCGGTTACTGTTTCTGCAAGGCATGCTTTTGTGCAGTAGACAGTTTGGAGACTTTTTATTCAAAATGGTATATCTTTGCTTAAAAAAATCGTACAGTTCTTTGGGTTAGTTTATTTTAAAGCTAAGATATAGTAATTTACCGTAATATCAAAACAATATTGTCTGATAAGGGTAAAAATAGTCACTTTTTGAAACTTTAAGCTCAAATTACTCAAAATCTCGTCTTAATGGATGTGATTTCTGAAAACAGCTTCGTGTTCAGCACACGAATATCATATAGAATCACCACCAATCCTTCAATATACTGTACCTTGTTGCCTAGTATAATGTAAGTAATTCAAAATATGTCAATGCCTAAAAGATTCACAAATCATAATCATACCTTTACAGCTCTGTGTGCGTAAACACATCAAACCCAAGGCCACAATTTTCCTTCAACTTGAATTTTTCCCCTCTTTGATCTTAATGATTCGCATTTCTATGATCATTAAAAACGCATCTACTCTTTGATTAGAAGAAGACCGAAATTTCTAAAACACCTGCAACAAGTTAGCCATGAAACACGCAACAGCGATTAGTTCTTCAAACTGCCATTGCCTGACCCCATCGCATCAGCCTCCGCCAACCACCAACCACCATCCACCACCGCAAACGACAAACTTCCTTTTCCACACTGGTATGTATTAAAGATGACAGGGCACCATAATTATCAGCATGATAGCAAAAATTTGTAGACCGATAATTATTTTCCCACTATTTTCACTGGATGCCACTCGAGAGATGTTTGGAGGCCGAGACAAAATAATTAATAACATGAAAAATACATAATGAAATTATTATCTTACCGTAATGTGAAATGATTATCGTGTATGGGGAGTGGAGCGAGCGAGTGTGTGAAGTGAAGAAGCGGATGCAGACAATGGTGGTGGCTTTAACGCGCATTGAAATGCCATTGCCAGAAGAGGGGTGCGACGAGGTGCACTCTCGAGATGGGCCAAAGGGATAGGTCATGTCTTATGCAAAGCAAAAGTGCATCTGAAGCGTAACGAGGCGACTTTGAAACGGTTTCAAGTTGCTTGTCCACAGGTGGTGGGCAGTTTTCAACCACTGATGACTGCCTCGAAGTTATGTCAGGTTTTGGTCTTTTTCGGGTTCAGCCAAGCGGAAGTTGATTTATTTTGTACCTTTTTTTCTTAATTCTTGTTTCGGACTTTTGGTGAGAGAATTTGTACCAAAGTGTAGCATTGTTTCCACCTACGCCTAAAGAAGTTCTTGCTCTCTCTCTCGGTGTCTCTGTTTCTCTTCATATAATTTGCAACCGTCCGCAAGTCGTAAAGAAAATTGTTGAAGCATAACTTTTCTGAAGGTTTTCTTTCTCCCTTTCTTTTAGTTTTTTTTTTATTATTTTTTTTCTTCTGTTTTGAGCTCATAAAATTAAGAAATATTTGTTATAATTAGCTGCTGAAGTTTATATGTATCTGGTCGTTGGCAAAGGTGAATTTTAGTGTTTTTTTTTTTCAAATTCTTAAATGCGTCTGCCGAAAATTGTAAAAAGAATTTGGAATTTTCGTCAAATGTAGATAGATTATTCGCACACTTTGTTTCATTACTTAGTATAGTTTGTCCTACGTTACAGCAGCTAAGAATAATACGACACACAGTTGGTGTAGCGCCACAGCAGCGATAAGTAGTTGCCTTGGCTCCACAGCATCGATTAGTAGCACTTCACTTAGTTCGCGTGGCTCCACAGCAGTGTTGGGAAGTTCCTTTAACTCCACAGCAGCGATTGTTAGCACTTCACTTAGTTCGTGTGGCCCCACAACAGCGATAGGTAGTGGCTATGGCTCATTAGCATTGTTTGGTAGCACTACACTTAGTTCGCGTGGCTCCACAGCAGCGTTGGGAAGTTCCTATGACTCCACAGCAGCAATTGGTAGCACTTCACTTAGTTCGTGTGGCCCCACAGCATCGATAGGTAGTTGCAATGGCTCCTTAGCATTAATTGGTAGCGCTTCACTTAGTTCGCATGGCTCCACAGCAGCGTTGGGAAGTTCCTATGACTCCACAGCCGCGATTCGTAGCACTTCACTTAGTTCGCCTAGCTCCACAGCAGCGTTGGGAAGTTCCTTTGACTCCACAGCAGCGATTGGTAGCACTTCACTTAGTTCGTGTGGCCCCAAAGCAGCGATAAGTAGTTGCCTTGGCTCCACAGCATCGATTTTTAGCTCTTCACTTAGTTCGCGTGGCTCCACAGCAGCGTTGGGAAGCTTCTATGACTCCACAGAAGCGATTGGTAGTACTTCACTTAGTTCGTGTGACCCCACAGCAGCAATAGGTAGTTCCTAGGGTCCCACAACAGCGATTGGTAGTACTTCACTTAGTTCGTGTGGCCCCACAGCATCGATAGGTAGTTGCAATGGCTCCTTAGCATTAATTGGTAGCGCTTCACTTAGTTCGCATGACTCCACAGCAGCGATTGGTAGCACTTCACTTAGTTCGTGTGGCCCCACAGCATCGATACATAGTTGCAATCGCTCCTTAGCATTGATTGGTAGCACTTCACTTAGTTCGTGTGGCTCCACAGCAGCGTTGGGAAGTTCCTATGACTCCACAGCAGCGATTGGTAGCACTACACTTAGTTCGTGTGGCTCCACAGCAGCGATAGGTAGTGGCTATGGCTCCTTAGCATTGATTGGTAGCACTTCACTTAGTTCGTGTGGCTCCACAGTAGCGTTGGGAAGTTCCTTTGACTCCACAGCAGCGATTGGTATCACTTCACTTAGTTCGCGTGGCTCCACAGCAGCGTTGGGAAGTTCCTATGACTCCATAGCAGCGATTGGTAGCACTTCACTTAGTTCGTGTGGCTCCACAGCAGCGATAGGTAGTGGCTATGGTTCCTTAGCATTGATTGGTAGCACTACACTTAGTTCGCGTACCTCCACAGCAGCAAAAGGGAAGTTCCTGTGTCTCCACAGCTGCGATTGGTAGCACTTCACTTAGTTCGTGTGGCCCCACAGCAGCGCAGGGCAGTTCCTATGTCATCACAGCAATTATTGCTAGCACTTCACGTAGTTTTTGTGTCGCCTCGGCAGCGTTGTGTAGTTCCTGTGGCAGTTTGAAGTACTTCACTTAGTTCGTGTGGCGTCACAGCAGCTATAGTTAGTTCCTAGGGTTCCACAACAGCGATTGGTAGTACTTCATCTAGTTCTTTTGGCGGCACAGCAGCGCAGGGCAGTTCCTATATCTTCACAGCATTGATAGGTAGCGCTTTACTTAGTTCGTATGGCGCCACAGCAGCAAAAAGAAACTTCCTGTGTCTCCACAGCAGCAATCGATAGCACTTCACTAACTTCGTGAGGCGCCACAGCAGCTTTGTATAGTTCTATACACAGTTTGGGTGGCTTCACTTTCTTAAAGTTGTGCTCCTGCTGCTGCTAGCACAGCGGTTTGAAACTGGGCTAACAAACCCCCCCCCCCCTTACTTAGCCAATACACCCACCGCCTGCTATCTCAGTATCGACAGACCGCACATTAGGGGCTTGGGGAGTAATAAATATGCATTGTGTCAGATTAGTGTGCGTGTGTGTGTGTGTGTGGGTCTATGCGAGGGGGGTGTCATAAGTCACTAGAGGTTAATAGATTTTCTTCAGCAAAAATATTTGCAAGCTGCATTTCAATGACAAGATTTGTGCATTTAAATATAAGAAATAGAAGTAAGAAAAAAACTTAAATAATCTAGAAATTTAAAAAGGTTTTTTAAGTTTTTAAAACTGAAAATATTTTATGTTCTTTAAAATCCTTGAACTCTACAAAAGCCGGGCCATAAACTTTCCGGTTTCAAAATGGGCCAAATCTGATGAATTTAATTGCTCCCCCCCCCCCCACAAAAAAAACTGTAAACTCCTTACGGATATTGCGTGAGTGTTGCTGCTTGCAGCAGAGTTCTCTTTCACTTTTGTTGTTGTTGTTGCTACGCCTTTTACTTTTATCCAAGGCTGTACAATTTTTTATTACAATTCGCTGGACTGGCCCTAACAATCCACCTATACGATCTATGGTGTATAAGGGGGCTGGGGGTGGAGGCGGGACAGGAACTCCCGGCAGCAGCTAATGGATTCTATTTAACTTCCACTGACTGCTAATGGATTTTTCTTGACCCCAAATGAAAATGCGCATCGAAATGCGATTGAAAAATGCTTATAAAAAATAGAAAAGAATACAAGAAAGAAAAAAAAAAACGTAAGGGAAATGAAAAAAAACGCAGAAAGTATAATGGAGCAATGAAAAAAGCCAAGTGCCGCAGCAACAACAACAAAGCCAAATGAATTGAAAATGGCAGGCAAATGCAAGACTCTGTAACTTTGGTGGATTTGCCAATTAAGCTGCCTTTTGCAATTGGTTTTTGTGACAATTCCGATCAAATTTTTCTTGTTTCTAGCAGGTGCAAAAATGCGGGGGAAAATGTAATTTAAAGCCAAGTTTAATAAATTATTTAAAAACAATTAAAAGATAAGAAAAGTCGTTACAAATCTTTAAACCTTTTTATTCTTTTGTGACGATATTGAGGGTTTGTTGCTCAATATTGAACAGATAACAAATCATTTGAAAGATTTTCTAATGTCTTTTATTTGGTTAGGCTTTGCAAAATATTGTATGGCTATGGAAAAAAACAAAAATCACAATAAAAATATAATTAACAGCAATTAAACGGTCACTAATCAGGCACGAAAAGATTACAATTGCCAATCCACTTCAATCACAAATTAAAGTGTTTGAAATAAAGTCGTGAGTCTCTCCTCTAACTAAACGTACAAAAAGCAAGTAAGAGCGCTGTAGCCGAGTTTTCCGGCAACAAAATACCCTGTACAATTGAGACATACTAGCAAACACACGCCCGCGTGCACTCACTCACACGCGCCCTAGCTGTCTGCAGTAGCACTGTTGACGCTGATCAAGAATATATATACTTCATAGGGTCAAAAACGTTTCCTTCTCCCTGTTACATACTTTTGCACAGCTTCATGATCCCCTTTTAGCCATTTTGAATGGGTACAGGGTATAAAAACACACACACACACAGCCATACATATGGGAGAAAATTTTTCTTGACATTTTCATCTCTCCTGCGTCAAATTGACCAAATTTTCTTTCATAGTGCACGCCTACATAACTAAACAAAGATCTATGCCAAATGTTAGATCGGTCTTGGCTGTGGGTTGATAATTAGTCAGTCAGTCAGTAGGGCGTAGAGATTTATACGTATATAACTATACATGCTTTGCTTAAGAGTCTTTACTGACAACTTTGTAGTATACAAAATAGGCCATGTGATGTCCAAAGTAGATTTTCAAAGTGATTTTTCTTGAATGTTTTACCTCCAGAGTTTCGAAATTTATAATTTTTTGATCTGAAACAGCTTTAATTTCGGTACGGAAGATTTTAGTAGGAGTAAAATTTGATTTCAGCATCATGTGACGCTGACGTCATTCATATTTTGTGTTGTTGTTTTGTGGATTGTCTAGGCACATACACACACTCATGGGAAAGAGGCGAGCCGTGATTTAACAGTTATTTAACAGTGACTAAACAGTGATTTTACAGTGACTCAATAGTGACAGCAGTGAGTTCTTAACACGGAATTAGCACGGACTTAACAGTGACTTAACTGGGTCTTAACAGTGACTTACCATTGACTTTACAGTGACCTAACAGTGACTCAATAATTGTGGAACAGTGGGTGAAGAGAGAGTTTTGAATTATTTCTATGTTCTGCTATTTTATGATTGAAATTAGTATTTCTGCCTGTTATTCCTATGGAGCAGCATTATAAACAAGACTTACAGAAAAAAAGAAAGAACACAGCTGCAAGTGATCTTTTTGTTGGTATTTCTACTCCCTTTTAGTTTGCTTCTTTTGAAAGATTGCCATTGCCTATTTATATATGTCCCATTAGGAGAGCTTATGATTTTGCCAAAGTTACACAAGGTGACAGAAAATTTAGCAACAAAATAAATAATAAAAAAAACAAAAAAAAACTTATTATTTTGAAAATAAGCCCTTAAATTAGCATCATGTTTCACATCACAGCCTCGTGAGTGTTGACGACACTCCCACTTTTTTTTTTAATTAAATATAAGTTATATGTTACCATGAAAGGTTCCACTTAAAATTCCCAACGACACACAGTGGGAAACTTGATACATTTCGGTGGAATTAGTTCAAATTTCAAAGTTGAAATGGCGCCAAGTTTTTTTTTTTAAATTAATAGTCAATACATCCTTGAGTCTAACGGGGATCTAACACAATCTAATAACCGATTTCCACATACGAGCGTACTGTCATCGATTGCACGATTTTTCGATAAATCCCCAAAGGTGTTTTTACTGCGTTCAGCGTCCACTTCCGCATCCACAACAGCTGATCAGATCTGTTTACCTTTGCGCATCAATCAAAATGAATTAAAGTGACTTTAATTTACAATTGAAAAGCAACAACGGCAGCTTATGCAGTTAAAAAAAAAAGTTTTGCAAGTGATGAACGAGTGTGCTGTGTGCTGTGACGATCGTTGTGTACGAGCAGTCCCTCCCACGTAATATTTGGCATTTGTAAGCTAGAAACAATTACATTAGTATTCCAGTTTTGCTTTCTTTATTATTTTTTGCCGGTTCCTGTTGAAAAACACACGATTTTCAATGAATTCTTTCCTGTGGATGACCAACATTTCAGTGGAGCTGCTGCCTGGGACTTTTCGGTTTCCAACCCCATTGGACCGCTTGTCCGTCGCTCTTTATGCGCTTGGTTCATCAGCAGAATAGTGATCGATTGGGAGGCTATTTGGATTATCCAAATTCAGATGGTCTAATTTTATTCCCAGGTGGCCAACGTTGTATCGGATGGCCCACACTTTGCATGCTCCTTTCTGAAACAAGTATGAGTGACATTATCAAGTAATAAACCAGAACTAATAAATGATTACTATAATGAATGAGGTCCATTCGGGTATTGATAAACGTTTTTAATAGCTTCGTTAGTTGAAAGCTTTCTTACCAAAAAATATGATTTATTTTAAACCAAAAAATTTCTCAACGATATCAGAATTCATGAACCAAACTAAACCGAAGCAGAACTTTAGGTTCGACAAGTGAAGGAACCGGTTTAAGAAGCGAACCTAAAACTTTCCAAAGTCCTGAACCTTCTTTAGAATTTCAGTGGTTTGCAGCCTTGGTCAGAGCTGCTTTCCTCATTAAGTTTCACTTGAAGAGAAATGGATAACACAAGAACTTTTTTGTTCTAAGGTTATCATGACATTATAAGGAGGATCTAAAAATATATAGACTGGTTTCTCGTTTTTCAATATCACACTACAAAAGATTTGCGGAACCAGACTCTTTTTATTGAAAGCTTGCGATTTTACCACCAAATTACGTAAAACTAAGTGCCAGCTTTGCAGTCTAGTTGTTGCTCACAACCGAAATTGTACCGGTACAACGTTTTAGGTTCTTTTCGGTCTTTTCGGTTCCAAGAATATCGGTTCTCGAGTAACGGTATGCAAAATATTTCAAATATCGGTTCCGGTTCTGGTTCTGAGTTTTAATTGGTTCTTTTCGGTATACGGTTTCGGTTCTGGTTCCGATTTGATTCCCTGTTTTAAACATAAGATTAAAGATCTTATTGTGTGAAGTATTAGATTCGGTTTGATGACCTGTACCTTAACTTATCAAACCTGTGTATTTGGTTCGAACCTTGGTTCATAACAGCTGAAATATTTGAAACATTTTTGCCTCAATTTTCCATGAATTTCAGCATAGCGGCTAAAATTCAAACCTTCTTGGCCTTATTTTTGTTGAAGAGGACACATTTAACTTACTATTTGATAAATCTATCTAACTAAGGTTAACGCCATCAATCATACGTCCCAGGTTCTTCCAATGTGTACTCGTATGTACTTACATAGATATGAAAAATTTAAATTGTCATGTTACATCTATACTATTACTTTATTTCCCTTCTCATAGTCGGAATATTCCCAGTTTGGATATAACTTACAAAACTGATCTCCATTAGATAATGTACCAATCGATACAAGTACTAAACAATGATTTTTTTCCATCCGTAATATAAAGAAACTTATAAAAGTCGACTTTAATAATTTTCTGAACCAAACGATTTTTCAAACAAAAGAATTCCGGCTCTAATAGATTTTGAAGATCCACTAGATGGTCCAGTTCGATGGACCCGAGAAACCCGAACCGAATCGGTTCTGCAGGGCTCGGTTCCGTCAGTGATTGATGTCGTTAAGCAGTTTTGTAAAAATACTGAACTATTTGTATTCTCCTGTTTCTTTTCATACAAATACATGTATGATTCGACTTAGCTTCCACTTTCAGCTAACGGATTTGTGTCAGAGCTGCTGTCCTCATTCAGTTTCACTTGAACAGAAATGGATAACACAAGTCAATGGTGATCATGACATTAAATGAGGGTCTAAGAATATTGGATGCAATATTTTTAAAAAGACTGGTCTCGCCAAAACCAAGTGCCATCCGCAACAATGTTTCGATTCTTTTCTGTCTTTTCGGTTCCAAGAATATCGGTTCTCGAATACCGGTATACAAAAAGTTTAAAATATGGGTTCTGGTTCTGTGTTTTAATCGGTTCTTTTCGGTAAACGGTTCCGGTTCTGGTTCCGGTTTCATTCCCTGATTTAATTAATTATTTAATACATCATTTCATCTACTACATGACTCAAATGAGTGAAATTATTAATATTATAGATGAAAATATTGAGTAAATATATAAATCACCCATTACCTTTTTTGTCAGCTTATTTTTTTAAAGAATTTATATTTTCTTGGGTTTATTTACTGCCTAAAATAGCTTTTCTTTTTCCCAAAAAGTTGACATCACTGATACCAATTCCGAATTCGAAAAATCGAAAACAGCTCAAAAGTATGCAATAGTTTTGTTCAAAACACTTGCAGCTGAGAAGTATGCCAAAATTTTATAGACACCACCGAAGGCAAGATCGTGGCTTGTGTCCCCGCTAACAGAGTGTACGATCAAAATGATTAATATTCTAAAAGAAAATATCGACTACACTTGGCCCTCGCTTAACACGGACTCTTTTAGCACGAACTCGGTCTTACACGGTTACAAATTTGCTCCCATCCCCCTTTTAACACGCTAAAAACCTCGTTCTTACACGATTGCAAAATATCGATATATATTTATACCCTTGCAAAGGGTATTATAATTTTGCCCAGAAGTTTGCAACGCATAGAAATATTCATTTCCGACCCCATAAACTATATATATTCTTGATCAGGGCGACGAGCTGAGTCGATTGAGCTTTGTCCGTCCGTCTGTCTGTCTGTCTGTCTGTCCGTCTGTCTGTCCGTCTGTCTGTCCGTCTGTCTGTCCGTCTGTCCGTCTGTTTCTACGCAAACTAGTCTCTCAGTTTTAAAGCTATCGAGCTGAAATTTTGCACAGAGTCTTCTTTTTACTGCACGCTGATAATATGTCGGAACCGACCGGATCGGATGACTATATCTTATAGCTGCCATAGGAACCATCGGTAAAAAAATGGGTTATAGTGAGAAAAACTTTTTTGTTCTTATTGTTAGCGTTCCCAAACACGGTCATTATTAATATTAAAAGCTTTCAAACAGATTTGCAAACTTTGGTCAAAATCGGATGACTATATCTTATAGCTGCCATAGGACCGATCGGTCGGAAAATGGGTCTTACTGAGAAAAACTTTTTTGGTTTCTATGTTAGCGTCCTCAAACTCGTCCCTTATTAATATTATATGCTTTCAAACAGATTCGCAAACTTTTATCAAAATCGGAAGACTATATCTTATAGCTGCCATAGGACCGATCGGTCGGAAAATGGGTCTTACTGAAAAAAAATATTTGTTTTCAAGTAAATCGTTCTTAAGGTCGGTGATTATTAACACTAAACGCTTTCAAACTAATTTGAAAAATTTGGTCGAAATCAGATGACTATATCTGCAGGCTGCCATAGGACTTATCGGTCGGAAAATGAGTCTTAGTGAGAAAAACTTTTTTGTTTTCAATTTTATCGTTCTTAAACTTGGCGATTGTTAATTTGATATGTTTTCAAAAAGATTCGCGAAATTTGGTCGAAATCAAATGTTCATCTGACGGAAAATCGATTTAAGTTAAAAAAAGTTTTTGATTTTTATCCAAGCGTTCTTAAACTCTGTCATTTCAAAAACAGCTTTTGCAAGGGTATAAAAACTTCGGCACAGACGAAGTTAGCGTGGCCTTCTCGTTTTTTTTGCTGTCAATTAACGCGTTGGTGCCTTTGTGCTTGTGTCATACGCATGGGGTGCTTGTCGAAAAAGGGGAATCCCACATTTGATCTGTCAGATGTAAGCGTGTTTTAGTAGGTGCAAAAATCTTGAGCTTTGCAGACGCGTAAATAAAAAGTCAAAGATTTTGTGGTAAGTAAAATGGTGGTACAGCTTGATTAAATCAAAAAGTGAATACATACATAATTAAAATAAATAAATTTCAGCTTTTACAATGGCAGAAAGAAAGAACAGAGCTCCTTTACAACGGAAAGTCATTTCTATAGAAACAAAAATACAAATTCTAAACCGCTTAGACAATGGGCAAACTGCCACGGATATTGCAAGAAGACTTGATTTAAATGAGGCAACAGTTCGCACTATCAAAAAGAATGAAACTGAAATACGATGTGCAGGAAGCATTGGGTCATCTTTATCTACAAAATTTACCAGTAGAGCAAGTGCACCAATTTTGGAGAAAATGGAAAGAGCACTTAGCATTTGGATTGACGATAGCTACGAAAAAAAGATCCCTTTAATCCAGCGGATCATTCAGGAAAAGGCACTCAGGATTTATGGACTGCTCGAGCAAAATGGAGAGCCCTCTTCCAGCATAGATTTCGTTGCTAGTAATGGATGGTTCGAGAAATATAAAAAAAAGCCTCAAATTTAAGGGCGAAGCGGCATCGGCCGATAATGGAGCTGCTACCACATACCCAGAAGAAATTCAGAAGTTCATTAAAGAAGAGGAATTCCTGCCCGACCAAGTTTTCAATGCGGATGAAACTGGACTTTGCTGAAAAAAAATGCCAAATCGAACTTTTTTATCAAAGAATGAAAAAGTAGCTCCCGGCTTTAAGGCACAAAAAGATCGTTTTTCACTTTAGCTGTGTAATAATGCATCAGGCGACTTTCAAGTAAAGCCAATGCTTGTTTATAAGTCTTTCAATCCCCGTGCGTTTAAAGGGATAGACCAGGAGCAAATTACCCGTTTACTGGAAAGCAAATTCCAAAGATTGGGTAACTGCAGAATTATTTAAAGACTGGTTCTTGAATTGTTTTGTACCTGAGGTTGAAAAATATTTAAAAAAAAAAAGAATTTACACTTTAAAGCGCTATTATTATTGGACAATGCCCCAGGACATCCAAAAGATTTAACCCAACCGAATGTCAAAATAAAATTTCTTCCACCTAATACAACATCACTTCTGCAGCCAATGGATCAGGGTATAATTTACACTTTCAAGACATATTACATATTACATCAGGCGCTCCATACGCTGGATTTTGGATACAACTGTAATCGATGTAACCAATACTTGGAAGAAATTTTCTATTAAAGATAGCCTTGAGTTGGTAAACTTATCTTTAAAAGAGATTAAGGTGTCAACATTAAATAGATGCTGGAGGAAATTATGGCCAGAGGTTGTTAAAAGCCATGAAATAGAAGTGCCAAAACGTGGATTCCAGGATATATTGGACCTTGCTCCCTTGATTGAATGTGAAGGTTTCGACGACATGGCAAATGATGATTTGCAAGAGTTGTTTGAAGATGAAGAAATTAATGACGAATCATTGCTTGAGATTGCTGTGAATGAAGCAAACAATTCGAAATCAGATGACAGCAGCTCTGAAGAAACCGATCCGATTAGTTTAAAGATAGAAAAGCTCCAAAAAGGATTCGCATATGCTAGCAGCTTGGAATCGTGCTTTTTAAATTCAGATCCGATCATCGAACGACGACTTAAGTTTAAGAGAAAGTTGGAAAAAATACTTTTTCCTTATAAGGAGTGCTATAAAGAAGCTCTAAAAGCAACCAAACAATCGAAAATGACTGATTTTTTTGATAAGGAGCCAACAAAAAAGAAAACATGTTGAAACAAACTGGCTTAAACTAGAAATGCCACCAAATGCATTTCAAATTTGATATGAATAGAAACATATGATCTTCTTACTTTTTAACATTTTTAAGTTTCTATAAAGTTTAACCTGTTAATTAATTATATGAAGCAACTTTTTTAATTTAATACCAACTTTTAATTTTGAAAATATGAATGTTATGCATTTATTAAAGGCATATACATAATATAACTTTTGGTTAATTTTGAACAAATGTATGAAACTTTAATAAAAACAGACCAAGTTTGAACAATAAAAAATTTTTTTGCTGCCAATTTTGAATTTTGAGAACGTAACCCCTTATTTTGTACTGAATCCATGTTTCGCTTAACACGATTTCGCTTAACACGAGGATTTCTAGGAACGTAACCCCCGTGTTAAGCGAGGGCCAAGTGTATATATTTAGAAAGCACTTTAGCATTTTGTTAGCTTTTTTCAAAGTATTTAGCTTTTTTTTTGGCTTTATTTACTGCCATGTAACTGTTTTTAGTGACCTCTTTGAATATCAATCATAGAACTTTTACTAGGCTCCAGGTCAATAAGTTATGATTTATGTTCATAACTTTTCCAAAACTCCACAAAGGAGGCTGGTTGATCGTATAGCTATTTCATGAATTTCCTTAATTCAATCATTAGCGAGCTTTGCCCAACTTGAATAAGCTGACAGAGGCTACCTTATGACAGAAGTTGAAAGTTGACATCACTGATCACAAATCTTACCAATTCCGAATTCGAAATCAGAAAATAGAGTAATTGCTAACGGCTGAAAAGTATGCAATAAGTTGGCAAATATTTCTTTGAGATTCATGCAATCAGCTGAAAAGTATGCCACTGAAGGCAAGATCGTGGTTTGTGTCCCAGCTAACTGAATGGTGAAAACATAAATCAAAATTGTAATATGACTGGGAAAAAACTGTTGTTCATAATTTCTTCATAGGCTACGGCGAGCACAAATTAATGACATTTTCTTTTTTCGTTACTTCAAACTGAAAGCAATTGTAAGAGCTTAGGAGAGGCTGAACAATGTGCAAACTCACTGGCACTGTCCAGCTGTCACCTATATGGACGCACACACACAGAGAAAAGGAAAACAGCTTCCAGCCAGCTAGGGGGGAGGGGGAGCATGCAGCGCATTTAACGCATTGTCCTTTTAGCCATATTGATGATGATACCAAATGACACCAAACGGCAATGGCAACACCGTTGGTTTCCAGCAAGGATTTTGCTATCACTTGCATGTTGTTGTCCTGTTGTCCTGTTGTCCCCATCTCATTCTCATGCGTTGTTGTCACAGTTGTTTCATGTTGTGTTGCCATTATTTCGTGGATTTTTGGCTGCTTTAGCATTTCACTTTGATAGTCCTTGGTCGGAATAAAAAGAGAAATGCCACGGCCCACCCAACCCCCCAGCTACGACTACTTGGTGTAGCTTCTGCTTTATCTGCTGACAGTCATAAGTTTTGCTTTGCTTTCCATTTTTATTTCATTTATAAGCTGCCGCCTCTGCCGCCTCCGCCGTAACTCATCAACGCGCATATGTTCAGGGGGGGGGTTTTTTTTTTCTTTTGCCTTGGCTTTTGGTCCTTTGGAGTTTGGAGCAGTCAGAAATTTATTTTTATTTGCCACACACACATTTTGCTTTGCCGCTCGTCTTTACTGTTGCTGTTTCCTGTTGCTGTTTCCGTTTGTTGTAAATTTTAGTGGATTATCCTCTGCAGCTCGAACGCTGCTCTGGCTGACTGACTGAATTTATTCAAACTTCACTAAACACAATCAATTTACGAATTTACGAATTATTATTATTATATGCCCGAGGCGAAAAGTTTTCCTTTTTTGCCAGCGAGGAGTTTGTGTCGCCATTTGGTGGAGTCCTTTTTTGCGCATTTATTGCATTTGTTACGCTCAGCTAGCCTCCTCCTCCTCCTGCCGCTGTCGCCGCCCTTAGAAAAGCACTTTGCGCTTATGATCTGCTTAGCTCGTTTCCTTCCACTCCTTTTCCTTCGAGTCGCTGCCTTTGCCTCTGCCTCATTTGCCCGCTTTATGTTTATGATTTCCATTTCACTCACATGTGAGGGTTGGGGCGGAGCATTTTGGGCGTGGTCAAAAGGTTCGCTGTAATTACCACTTAAGGCCTGGGCCAGGCCCACAACAACAACAACAACAAAAAAACAGTAGAAGAATGAAACGAGAAACAATGGTCGGGGTGTAATCATAATAAATAATAAATGAATTTTATTGCTTAATGGATTGCAGTTACACTTTGTGAGACGTCCCCCGAAAAGCTAAGAATGTCGCCATTGGCATTAGTCACACTTTATTTATGAATTATCATACACTTTCTGCAATGTAAATGGGTTAAGCAGGTACATGGATTAAGTGAAAGTGTTGGACTTGTGCAGTTGGTAAACAGATAACCAAAGTTGATTTAATTTGTGTTCCATTCGGCTTGGGCTACAACAAGTTCAATCTTATGAGGGCGTGAGCAACTGAACAAAATGAGCAATTTAAGAAAAATATGTTTAAATAAGCAATCGAATTATGTTCAGACACGCATATATTATCCAACACTGATTTAGGTCCATGATCTAAATCGAATAGATGTTATCGCGAGGCCATTGCCTAGTCGACAACAACAACTTACTGCTTACAGTGGCCCTGCCGATCGTGTACCAATCGCAGCCTGGCCATCATCGAAAGTATAAATCAGTGGTGCCCACAGCCTATGCGCACATCGTGCATTCTTTGTTGATTTGCGCATATTGCCAAAACAAATTCATATGTTTTCTCTCTTCTCTTTCACTCCTATGCCTCTTGCAAAATAGAACGCAACAACATATAAGTATGCGTCGTCTCCAGCGTTGATTTTGTTGTTGGCGATGCATGATTTTGTGTGCATCAGATAGCCACTGGAGCACACACACATAGTAATCGGTGCTCTTCTATTCTATTTCTTCTTTCTTGATCTTGTTTATTGTTGTATAAGAAATATTTTCTTCATTTATATTTAGTGTCTACAACGCCGTAAGCAGGCTCTGGGCACTTCTGATGAAAATTGTAATTTTAATTGATGTTGCATCTGAAAGAATGACTGATGCCTCAGAGTAGATAACGCCATACTTTAGGTTTTACAATTTTGAGATTTTTGTGGACTTCACTTTTATCTCTCTCTCTCTCTGAAGGGTTCTAGAGCAGCGTTGGTCATCGAGAGCGACGCCATAAAGTGAGAGTGTATAAAAAAGCGCCGTAAATTTGCTTCGACCTGACAGCATCAAAGGCTAGCCAGCCACTGAAAGGCTTTTTTCTCTCTTCTCCTCAGCATCGGCATGCGTTCGGCTCGTATACGTGTAATTAGCGGAATGTCTTCGCTCCCCAGGGGGCTCTTGTGACCATCGCTGTTCTAGAGCAGGTCCGGCCAGCCCATTGCCACCGGAGGCCCAAATCACTCGAGATATTTATACAGACGTGAGCCGAAGTTATGAACGTGTGAAGTACAGCATGCGAATAAATAGGCTGTAGTCTATCATACTCACTTTTTATTTGGGTTCAGTAGCACAAACTTTCGAGAGGTGTTAATTAGCCCGAATTCTGGCAATTATATAGGCGAGTGGCCGAATACCTACCTTTTTTGGAATTCGGGACTATAAAGATTAAGGTCACCGATAATCAGCTAAATAGGAGGACAGGATTAGGAGTAGAGGTGGAGAACTATCGATAGCGGGCGCCATCGATATTCGACGATAGTTTATTTTGAACCATCGATAGTGTCGATAGTGCCATCGATTGTATAGCCCAACAATCAAATTTATTTTAAACGAATACAATGAAATTATAGTTTATTTTAACCAAGAGTTACGGTTTAAAAATAAAAGAATGCTTACATTTTTTTCCTTGAGTCGGGTTCGCCTCTCTGATATAATTTGGCCCGCCTTGCTGAATGCCCTTTCTGGTTCTACGGACGTAGCGGGAATGCAGAGATATTTGCAAAACTGGAAAAAAAAGAAATATATTTAATTATATAGAACTTATAATTCGGCACTTTTAATTAAGGCATACCTTCATCCATAACAGGGGGTCCATATCTTGTGCGGCAATTGCCCTCTCCAGATATTGCCTTTTAGTCAGAATTGCATCCACTCGTGAGTTTCCAACTTTGTTCATCGATCGCTCACCCAAAAAATCAAACAAAGTGTCCTGGGAATTTGTATCCGGTACGACGGGCAGATTAATTGAGGTCTCTCTGACGGGGAAATTTGCAAGCTCATTTTCAAAAAATGTTGCTGCTTGTTCAGCGTTTGAGCTGTGTTGAAATACATTTTTTTTGAAGCGTGGATCCAATAGCGTAGCCATCCTGCAGGCTGTTCTTTGCTCATATATGGAAAGACGTTTCTTTGTTGACTCCATTAATATTTTGTTTAAAGTTTTTCCTTGCAAAGGTACAACACTTTCGATATGGTGCCATGGGTATAATTAGCGATATGGTTACGTACTTTCCGCCAGAAATTTTCTCACTTGCTTGCTGAAAGAAAGCCAATACTTTTTCGATATCTTTTAGCACAAGTATTTCCTCAGCAGTAAATGCCTGCGGTGCATTTGTTATTGATAGTAAGACTTTGGCAATGGCATCGTTCGTTTTTATAACACGCTCAATCATGAAATAGAAACTATTCCACCTAGTGGGTGTTTCTTGCAGCAAAGTATACTCTGAGCCTTCTTGAGCTAATTTGAGTTTTTCATTCGCTATCGTGCTTTGCTTAAAAAATCGAACGATTGATTTACACTTAGTAAATAAATCTTTTAAAGCATCTTGGACCACCAGATTGATCGTATGCGCAAAGCATGGTAGATTGCGAATGTATAATAGTTCACATGCTTTAAGCATGCAGCTGGCATTATCAGTAACAATACATACAGTTTTGTTGAGGATGTTCCAATCAATAAATATTTCTGGCACTGTGTCAGCAATGTTTTGCGAACAGTGATTAGTTGTGCTTAACAGTTTTTTCATAGCCAAGGATGCTGTTTTTAATTCGTTATTATACACAAAATGACCCGTCACAGTAAAAAAAACTAGCATTGGCACTTGATGTCCACAAATCACATGTTATTGCTATATCCGAAACATTTTGAAGTATTGCTGATAACTTGGCAGAAGTTTCCTTGAAATAATTAAACATAAGCACATCTCGTAAGTGCGTCTTGCTTGGTAATTTATAACTAGGATCCAATACCTGAGTGTATTGTACAAACCCTTCATTTTCTACAATATTGTAGGGCTGCAAATCTTTGGCAACCATCTCAGTTAGGGCTTTATCAATGTCGGTCTTTCTTTTAGAATTTGAATCATACAAGACGGCTCTTTTAAAGTAGGACGCTACAGAGTTCATACTCGATCTGCAACTGCTGCTTGTAGACGCAGTGTCGTTCCTCTCAGCAGGTACAGCTTGTGTGCTAGATTCTGGGTTTTTACTTTCCAAGCCAGGATGAAACCTTTTTAAATGGTCGTGCAAGTTTGATGTATTGCCGCTTGTCTTATATTCTTTGCCACAGTCAAGACATTTTGCAAATTTTTTGTCGTCGGACCTCTTAAAATACTTCCAGACATGTGAAATTTTGTTTTTTTTTTTGGCTGGTGCAATCGCAGTCCTGTTTGTCGGTACTTGAGGCGGACACTCGACGTTTACCTTAAATTCGACACATTATCGACCTAAACACTTATGTATAATATATTAAACATACCTAGTTTTAAAAAGCGATCCATATCTACTAATTTTTTCTTGTTTGAAATTGCTGACACAGAATAGGCGCGAACAAATTTTTGTAGCGATGCGAAAAGCGCACTATCGGTGGCACCATCGATAGTGCATGGGCCACTATCGAAGGTGTCTGCTGCCATCGATGGTGGTTCGATAGCGCCCAACCATCGATAGTGACGATAGTGCCATCGATAGTTCTCCACCTCTAATTAGGAGTACGTGGTTGCGGACTATCTGGATTGGGCAGGCTGCCTAGTGAACCTATTCGGTCGTCTTGAAAGGGCTTGAGAGAGAGGATAGTGTGCGACAAGAAAGTGTATTTGGATTAAGGAAGGAACGATTCCCATTGCAACCCCCAAGACGCACTCATCGAAAACTTTGCTGACAATATAACGATTAACGCGACACTCCAAAATGAGTAATCATCAAAATGATATCATTTAGTCATCACCTTACGTCACAGAAGGGAACACATTTCACTTCTAGTGAGCACCCTCACGGGTCACTGTCTTATTGGCAGCAAAAAAGCAGGTGTCATCCCAACCTTATCAAAAAATTGTGACAATAATTGTTCGTAAAAATTGAATGTGTCATCCCAGCCGAAGAGATATAGAAAGCATCCAGCACCTTTTTTGCCACTGCCCTCCACTTCTTAGGAAGCGTACCTTGCATCTGGGAAAACCACCGTCAGAACCCAACCAACCCCACCCCCACACCTATCACCACATTTCCCTGTCACCAATTGGGCATCACAATGGGTAAACTTGGCCTCAGCCGAGCGGACTATTTAACCTAACCTAACCTAAAACCCGCGCTTTAAAGCCATCCCCAAGAGAGACCTTCTCATTGTTAAGGTACTCGATCTGTCTCTGAACCTCCGCTGGGTGGAACTGGGTTTTTGCAGCCTACTGTGTAAACCTTTCTTCCAAACTATTCGCTTAATCTTTCGCACTTTCCTGATGAGATTTAGTACCGTTAGCTTTAGCGAACGAGATGTTTGGTTGCAGTTTGGTTCTGGTACCTTGTGGTGAGAGACCTGGGGGCATAATTTGTACACTTTCTGGAAAGCTGTCTGTGGTCTGCAGCTGGAGCCTCACGAGCAGCATCTGTTTTGTAAAACATATATTATGCTATACACATTAGGTTTCCCCCATGGGGGTGAACTGCCACCTCAGTCTACTTTTGATGAGCAGTAGGGCATCGAGGGCAGGCGGGAGGCAAGAGTGTGGTCTAGGAGGGCGGCCGCATGCACTCTACATTCTCAGGAAGGGAAATCTCCAGGTTGAGTTCTAGGGTTCCTTCGAGTTCCTACCTAAAAAGAGCTAGGGGAAGGTACTTGAATGAGAGGGCATATTCCATTCTTATGCTCAGTAAGCAAAATTTGTTCTTTGTCCCAGTACAAAATTCTTATTTTAAGTACGATTTTGTAAATATTTGATTTTAGCTCAAATTAATTTAGGACTTTTTAAAGAATTATTAATCAATTGAAACAATTTCGTATTTTACTTGTAACAAGATTTGGCATGCTTAAAATAAGTAAAATAAGAATTAAATGTTCTGGAAACAATTTTGTTTATAAATAATTTAGATTTGATTCTTAAACAATACAGCCTAAAAAGATCTTAAGGCCAAGTAAGGTTGCCTAGTAACAGGTTGCCATATGTTTAGGTGTCAGTTGCTGCCATACATGTGTGAGGACCTGCCAGAGGCAGTTTCAATTGACTGTTGCCATATATGTTTAGAGGAAATGTCTCATAATTCCCATGTATTCTACTCACTCTGAACAAATTGGCAATCTGTACCCTAAGTATGAGACCTTCTTGAGAACTTGAGAACACTTGTTGAAGTAATTCCTCTGACTTATTTGTAGTGCATTAGCCCAGTCGTTGTACATTTACCCACCCACAGTTTGTTTATGAATTTATTTCAATGTGTCTCGTTTTATTGTTTTCGCTCCGCCAAACTTGGCTCGTATTTGAGTAATAATGATTTATTGTCTATTAGCAGTTAATTAGACTTAAAAGGCGGCTATCAAAGGGCTTAAGGCCCCGTGGCTAATGAAAAACTATGCGCTTTGAACTCGTTAGAAGCCATCGTCAAGCCCCCCGAAGCGAGAAGTGCAATTAGTAAGAGATTGTAGCCTGGTCATGGAACATTGGGCAATTGGGCACAAAAGCCTGGGCCAATTAATACAAAAGGAGGATTTCGATTCTAGGCTCATAAATAAATAATATGCCATTTATGTTTATTGCAGTCTTAGCCAAAGGGCATGGTCAGGCCTGGGCCTGGGTCAGTTCTCTCTCAATTGGATTAGCATTTGGCATTGTGTGTGTGTCTGAGTGTCTGAGTGTGTGCGTGTTTGTGCGGAGTGGCTTCCATTGGATTTTATGTGGCCATTGGGCCAATATTGATATAGTCGCTGGTGAATCTGTAAAGTGTCATGTTGGCTCAATGTTTCCACCAAATCCTTGACGCGTCTCCGGCAGTTGAAGTTTACGATAAATGCCTCGACGGTAGTTTGAGCCCCATAATGCGCTCTTAATATTTCAACATTCAACTCAACTCTGGGGGATGTCGTTGAGATTTTGTGAAATTCCGTTTAAAAATAAACTTATGAGGGTTTACCGTTTGGCGAAAAAGGGGAAGATTGCCAATATTGTGGGGATCACAAGACGCAAGTCGGGCACGTTTCAATTCCAGCAAATTGACAAACAAAAAGCCCCACCACACACACACACCAGCCAAATCAGGCTCATCAAGGAAAGGGGGATGTGTGTGTGTGTGTGTGTAGCAAAGGGTTGGTTCAATTGGTTCCATAGCCGCCAGGTAAAGCATTTTAATGCCCGGCCAGGCGTCCAAATGCCAAAGCCAAACACAATTTGTGTTGAGCGGTTCCGCCCAACAAATATGCATTGAATTCGGTGGATACGTATGTGGCTTCCACTCCCCCTCCCTCCCGCTCGTTCATTTACCTTTCCTGAGGCTAAGTATGCCGCTGTTCCGCTGAAAATGCGCAGCAACAGTCGCCAGGCTCTAATTGACTTTGCTTGGTATAATGCTTTTTAGTCCTGTTTAAGCGGGCCACATACGTGTATTAACCTGACAACCAGCTAGCTAGAACTATACGACGATGTGTCAAGTGTTTGCCATTGGACGCGGTGACTCGCTTTAACCAAATTTTGGGCACACAGGATGATGGTACACAAATTGTAATCGAATTGGTCAGAGAAGGCAAAACGGAAAGACACAGTGGTATTTAATTCTTAAGTCTGAAATTGCGTTATATTGGTGGGTCGAACTGACTTGGTCGCTTTCAATCAGTGTCATCGTGTAACCACTATCAGTTACTGTTAAAATGTATGATTTAGATTTGATTTAAATTTCGTCGAACAGCTGTTCACAGCTGCTCCATGCAATACGTCTAGTGTGCCCAAAAAATGGAGGAAGTAATGGTCACACTGAAAAATTTAACGAAATCGACTTTGAGGCTGATTTAGATTTGGTTTAGATTTGATTTCGTTTTAGTGTAAACGTTCTCTGGTTTGCTTACATGCTCTGACTGTAATATGGCGAGCGAAGTAAGATCTCAGGATTTCAAGTCTTAATAATTAAATAATTATTTATTTAATGCAATTTAGAATAGAATACGAAGAGAAGAACGACCAGCGCACTATGGTCCCAAATCCCAAAAAGATGGCCAAAAGTCGACAAAAAAAATGTATGTTTTAATGGTTGGAATAGTTGTAGTGGTCTATCAAGTTGATTGATTCTATTCCAGAAAGCAAGTACAATTTGAATGTATTGCTCGAAATTATTATTAACAATCCATGAAATAGTGAGACATTAATAAAAGTAGGGGTTTTTTCTTAGTCACATTCTGAAAAGTCGTGTTAGAAAAAGCAATAAGACAAAACTCCCATCAGATCCCACCCGCAAACAAAATAGAAATAGTTGTTTAGACACTTTTTCAAAACATATCCACAAATTAGCTGCTAATAGCTGCTAGTTCAGTCTCGGTGACGATTTTTGTGTGGTAATGCGTGATTTTTCTGCATTTTTTTGTAATTGTCGTGACATAATATATATATACTGCTCGACAGCACTCTCCCCCAACTCACCTCACCAACTTTTTCTGAATTATTTTGGCCCACTGAGCACGAAAATGTCGAAAAGTTATCGAGATATTATCGATAAGCTGGTTTATCGATGTTTTCTGAAGCTGCCTTCACTTAAACTCGCATAATTTTGTTGTTTTCTCCGTTTGCAGCGATTGTAAAGAAATTTAAAACGAAAACCCCTGGCCGAAAGTTTCGTTTTCAGACAAATAAGTGATAGGGTGAGGGCTTTTAATGCTAAGGGCACAAATGTAGAAAAAAACTAAATTTTTTTTTGCAAAAATTTAGAAAATTGATCGAAAGTGCTTGTAAATGCAAATCAGTAAACAAAATTAATGTTTTTCTGTTTATGTTTTATGTTTTCTGAATTTTGACTTCGGATTACGAATTCGCAACCCCGAAAACCTTCGAGTACAGACTTTCAGCCAAATCAAATACGTTTTTAAAGAAATTGTCCACCATATTGCATCCGCCATTATGTTTTTCTGATTTTTGACTTCGAATACGTATTCAGCCACCCCGAAAACCCCCAAGTACAGACTTTCGGTCAAATAAAATACGATTTTGAAAGAAATGGTCCGCCATATTGGATCCGCCATTTTGTTTTTCTGAATTTTGACTTCGAATTCGTAATCAGCGACCCCGAAAACCTTAGAGTACAAACTTTTAGCCAAATCAAATACGTTTTTGAAAAAATTGTCCGCCATATTGGATCCACCATTTTGGTTTTTCCAAATTATGACTTCGAATTCGTTATCAGCAACTCCGAAAACCCCCGAGTACAAAATTTCAGTCAAATCAAATACGTTTTTGAAGAAATTGTCCGCCATATTGGATCCGCCATTTTGTTTTTCTGAATTTTGACTTCGAATTCGTAATCAGCAACCCCGAAAACAACCGGATACAAACTTTCAGCCAAATCAAAGACGTTTTTCGATATTTCTAAAGGGACTGAGTCAACTTTAGAGCTTTGTGGTTAACTTGGTCGTTGAAGGTAATGTACAAGAAAAGTAAATTTTATGTGGTACATAAATTATATGAAATTATTTTATTCTAGAAACCAACAGCTCAAAAGATTTATGAGCGGATAATAGAAAACTCCGTCTACATGGTGCTGAAAAACAAAATCCTGAATCTTCCGAAGCCAGTACATAAGTGCTGTCTAGTGGAGATCCAACACTGAAGCCGGATTATTATCCGAAGGTAAGTCCCAATCTGTTACAGCTCAAGTGTACAATCCAAAGGAACATAGGCTTTGAATAACCATTTTAAGTTTACAGACCATATGGAAAGACTTTGCCCAAATTTCAACTTGCTGGACAGGGCTGTACGCGAAAAATTTCTCGTGATTTTAAACAGAGTCTGTTAAGGCGCTGCTATTAACACGATAACACACTTTTTGCTATCGAGCACCGGTTCACGGACAACTCGACGTTCGTAATTTGCGCTGTTAACCGAGCCCGCGTGGCTTGTCAAACACCTAGCACAACAGCATAGTTTGTGTGGTATGTAAAAAATATATTTTATTGACAATAAATGATCCATACCTTGACGTCGTAGTAGTCACCCCCCGCGACAGAAGCTTTAGTTTTCTGATGTGTAAACCCATGTGATGGCCTCGAATGTGTCTCTAAAATTCAGTCGAGCGCGGTCGGTCTGGACTCCGATATGGACCCAGAAATTCTTCAATCTCATATTGCCATAAAATTTCCAAACTATGTGACTCATATATCGTAATTTTGCATTTACTGCCTCAACTGGTTCACATCACTAACTAGAAAGCACTGCCAATCTGATCGATGTTCCAAAGGTAAAAGCAGAGTGACTTACAGGCCAATGTGGATTCTGCAACGCTTTGCGTCTAAAGCTGCTCAAAGCGCAATTAAGGCCGCAACAGATAAGCAATTTACATAGTCTCCACAAATGAGCTGTTATACGTACATGCAATCTGACTGTTCGAAGGCGTAGAAGCTGCATTACAGCAATTCTTATCTCCGTGACTTGCAAAACAGTTCGAAGTGGCGAAGTTGATAACTGTCAGGTGACATTTCTCACATTCCCTCAGATTTTTGTATGGAACTTCTCGTTGCAGTTCGGCATGTTCATATGGGGCTTAACGATTAAGCGAGTTTTTCAACTGAACTGACACTGCCATCGAGCTGGTATCTTCGTACTGCTGTGGTAGAATGAGCCCGCAGAACTTACAAACAACAACGCCTGTCAAATGCGGTGTACCTCAGGGCTCAATTCTTGGTCATCTTCTGTTTTCGATATATATTAACGATCTCCCTGTCTCATTGTCAAGCTGTAATGTCCACATGTATGCTGATGATGTCCAATTGTATGTTAGTTGTCCACTAGGAAGTATAAATGAGTGTGTGTTAGTTTATGTAACAGTGAACTGTCTAAAGTCAGTAAATGGGCTCAATGTAATGGACTTTCTCTGAATCCGTCAAAATGTAAGTGTATCGTTATTTATAAAAAGCACTGAAGCACTATCAAATTTAATGCTAAATAGTACACTAATCCAATATGTAGAGCAAGTGGTAAATCTTGGCATGACAATTAATAAGACTCTTTCCTGGAGTGATCATGTTATTAAAGCCACTGGAAAAACACTTGGACAGATTAGGCAACTTTCACTGACTCAGCAATTTTTACCAACTGAAATCAGACTAGCAATAGCAAAAACTTACCTGACATCCTCGCTGTGTTACAGTGTACAATGTTGAAAGAAGAGAGTATATATCAAGTTTCGCCAAACAAATTTATCAACAAAATTTTAGATCTTGGACCGAGCCAGGCACAAAGGAGCCAAGCTACTTATTTGTTAAATTATGTTTCAGCTCATCGTCTAGAACTAAAAATATCAATAACATACGTCATAAATTATCCTGCTCAGAACGTCCTGTTCGTTTCTGGAACCAATTACCCCCTTAATAAAAGGTAGTTAGTAGCGCAGCGCAATTTAGGGACAAGCTTAGACAGTTCTTATTGTTAAACAATTAATTGATTAAAATATAAAACAATTTTAAAATTTTTCTATTCGCCTATAACAGATGTAGTAATAATGTAACTTTAGATTTAATTAGGTTAATACTCTCTTTTCCATGTTTGTGTTTTTCTCTCTAGTGACTAGTGCATTAATTTATAAGGTTTCCCTTGTCGCACTAGGATGTAAGTATAAATAAATAAATAAATAATGAATAACACCTTAACTGTTCTTATCAGTATGCCGTTTTATCTAATTGACCGTCGGTAATTGCCTCTTCCGAAATTTTCGGTGCGACTCTTCCTGCTGCTGCCTCCGTCCAACAGAACTCAAAAATGGTATTGGGCAGCGGTCCCTGGGTGGCCACATAAAGTTGAAGTTTAATCTTAATATAGTTGGCATTGATGTAGGACACATCCTCGTTGCCCAAACCGCTTTTGCTCGGTTTCCTTTAGGAAATAGTAATAGGCAGCACTATCCGTTAGTCTACCGCTTGATAGGAGGCCAGCAGTGTCCACTGCACTGGCTCCCAGTTCATTTGGTTTGTTGTTGTTTGCCGGTCTCGATCATTGGGCACCGGCGACTATATAATGATATTCCTCTTGGTCTGGTAGATGTAATCGAAGGCATAGTTGAGGCGAATCAAGTCAAACTATGTGAGGGGACTGGAGGCGTTTTTTTTTTTTGTGGTGATAGAAGCATCGAAAGCCGTATCAATCGCTGGATTGCGACTGAAGTTTGGGACTTTAACCCACTAAACTGCCGCCTTCTTCTCCCCGATTCCCGGTGGCACTGCCGTAAGGTATTACTTCACCGGGGGGGGATTTTCCATCGGGCTCATCTAGGTTTCTCTCCTAACTGAATTCTTACGCCGTCTTTCTGTGGTACGCAGGCTTTGGAAGACTACTGTGGCCATGTTGCAGACTGCAGACCAATTTTACGTAGACTCTAGCATGATGCTCACCAGGTTTGCTAGCGGCTGGTGTTCTCCCCACCCTCCTGCTTTAATTATATCGTTCTTCATTGAACGTCGTACAGACAAAGAATACATGCTCTGCGTCTTGGATGACCGACTGCCCTGTACAGTCTGGGCAATACGGATCGTCTTCGTGTTTGAACCTATGTAAATAGGACTTCAAACATCCGTATCCCGTAAGAAGTTGCGTCAAGTAGTATGTCACCTGTCCTATGTTGGTGATTAGCTTGAATGTCCATCGTCCTTTGGTCGATCTCTGTCACCGCTCTTGTCGTTTACTTCGGGTGGTCTCGCGAATTTCTGCTCTTGGCATTTCAGTGCTGATGCTTCCTGAATCTACCGAGGATAGTTCAGCAGCTTCCTGTGCAGTTAGGTCTAGAGGGAGCAGTCCAGTCACCACCAGCGCATCAACGCTAGAGATGGCTCAGCGCACAGACTCGCTGAACTGCGTTGGCTGCACGCACATACGTTGGATATCTCGTGGCTGGTGTCCAGATCGGTGCTGCGTAGAGGACCGACAAGCAGTTTACGCCGAGACTGGCCCGGTCCTCGAGTATTGGCTATTAGTCTGGACAGTGCTGCTGCTGTACTGCAGGCTTTCTTGCTGACATACTCTAAATGGTCCCTGAAGTTAAATCTATGGTCGATCATCACTCCCAGGTACTTGAGGTAGGGACGGAATTTAATCGTAGTGTCGCCTACGATAATTTGAGCCGTTTCAACACTCTTGCGGCTGCCCCAGTCTTTTTAGTCAGGCCTCTGTTGCTGGTCTGTTCCACCTTGGTGAGGTGTTTTGCAACGACCACCACCGCAATTTCATCAACGAAACCAATGACAGATGCGCCGACTGGCAATTTGAGCCGGAGTATGCCATTGCACATAACATTCCATAACATTGGACCAAGGACAGATCCTTGTGGAACCCCTCTGGTTACTTGATAGCGTTTGACGCCATTGTCGGTCTCAATGCACTTAGGCGCTTAGAAGTGTTTGAATGCTGGCCAAATAAGTTTTAAACTCCTCGTGATTTCTGGTGACAGGAGATGATGTTGCGTACACCGCCACCAGTACCCACACAGGTACAGACCAGACCGTGCTCCGGTCCGCCGGTGTTTTCTGGCGGGTTTCCGAGTGTTTCTTATTCGACAAATCCCACACCTCGCTCTTCACTTTCACGGCGTTTATTAAATTCAGCTTGCCCGCCCTAGAAAGTGCCATTTGGCGACGCTTTCTGTTGCAATCTGTTGCAAAAACTCTATCTTCCACAGTTTCGTATATAAATGTTTCTTGCCTCATCGAATCTTATGAGGATACACAAGTTATGAGCAAAAAAAGACAAGTTTTTTGGAGTGTACTTCCGCCAGAGGGCCGAGTACTTGAGGGCCATAAAAATGTGCCATCTGCGGTGTTTGCAATGATCTGTTTCCAAACAATGAACCGCCCTGTCTTGGTGTCTCCTGATTACCGATCCACGCACTCGTTCTTGCTTTGCGTAAAGGAATAGCTCTCGCGTATACGGGGCACGCGCGCCATAAGCCTACATAAAGCAAAGTCATATGCGCACTCTCCTCTCTTTCTTTACGAGCTAAGGTTTTGACTCTCTTCTCTCTCTCCTATGCCTCTTTTGCGTAGTTAGCGCTTGCCTCACTCGCAGTGGCCGAACGCTTTTCAGTATTTTCAACGGCACACACACATACGAACAAAAATCGGGTTTTACTTTCAATTTCTTGTACTTGTTCTTGCTTGAGTTGTATTTTGTGCATTTGTAAGCTCATTCTGGCTGCTTTAAGGGGTTCATTGATCAAGTGCCTCCGTGGAATGAGTTCATAATTTTAGGGTATTTCAATTGGATTTCAAAGATACGTTTCTATTCTTGTTTAGTTTTTCAATTCAATTAAATGCGTTCCACATTTTGGGCTCAATTGTTGTTTACATACACACACACACACACACTCACATACATGCACAGCACTCGCGCATCTCGTTGCATTTTTATAGCATACACTTTTGGGCTGGTCGACTGAGCAGTTAAGTAGCCAAAGGGCTGGACTGGTTCTGGTTCTGTAAATGTTGTTGTTGTTGTTGTTGGCGTTGTTTGGTTTTGCTGGTTTGGTTCGTTGCGAAAACTTTGTTAACTGACTGCATACGGACATCCATCCACGACCACCACCCCTCCAGTTGACAATATTTGCAATGCATTTGTTGTTGCTGCCTTTTTATTTCGGAGTTGGGGCAATTGAATTTAAGTGGCTGCAACAGCAACAAAGTCAATGACATGGCTCGTATTCGCATTTTGGCCACTTTTGTGGTGGTATGCAAACAGAAAGTACTCACATGCTGCTGCTGCAGCCGTTGTCGTTGCTGTTGTTGTTGTTGCCTAGTTATGGCCCATCTGAGGCTGGGAAATAAGAATTTTTGTGAAGCATCATCAATTTTCATTGTAACGCGATTAGTCCAGAACTGGAACCGGATACGCTGATGACCATAAACGCCAAAAACTCCCGCGAGCATTTATAAATGATGAGAACGCAGTTCTCCTCCACCACTCACAGTCGGTCGGTCGGTCGGTCAGTCAGTCGGTCCTGATCCCTGGCATCTGTTTTATGTTGTCGGCGTATCATTTTTCTATGGCCATGTGTAATTTATGCCCCATTTGTTGTGGTTGCTCTTGTTGCTTTGCTTTCATATTTTCTATATAAATATTGTGTGTGGCTATTTCTATATAATCTTTTTCGGCTCCATTGTTTGGCTATTTTTGTGAGTTTGTTTTGTTTTTTTTTTTGTTGCCTGATAGACACATGCTCTTTTGATTTATGAATGCAAACGAGGCACCAGCACAAACCAGCCAAAGGAAGAGCAACAACAATATTTCTATAGAAAACGCTTTTCTGGTGGCCACTCACGCATTTATAGCAATTAGCCCTAAAGTCTGCTACCTTAAATTTCATTTACTTGGGTCGATAAACAAAAGAAAACACAAGCAAGAGAATTTTAAGTCGAAATTTTATAGAAACTGTGGTAACAAAAGGAAGAAGGTAGGAGGAAACATGTAGGAGGTTACTCTACGAGTAACGGGTATAAAAAAAATTTAAAAATCGTTCTACAGTTACTCCCTATATTTTGTAGTAACCATTTTCGAAAAAGTGGTTTCTAGAGAATTCACACTGGGACAGAATCGAAAACTCACCGGCAGAAATTATATTTTAGACGTGCCAAAATCAATAATCTTCCGTTTTTGGGTGCTCTGATACCATTTCTGGTATTATTTTTCCGATCTGGAGCAAGGTTGCTGACTTATGGGGATAGAAGGGTGGTAAAATTGAACAGAAAATGAAATGGGGTATCGTTTCATGGGTTTTTGGGTGCTCCGATTCCATTTTTGTCTTTAATTGCCAACAAATACAGTTTCATGATAATCTGAACTAATCATAAAATTTTGCATATATCCGGATTTTTGGACCGCTTGATCTATGCACTATACAAAAATTTTCAAAAATTTTCGCAACTTATTGGGACCGTTGGATCTAACCATTTTCGCGTCTACAATAGCCATGTATTAAATCTTAATGATTCTCAAAAATCGTAAAATTTTGAAAAGCTAAGATTTCTTGGACAGTTCGGTCTACACTTCCTATATTTACCCGTCTACTATTGCCGTCTATTAAGTCTTCATAATAATCTTTGGTCATATAAAAAATTGGCAAATTTCGCGATTCTTTCAACAGTTCGATCTACACCTTCTACCCCCACACTCGTCTACATGGCCATCCATAAAATCTTCATAATAATATTAGGTCAAAAAAAAAATTGTCAAATTTTGACCAGTTCAATCCACGCCTCTTATTTACGGAAATACTCAAATGAAAATTTGGCAAACTTCGAGTTTTTTGGTCTAAGCCTCTTCGCGTCTTCAATTGCCATCTATCCAACCTTCAAAGTTATCTTAGGATCTTTGAAAATTTTTTTGCCAATTTCGCGATTTTCTGGACCATTCACCCGCCGGCTTACCCTTCTTTATGATAATGAGAATTTTTGAAATTTCGCAATTTTCTTGACCATTTGTTCCACATCTCGTTTATTTACCCGTGTACTCTAGCCGTCCATAAAATCTTCATAAAAATCTGAAATTAATGAACAATTTAGAAATTTCACAATATTTTAGAACTTTTAAGGTACACCTTTCATTTGCTTTTATTCCATTTAAGCATCTATATATGCCATCTATATATTCTTATTAATTGTAATATAAGGTTGTCAAAAAAGTCTTGCATTTTTATTGAATTTTCAATTGTTCATAAAATTGGTTATAATAATGCGATTTAAGTAAAATATGCGCCGTTTTGTTCGATGACGAGTTCCCAACGAGATGCCAACTTCATAATGCCCCTCTTATAGAAGCTCGCTTCCCTATTGGCAAAAAACTCGGAGAGCCAATTTTCACAGGACTCTCTTGTGGCCAACTACCGACTACCAAGCTCGTTCGCCATGGACAGAAATAGGTGGTAATCACTTGGTGCGAGATCCGGACTATACGGTCGATGCAAAAGAACCTCCCATCCGAGCTCCCGGAGCTTCTGGCGCGTCACCAAAGATGTGTGTGGCCTGGCGTTGTCCTGATGGAAGACAATTCGGCCTCTGTTGATCAAAGATGGCCTTCTTCTGCATCAGTGCTGCATTCAAGCGGTCCAGTTGTTGGCAGTACAGGTCCGAATTGAGCGTTTGGCCATAGGGGAGCAGCTCATAGTGGATGATTCCCTGCCAATCCCACCAAACACACAGAAGAACCTTCCTGGCCGTCAATCCAGGCTTGGCCACCGTCTGGGCAGCTTCACCGCTTTTCGACCACGACCGTTTGCGCTTCACGTTGTCGTAAGTGACCCACTTTTCATCGCCATTCACCATCCGCTTCAATAACGGGTCGATTTTGTTGCGATTCAGAAGCGATTCGCATGCATCCATATGGGCAAAAATGTTTTTTTGCGTCAAGTCGTGTGGCACCCATACATCGAGCTTCTTTTTGAATCCAAGCTTCTTCAAATGGTTTATAACGGTTTGATGACTCATGCCCAGCTCTTGGCCGATGCTACGGCTGCTACTATGCCGGTCTCTTTCGATCAATTCAGCGATTTTATCGCAATTTTCGACGACAGGCCTTCCGGACCGTGGCGCATCTTCGATCACCTCTGCACCAGAACGAAAACGTTGAAACCATCGTTGTGCGGTGGAAATGGAAACTGTATCGGGTCCATAAACTGCACAAATTTTATTGGCAGCATGAGATGCATTTTTGCCTTTATCGTAGTAGTACTGTAAAATATGCCGTATTTTCTCTTTATTTTGCTCCATGTTAGCGACGCTATAACTCACGAACGACTAAAAACAAACAACAATAAATCAAACACGTGTTAGCGCGTGAAAAGAGCTTTCCAAAAAGCTCTAGCGTGAACCGATGCGACGAATACAACTAGAACTACGCGCTTGCAAAGACAAGCTTGCGGAAATACCGCAAGACTTTTTTGACAACCTATTATATTCCGCTTGTCGTTTGAATCGTTTCTTTATTTTCAAAAATAACGATTTTCAGTTTGGCACTGCTTGCTGCAACATATCAGTCAGCTTTTGTTCGACTGAAATCTGGCTCCAAGTTGGCAGCCCCAGTTAGATCGCCGTTTATTGTCTATTCGAATTCTCCGAATTGTGTATATGAGAAAAATTGCGCTAACACAGACTTCCTGGGTCCAGCAGACAGCCACTTCGATCTTTTCTCCTCGTGGCCGTCAAAGTGTGCAGTTGTACAATTAAAACCTTTCGTGAAAATCATTTAAGTGTCTAACCTAACCTAGATGCCGACGCCAATACATACATACACTGCTCGCCACTTGAACACCTCTAAAGTCGATTTTCTATAGTTAATTGCTGCTAAACCAAGCCATCTAGGAAAATAATTTTTGTTTTCTTATAAAGTTTATTTAAATGTAGTAATGGGACGAAAATTACAAAATTATTCAAAAGTTGTAAGTATACAAAAAACATTGTTAACCAATAAGTAACAAATTTTGGAGTCTTCATTTTGCACCACTTGAATAGGACACTTTTTCTAAAAACCTTTTGAGAATATTTCAATCCTTTTCAAATAACAATATTACTTTAATAGGAAATTACTAACATGTTTTTAAACCAAAAAATGTTTTTAATAGTGTGTTGAGCCTCCTTTTTTCTCCAAAACCTCACACATTCGGTCTGGAAGGGATGCATACAATTTTCTCAAATAATTCAACGATATCGAGCCCCATGCTAATTTGATAGCTGCAATTAGTTCGGGAACGCTCGAATATTGCTGACCTGATCCATATACTTCACGTGTTAGCCATCCCCACACATTCTCAATGATATTCAAGTCCGGTGAATAGGGTGGCCAGTTTAATAACTCCACGTTTTGGCTCGCTATATACGATTTAACAATCCGGGCCGTATGTATAGGGGAATTATCGTGTTGATAAATCCATTTTAGATTTGCAAAAAGAGTTTGGAAGTGTGGAAAGGCCTCTTTCAATATACCATTATGACACAACGCATTCATGGTGGTTGGAATAAATTTAAGCTCACAGGTGCCATAATAGGAAATGGCCCCCCATACCATAATACCTCCAGCACTGCTGTGCAACTTATCAAGATGGTGTGGTACTTTTCGAAGATCATGAAAATAGTAGCTGTAGCCATCGGGGCCCTCCAAATTAAACTTTTTTTCGTCCGAAAAGACAACACGTTGCCACTCCGAAGTCCAGGTGACATGTGCGCGCGCGAAATCAAGGCGTTGTAACTTCCGAGCCGGGTTAAGAGGTGGCTTCTTCTTGATTTTTAGTCTCTTCAGGTGTGTAGCATTATTAATAACACGACGCATGGTTGTCAAACTTGCTTTAACGTTGCATTTTTCCCTTATCTTGGCCAAAGAGTCGTGCGAATTGGAAGCTTCTCTTAATATAAGTCGCTTGTCCGCGATGGTAAGCACACTGTGGGTGCGGCCCTTCATGTTTTTACCATAATTAGCCTCATTATTTAAAAAATTTGTTATGGCGTGACGGCTCCTGTTGACTTTTTTTGCTATTGTGGCAATAGAAAGGCCAGAATCCTTGTAAGCTTGGATTTTTCCTTTCTCAGACTCAGATAATGAAGTGCCACGCCCCATTTTAATTTTTTTTAATTTTATATACACTTCAATTAAAGCAAAAAGTTTAAGTAAACCAAAATTTGTGTGCACGTGCCAACGATACCGACCAAATAAAATGCATGTTCTATTCAAGTGGCGCAAAAATTCCATTGAATTTTTGCGAATGCTCACATAAAGTGCAAACAATTTTATAACGGTTCTATTCCAAAACTTGGAATATACCAGAAAGAGCGAAGAATGCTTGCACAAAGAAAATATGCAAAAAATACCGTTATTCTACCATTTCGTTTTCGAGTTTCGAGCAGTTTTAAAGAGAGCATACAGGGTGTCCTATTCAAGTGGCGAGCAGTGTATGTATGCGTGTATGTGTTAGTGGCATTGCACAAAAAATTGTGGAATTATCGTCAATAATTATACAAGAAATTGTGAGTAGTTTGCGTAACCCTTTTTGCATAATTGCACATGCTGAGTGAACGAGTTTTCCGCACATAGAATTCTGCCCAGCACACAGCCTTCTCCGTGGGCTACTCCGTCCTCACGTTGGTTCAGGCCTTGCGTTGGAGAAATTCCAAACGTTTAGTGGAAAGCATTCATATCGTCGGTGGTGTCATCCCTCCTGGGGTAAATATTGTTAATTTTCATAGCTGACACTGGCTTATGAATGTTTAATTTCCAATCTAGGTTGGCACCACTAATTCCATGCAGGTAAGGTGAATTACCTTCCATAAGTAACTCGTCCATGAGACACTGATGACGCCTAAAGTGTCCCCCCTAGCGTCGCCGGAATCGAGGACCGATTGAACCTGTGATCAGGGAATTTCTGCCTGGTGCTGATGGCTATACCAGACCCCTGGCTTGGGTGCCAAACATAATTTCTGGCACGTAAACATAGGTGTTGTCTCTGGCCACACCTCGTGGAGTCATACTTAAATTTTCGCAACGATCGAGCCTAACCTAAATGGGCCATAGTTGTCCCGCAACCACTTGAGGAAGCTTATGGGCCACCTCACTCCTAGATGACCTATTCCTCTACCATATGCCTATGACATATTAGGTCTATTAAGGTTATAGACCATCCGTCGCTCTACAGTGGTCCCTGCCTGCACGACATCGGATATATTGAGGTTACGACCACATGGTGTACATAATCTGCTCAGCCTATTGATATTTTTTCTTGGTGTCTTCAATCAAAGTTTAAGAGCAGCTATGAATACTCTTTATTGCTACAGAGTTTAATTGTTTTATTGAGAAAAGTGATTTAATACTCAATTCTTATATAATATGGCAACAAGAGCCGCACACCTGTTTAACCAAATAGAGAATTCATACCTATGGTCAAAGGCAAATAATTCGAAATGAATATGAACTAATTAATGTTAATTTACAGTGTATGTGGGGTTTGGTGACCTGTTTTTGATTTTAGTCAATGTTACAACTGCAGCAGCATCCATAAGCAACAGAATTAATTACAATAAATTGGTAAACAAACAACTTCGGAACACATTCAGTGCTCTCTAAGTACGGGTTCATAAAAAGCACTTATGTCTGAGCAATTTTGGAGTTGCACTCCAACATGCGTCTGAAAAGAGCCTTTGAGAAGGCGATTCAGTAGACCTTCAAGCGCCCAGAAAAGTAGCTTCTATGTGTCATTTATGAGGTTTGTTTATGCTTCATTGGGAGGGTGAAAACCCAATATCTGTGTCAGAAAAGAGTCCGATTAGACTACGAAAACTTCCACATAAAGTGTGACCGTTTTCATAGAATGCTCATAAAAAGTGTCAGAAAAGTGTCAGAAAAAGCACATACATGCTTGCTGGGTTAAGACACTGTTTGGTCGCTGTTAAGTCACTGATAAATCACTGTTAAGACACTGTTAAGTCACTGTTTAGTCACTGTCTAGTCACTGTTAAGTTACTGTTCCCCTTCTTTAATCGTCTTCACCCCTCGCCCGCCCTCTGCCAAACCCTCTTGTGTGTGTGTATGTGCCGGGACACTACAAAACAATCCAAAATATGTATGACGTCAGCGTCACGTGACGCTGAAATTAAATTTTACTCCTACTAAAATCTTCCGTACCGAAAATAAAGATGTTGCACATCAAAAACAAAGTAGGCTTCCCTTGTCCTAAAATTTTTCTGGGTTTGTGTGTGCCTGAGTAAATTTCATTTCAATTCTGGTTGCCAACTCAAATGGTTGCTCTGGCATTTATTTGAGTTCCTGCTCTGTTTTTCTTTTTTTTTATTAATTTTTATGTTGCCGGTTTAGGGCAAAGTGGCCGGTAAAAGCAAATTTTTGCCTTATTCGCTTGATTGCTTACCAAAAACTGTTTGCGGTCTGTGATCACTTTGTTCTTCTTAATCAATACCTTAACCTTATAGTTCTTTTTTACTTCTTGCAATTCACTTCATTTCTTCCCGGAAATTGAAATATTTTCCAAATTGTTTGGAGCCTATACCAAGTTGTGCGATCAGTATTAAAGTCTGAACTTGTATTATCTATATAATTTGTATCTTCTTTCTGTTTTTTATGATTTTGGTAGACAACTTAATTCAATTTAGTTCTGTGAGAAAACGGTTCTTGAAGAAGTAATTATCTCTCTATTAATTTGTTTAAGCATATTTGAACAGTGCACTTGAGTCCAGGTACCCGAAAGGAGGGGTATTGTGTTTGGGATTCAAGTGCAAAAATAGACGAGTGCATGACACGTCTGTTAGCATCTGTTTTTTGCGTTTTCAGTTTCAGAAATCAGCGAGAAACCACATGTTTTATTCTGCTAAACCGACAAGATATCTAGTAAAGCGACAAAAGTCAGAAATGATTTAAAGTAAAATGTTCCAATTCTTGTATGTTAAAATTACTTTATAAAGTTAATGCTGCTTAGGTTTTGCTTTTTTTTTTTACTTTTCCTCTTACCATTAGAATTAAATTGACATCCCATGGAATGATATCATCGGTACGCTGATCCTTGCTTTCATCTTCTTCTTCTATTGCTCGATATTTAAATCATAACCGCTTAACAGTCTGGTGTCCCCATAGAGCTCATAAAGTTCGCAGGTCTTTCGGATGCGAAATTCATCGCCAACTTTTAAAGGTCCATAAATCCGCCGCCTCATCCGCTGCTGTTAATGTCCATGTTTCTGCGCCGTATTGCAGAACAGGGATGTTAAGCGACCTGTATAGCGCTATTTTCCTACTGAGCCCGAAATAGCAACGGTTTGCCATAGTGATTCTTCTTCGGATTTCCAGGCTGTTGTTGTTGTCGCTGGTTATCACCGTTCCGAGGTAGACGAACTCATTTACAACCTCAAAGTTGTACTCCCCCATAGTAAGAAATTGTTCAAGACGCTTGGACTTATTGTCCGTGGGTACCAGATACTTCGTCTTGTTCGGCATATTCGGCAAATGAGTTGGAGCATACACCTTAAAAATTCCACGCCTCCAGCCTTGAACAATTCAGGGGGCAGGTCATCAGCGTCATCTGATTTGTTGTTCCTTAGCCTTTTTATGGCTTAACAGACTTCGTGATGGTCCGGTGGATCTATCCCTATATTGTCGATTGGTTGCATCGCTACTTCCATTTGTCTAGTGACATTTGCGGATTAGTAGCCAGATTCCCATTTTCGTCCTTGCATTGTGTAACTCCGGGGCTTGAAAACTTCAGTTAATTGCTTAACCTTTTGATAAAATTTTCGAGTCTCACTCATGCCGAAAAGCATCTCGACTTCCTTACGCAAACGCCTTTCTCGCTCGTTCTTTTTCCTTCTAAAAAGGCGCTTCTCCCCCCTCCTTTTCTCCAGGTATCGCTCTTTAACAGCCCGCATTGCTCCCGACTGCAGAGTTCTGCTGTAGACAGAAAGTCCTTATCATACCAAGTCTACTTTCGAAGGTACTCGGCGTATCCGAATATCTCCTTGGCAGCCGTACTCAAGGAGTGTGATATATATGATATATACTTTAAGTGGTCGGAGATGATAAAATTACATAGCTCGCAAATGACAGTTTATCGTTTTTTCTAATATGCTCTGCTTCGTAACATAACCGAAAAGATTGTGCAGACAAGATCTCTCTCTGAGCGGCTCTCTTTTTTTTGTTTCGAAGCGGCTCAATCGCTTTGCATTGACTAATTCGTGTGACGCTCTCAAATGAGTGTCGCGTGAAGAGTAATACGATTTTCGCTCACACAAAGACTCTCACCAAAAGACAGTTTGACTAAAAAACTCAACAGAAATTATCTTTGCCTTCGTGTGCATGTAAATACATACATATAAATGTACATGAGCATGAAAATAATAAAAAAGACAATGCAATCGGCTGTTAAAAAAAATGTCAAAAAAAATATTTTGTTTTTTAAGGAACAATGTTTATGTTTATTTTGTTTTCAATAATATATATATATTTTTTTAAATGGAGTTTAGTTTAACAACTAATAACGCGTTAAGATTTTCTGCAGATATTGAGCTTCGTCTTTCACTTAAAATAAAATGAATGATATGATATGAATGAATGAATAATATAAATGAAAAAATATAATGCTCCGCACACGCTGAATTTAAAACGCAACTAATATGTATAATGCAAACAAAAAGAACGCAACAATCGTGTGTTTACCAATACATACTCAAAAGACAATTTGCTTCATTTAACTCAAGCAAACGATCAGTGTTTGTCTTGAGCGAAAAGAAAACAGAAATAACTGTCTTGCTCAGAGCGCGAGCGAGCTAAGTCAGACGCGACAAAATCAGTTTCTGTCTGAGTCTTTTTTATTGTGTGAGTGAAAGACACTTATTTGCAGACAACGAAAAAGTGTCAACAGTTACTTGCGAGCTATGTAAAATTATAATACACAGTGTATTAAAATCGAAGCTTAACGAACTGGTGCTGCGTCTTCAGCTTAATAATTAAATTGAACTAGTTCAAATAAGCATTTGCGCTTTTCACACAAACGGTCACACTTGTCTTTAGATGGTTAAAAATTGATTATTTTATTCTTAAATTCGTTAAAATTTGCATTTCTATTCTTTATTATTCCAAGAACCAAGCAAAGGAACCAGAATTGGGCGAGCAATGCCGCGTTTGCATGTCCAGTTTGGCAGTAGATGGTATCGAAACAAACTGGCGAAATTTATTCGACGACTGGGGCGCTGTAGAAGGAGGCTTGCTGTTTATGATCGAGGACTGGACACAAGATTCAACAGGATGAGACTCTATCCGAATGGATATGCACTTATTGCTTGGGAGCAGCAAAAACTGCACTTAATTTTAAGCAGCGATTGAAGAAGAGTGTTCAGCTGATGAAGCAGTATAGAACGACGGACGAGGATTCGTTGAAAGTACCTCCATAGGAGACTATCAATAGCGAAAGCGAAAAGAGGGAAATGGATGATTCGGAATCGCTCACAGGAAATGAGGGCGTAGTGAAAAAGGAGCAACTTCGCACTCAAACTGGCGAATCGTTAGGCCAAAGGACTCAAAATCAAGAACGGCCTTTTAAGTGCTCCTAATGCACGAAAACCTATGTCAATATTTCATCTCTAAAGAGACCGTTCGAATGCTACCTATGCTCGAGAACCTTTACCTATAGCAACGGATTGAAATATCACCTGCTCACTCATACCTAGAAACTATTATTATGAATCGTTACATTCTTTAACAACATTTTAGTAAAATACATCCCACAAACATATAAAACTAGCATCATAGTACCAATTTACAAAACAGGCCAAGACAAATCAAAAATCGAATCATACAGACCCATTTCACTTAACCCATGCTTATCCAAAACCCTGAACAAAATTATAGCGAAGAGACTATGGTGGTTTGCTACTTCCAACAAACTACTAAATAGTCACCAAGTAGGATTTAAAAAGGGGAAATCTGTTGCAGACTGTCTACTGTATGTAGACGCCCTCATCAACAGAGCGCTTTCCGCAAAAAGACACATCTCCATTATTTCATTAGATTTCGCTAAAGCATTTGAAAAGATCTTTTGCACACTATATATATTTCTGGTGCTTCTTTATCGGTGACGAAATGCAAACATATGCATATCTGCAGAAAAATCAATTGTGTTAGTCAAGTTGCAACACGCACAACAAGATTAGAAACGGTGAAGGAATTAAAGCTCCTAGGTCTATCATTTGACGACAAATACAAATGGAAACCGCACATCAAAACACTACACAACTCACTTAACAAGTCCCTAAACATAATAAAATGCCAATCAAACGAAAAATTTAACTGTCATCCACACACTTTAGTGCAAATAGTCAGAATCATATGCATAAAAAACAAAAACAACATTAAAACCTATAAAAACTTTATTGAATACGGCACTGCGAATTGCATTTGGAGCATTTTGTTCAACACCAATAAACAACCTATATTTCGAAGTTAACGTACCCACAATTGAAACAAGAACATAACAATTACAAGCCAAACTATTTAACACAATAACGCATTCATATGACACGCCCCTGAGAAAAATAACAGAAAATATTACAAAGAACAAAACTAAAAGGTTCAGGACCTCTGGCCTTCACAAATCTCTAAATGTCTGCTCTACATTAGATATAAAGCCCTGTGTAACCAAAGTTCTGTCTAAAGGACCACCCCCCTGGCACTTTAAAAAAGAATCAATAGGTACGCACCTTAGATCCTTTATTAAGTCTAATACAGGCAAAGACATCTTCTTAAGAGAATTCAACGAAACAAAACACAAATTAAGTAACCATACCATAACCATACCGTAACCATATATACACCGACGGATCTTTAAACCAAGAAGTAACAGGATATGCAATAACCACTGAGAAGGAAGTTCTTAAGCTCGCGACTTTGCCCAGCTATTCATCTGTGTATACTGCAGAGATAATAGCTTTACTAGAAGCAGTTCAAATAGCAGTTAAAAAAACAGGGGAAAAAATATATAAAAACAGGGATAATATAATCCGATTCATTATCAGCTGTCGATGCTATTCAGAACATAAATCATTTGTCGTTTTATCCAGCAACCATAAGAACTCTTTTAATTAGGTACTTCCCAAAAATTAAAATCCTTTGGATACCCAATCACGTTGGAATATTAGGCAATGAATATGCTGACGGTACAGCGAAAGAGCAACAACATCACCTCCAATTACATCCTCAAACATTAATAAAACAGACATTAATAGATATGTACATGGGCATTTCCATAGAAAAGTCCACCGTGGCCGGAAAAATATAAGTCATTACAAAAATACTGTTATATGATGTAATCTTGGAAAAACATTTATATTTAATTAATTTAAGTAATTCACACCTAAATTCCTTTCTCAAGGTGAATAAACCAACGGCAAAACTGCATTAATGCCATTTCTTTTTTTTTTGTTATTTTTAATAACATTTTCTCATAAATATTATTGCCCTTAAGAGAGATGATACATGAAAATATCCATTACATAAAATCTCTCTTCTAACAACAGTTATCTAAAGAAAGTGCAAAGAGATCAAGCCAATCACGATTAACTGTTAATTTTTAATTTGCTTTAGTTCATGTTCTAATGTCGCGTGCGACATCGAAAAACATAATTTGTTCTCATTTCTTGATTGATACCAGCAGCAAGTGTGTGAAAACTTTTCGCTAAACAGAGTTTGGTGGCTATAAAAATATAAAAAAGCAACAAGTGCAAAAAAATTAAATTTGAAATTTTTGGATTTTTTTGAAGTTGGTCGCGTGCGACATCGTGAGTGTAACATTTTTTTAAAATATAATTAAGTCTTAATATTAATGTGTGTTAATTTAATATAGATGAGCAAAAGCTGCGCCAAAACAAAGAAAGAGAACTGCAAACGATGGAGAGAATCTTTGAAAGAAGATCCGGTGAAATTGAGCAACTTCCGATTAAAATGCAAAGAAAGAATGCAAAAAACTAGACAGAAATGGAAGGAACTGGCGAAAAATAATAAAGATTGGGTTGCAGCTAAGAGAGAACGGGATCGTATAAGACAGAGAAACTTAAGAGAGAGGAAAAAAGAAGAAAAACAAAAAAATTGTTCTTGCACTCCTTACACATGCAAACAAACGTTGGGAAAAGCAGTAAAAAAAGTCACAGCAGCATTGCCAAGGGAATTGGCTAAAAAACTGAAAATCCTAGACGTCTTGAATAAAAAGTATAAGAAACGAACAAATGAAGAGATCAAATCCAGTGACTTACTGAAAGAAGACGAGATAAAAGCAGTTCAAAACTTTTATATGAGCGATAATGTTAGCGTGCAAGCTGCTGGAAGGAAAGATACTCTTCTATGTGATGGACAAGTAGTTGCCAAGCGCTTTATGCTGATGACGGTTTCAGAAGCCTATCAGTTGTATAGAATTGAGCTTACAACAGAAGGATTACGAAAAGCCGCCTTTTTTAAAAATCGACCAAGACATGTCATATTGACAAACAAATTTCCGCATAACATTTGTGTTTGCAAGTACCATGCTAATTTTGGGTTTTTGTTAGAAGGCTGTGCAAAAGTAATGCCGTCTTTTCCAAGTGATTTCCAAACTTTCTTAAAATCTGCTTGCTGCGATATCCTTGACGAAAATTGTATGACTGGCGATTGCGAAAAATGTGTACGAGACGTAGAACATGAGTTAGTTCCGCTCAAATATCGAGAAAAAATGGATGAAGATGTTAAATGGCAACATTGGCGGAGCATTGAAAACCGAATAAACCTAACATTTACTATTGCTCCGTTATCTGACCTTATTTATGAACTGGAGACGCAGCTACCTGCATTCAAATTGCATTTTTTTACTAAACGTGCCCAACAGAAATATTTTGATGACAAGAGAAAACAAATAAAGCCAGCGGAGATTGTTTTGCAAGTAGACTTCGCGGAAAATTATCGCCTTAACACTCAAAATGAGATTCAAAGTGCTCACTTTAATTACCGCCAAGTTACTATTTTCACTTGTGTGGCATGGATTTTTGGCGAAACGAAATCATTTGCTATCGTTAGTGACAAATAGAATAACCCACAACAAAGACGACGTCTGCTGTTTTTTAACGAAACTCATTCAGCAAATTCAAAGTCAGTATGGAAGTTTTTTGAATATATTTATGTTCTCTGATGGAAGCAGCTCGCAGTTTAAAAACAAATTTATCGTCTCAAGTCTTGTTGATTTTGTAAGAGAATTTGGGTGCAATTACATGGAATGGAACTACTTCGCAACTTCACATGGGAAAGGTGCAGTCGATGGAGTAGGAGCAGTCATAAAACGAAAAGTTTGGCAAATAACGAAATCAAAAAATATCGTTTTAAATGATGCGATTTCGTTTTATAAATGTGCACTAAAAAACATAAGCGGTCTTCAAATTTTGTACGTCTCTTCAGCGGAAATTGAAGGATTTTCACTTCAACTAGTACATAAATGGAAGGATGTTTCAAGTATCCCTGGTATCCATAAACTACACAGCTTTTCCTGTGACGGTCACCAAATTACAGCAGCTCGGACCGCATTTCTTTAAAGAAAAATATTTAAATAAACTTACAACTCTTTCTTTTGTGTTCTTAAAATTCATCTAAACAATATTTTAATTACTAAATAATTCTTAAAATAAATAACATATAAATAATTACCTGAAAAAAACCATAGTGGAAAAATATGTCGCGTTCGCAATGTCACGTATCGAATCATATTTTATTTTGAAATAACAAAAATGAAGAAAATTTTTCGATCAAATAAATTCTAATATACAGTAAAATTATTGAGCCACATTTTAAAACTACTCGCACTATATAAGTTTGGCAGATTTCGCTGAGTTTTGCTTTTATATTGATGGAAAAAAACACCACTTCCGTTTTTTGTCGCGTGCGAATCGCTTTTTGATTGGCTTTATCTTGGAACCAGCACTAGGTGTGTGCTCTACATTACCACTAATTAAAGAGCTTCGAAAGTTCTATAAGTTAAAGTAACAGAAGAAAATAAAAATATTATAGTTTGACTTTTATTTCACTTTAATGCGTACGACGGTCGCGTTCGACATCATGGAAATACCCACATATAACACGCCTTTTCAAATATTCACATAAACCTAATACAGTACACTTCACTCTGGTACCAGTCCTTAAATCCGAGCAAAAACAATATCGACCATTTCCTCAAGCTGACAGAAATCAATCGCCCACCCAGAAAAGAACTGGTAAAACGTATCAGACTACGACTTGGACATACAAGACTCACCCACGAATATCGGTGTAACTAATATTCAGCTATGCACAGACAAAGGTATCGAGCAGTTGCACATCATGATATCCGGCTCTACCTCGTCGGCTTTGGGGGTGGAGGTCTTGCTGATACCAAAATGTCTCATTGTTACATTAATATGATTAGAATAAAAACGTGCTGCGACAAAAAAATAAAAATGCTAGAGAAGTTAAGATCGGTAGACTAATTCGGATCACCTACAAAAGAGTGAGAGAGAGAGAGAGAGAGAAGAAGAAAGGAGAGAGAGAGAGTTTTGGTGTGCGAAGCCACAGGTGGAATCGTGGTCGCATGAATACATCTGGGTGATCCCTTAGAAAAATACCCTACGACGGCGAGAACGTTAGCTTGAGTTCATACTCCATTTAGTTCAGATTCATTATAAACTTTAATTCAGGATAGTAATATTTGAAACAACAAAAGGATTCCATTTCGGAGTAAGACATATAGTTTAAATAACATAAAAATAGAGGACTAAATCCTAATGAGGAACATAATTGTAAATTTGGATTAACGTTTTAGATAAGTAAGTATATATAAATTTAGTTTTAAATTAATTCAATAACTAAAAGTTAAATTAGATATATGCATTTCTACCTGTTTGTCTGTTTTCATTTCTTTTCTGTTCTGTTTTACAGAACTATTACTTTAGGACTTTTTTTCCTCTTCACTTTGGTTCAAAATGGCGTTAAAAATCTTCTCTTACTTCTTTATACTTTTATTCTAGGTTATAAAGAAAAATCAAATAAAAGAAAACCAAAAGGAAATGAAAAGGTAAATTACTTCAAACACTAGAATATTTCGATAAGCAGATTTAATCATAAATCCATTGGAACAGCTCGAGCGGGATCAATTATAGCTTGAGATCCAATTCACTTGGACACGCTCGAGGCAAAAGACTTCTTCTTGAGGTTGTTTGCTCCGCTGAGGCTAAGCTGTATACTTAGATTAACATCTCAGCAGAATTTATGGACTCTTGGTTGGTTAAGTCCGAACTGTAGGTTAGGGCCGAAAAGTAGGTTAGAGCTGAACTCTGAAGATCAGGCCAATAAAGATGATTATGGTCGACTAAAGTTGGTTATGGAAGCCCAAAGATGATTAGGCCACGCTCAGGTGTTTAGTCAGCACTCAATTAGGCTTCCACTAGAGTCTACATCTGTATACAGATAAACGCTGCCTGCGTTTGGTGGTTAGGTCCGGCTTGGCCGTGGCAGCTCTGCCTGGAGCCGAGCCGGCTGGATTCTGCACTTGCAAGCACCTAGGGCCGTGTGCAGACTCAATCCGCTTCAACCAATCCACAAATGTAAACCAGAGATCCACCAGAGATCAAGATGCTGGCCGCGGTGAGACCTGGTACACAAACCAGTAGCTATGGCTGTCCGCCAAATGGCAAATGGGAAAAGGCTCAAAAAATATAAAAATACTCGTAGAGAAGGTAGAAAGGTGACTGTCTCCCCCACCAATTATCGATAGTTCGTCCCCCCTTTAACAGGTTATTTTTTGTTTTTTTTTTTTGGCTCTCACCTCTCAGTTGAAATTAAACCGAATTGCGAATCCTTACAATGTGCCAAAGTGCAACTCAATCAGGCAGGCATTCGGTGCCGCTGTCGTTGCCGCCGCCACAGTTCTAATGAAGCAATTTTCGTTAAAAGCAGTCACCACAGCACCCCAGCATCCTCCTCCTCCTCCTCCTCCTGCTGCTCCAACCCCACTCCCCATATGAGTACTTTCTCCACCCTTTCACCGTTTTTAGTTGCACGGCGCGTGTTTGTTTCAAAGCTCAAATTGCAAGTGCCAGGCGAAGAATGAAATGAAAAGAACTGCAGTTGGCTTTTGCAATTATCCATGGCCTTTAACACTCCGCTTGGCCCTTCTCATGCCGGGGCTACGTGCGAATTTATTGATAGCGATATTTTGGACTCTCCGCTTAGCAGAGAACTGACTAAAAAAAAAAATGAAAAGAAAAGAGCGAATAGAGCTGTGTGCTAAGTGCATTTTACATTTCCGGTCAATGAAGCTAACCTCACGGAATCTTTGGCCAACGTTTTGCACCTACTTCGTATACCCTTTGCACAGGGTATTATCAAATTGTAAGAACTTGACAGTTTTCCTGTGAAAGTGTATTAAGCTTTTCGCATCTTTGCTTAAATTGCTTTCGTTTTAGTTTTCATTTGGATTTTCATTTGGAATTACTTGTTAGCAATTTGCGTCACGCTTTCACCCCGCACCATTAGAAATTTTTATTTTTGTTCTTGTATTATGGAGCGGTGGATCCTAGGCGAACGTGTCCTGGCACTTGGCTCAAGGGTTATACATTTACTAGGACACAAGTGTCGACACTTTCGAACTTTTCTTTCAGCCAATTGCTTGGTAATTTTTATTAGCTCTGAATGAGCATCTCGAGTGGCGCTCTATTTATCTTTTCCCTCCGTCTCTGTACGAAGTGAGGGTTCATTTTTGAAATTGCTTACATGAATTTATTTGCAGGGCCACCCAACTTTACATTGATGCGTGTCTCGTTTTACATTTCTTTCTTTTTTTTTTGACAATTTCATTGTTCCTCGTTCCAAATGATAATTTTTCGTCATATAAAAAGTGTCACGTCTCTTTTCACACATGAGGGGGAAAATGCTTTTATGCTCAAATAACAAGCCCATAAACATTCGCCATTTTCGCGTGTTTTAAAATGCTCCAAAAAAAAACAAACAAATAAAAAATGATAAACATTTTATTGCTCCACAAGAAACAAATGAAGTAAATGGCTTTGTCGCATTAGGCCACGAATGCATTTTCCACTTTGTGCTACAAATGGCTGGCAGTTTTATATTTTGATTGTTTGTCGGATTTCTACCTTTTGATTAGTTGACACTTTTTATGCGCATCCACTTGGGGAATGGCAAATTGACAAGTAAATACGTAATATGTTGTAAAAAAAGCGCCTAACAAGCTGAATTTGATTCTCAGCTATGATTGCTCTCACCTGGCTGTTCATTTAGTTGAATGTGTATTGTGTAAGCACTTTGCCTCTAGCTAGATAACATTTTTAATTGTATGAAATGTGGGTAAATGACTTAACCTTGTCCATGTGAAGTGTATTGAATTTAACCCATTTATCGGAATGGAATATAGAAGGCAAATCCACGCAAAAGTAAAAACGATATACTGAGAACGGAAATACGTTTTACGATATATTCATTAGATTTTGACCAAACTTCCCAAAATTGTGTGGAAACTGATAATATTCACAACTGGAAGGTATAAAGATGCTACCATGGAAAACAAAAAAGTTTTTCTCACTAGAACTAGTTTTTCGACCGATCGTTCCAATGGCAGCTATATGCTATAGTCATCCGATTTGAATCAAACTTGGCAGAATTGTGTGATAGCATATAGTAATGATGAGTAACAAGTTTGAGAGCGATAGCATTGAAAACAAAAAAGTTTTAACGACTAAGACTTTTTTTCAGACATATGTTTTGTATGGCAGCTATACTATATAGTTGTCCGATTTTTATAAAACTTATTGGAATTATGTGAAAGCATAGAAAACGTCGAATTACGAGGCTTGGGGACGTTTACATTGAAAACAAAAAAGTTTTTCTCACTAAAACTACTTTTTCGACCGATCGTTCCTATGGCAGCCATATCCTATAGTCATCCGATTTGCATAAAACTTGGCAGAATTGTTTGGTAGCATATAATACTGATCTGTAACAAGTTTGGGAGCGATAGCATTGAAAACAAACAAGTTTTTCCTACTAAGACTTTCTTTTAGAACTATATTTTGTATGGCAGCTATACTATACAGTAGACCGATTTTCATCAAGCTTGGTGGAATTATGAATAAGAAAAGAAAACTGATAAACACGATGTTTGGGGACGTTTTCATTGAAAACAAAAAAGTTTTTCTCACTAAAACTATGACAGCTACACACCTGATCATATTAATAGGTACACACTGGAATTTTTTAATTATAGATGGTTTTTTCGTACTTTTAGTGTTGACAACTTTATAATTTTTGGTTTTTTGTTGTTGTCAATGTCTGGCCACACTGTGACAAAGAGTTGAAAAAGGGGCTGCCCCGTATATCAAAGCTTTTCTATAAATTGCGAGTCCACCACACATTTCGCCTGATCATAATAATAGGTACAGTCTCCGTTTCTCACAAGTATCAAGTGAATAATTTTGTAATCAGTGATCTTTTGGTAACTAAAGGTAAATTAAGTATAGCTCCTGTCAATACAGAGAATTAAATAATTATTTTTTTTAGAAAAAATGGTTCGAAATTTTCATTGTACTAAAGAAGAAGCTCGATTGGTTCTTAGTCTGAGAAAAGAAGGCAAATCTTTACGAGCCATCGCCAAATTAATGAACAGGTTAGAAAGAAAACGAAGACAGGAAACCCGTGGAAGGCCACAAAAAACAACAGAAACCCTTGACCACTTACATAGTAACTTTGAGCAAAAAGGACCCATTTAAGTCATCGAAGGCTATTGCAGCCGAAATTGGGAATTCAGTTATTGCTCCAACTATCCAAAGACGACTACAAGATGCCAACCTACCAGGAAGAATTGCCAAAAAAGTAACACTTATGCGCAAAAAAAATATCTCCATGAGGCAAACTTTTGCAAGGGACCACAAAGACTGGGTAGGATGCACCGGGGAGAAAAAATGGAGAAACATATTATGGTGCGATGAAACCAAGATTAGTTTGTTTGGGAATGACTGTGAAAGGAATGTTCGACGCCCTAATGGAAAGGAATTCCATCCACGGTTTACAAAAAAAACAGTCAAACATGGAGGTGGCAATATAATGGTATGGGGTTGCTTCTCCTGGTACAGCGTAGGTCCAATTTATCAGACTACGAACAAAATGAATGCTGAAAAGTACAAATCCATATTGGAAACAGTTATGGTACCGTATGCTGAGGGAAATATGCTATTACGTTGGGTATTTCAGCAAGATAATGATCCTAAACACACATCAAGGCTGTTATCTAAAGCCAATCCCCCGACCTTAACCCCATTGAAAATTTGTGGGGAGACTTAAAAAAGAAATTGGCAAAGCATTCATTTTCAAATAAACAAAAATTATGGGAAGGTGTCCAAAAACTGTGGTATGAGACACCAGTAGAGACCTGCCAGGCTCTTATTAAAAGTATGCCAAAAAGAATAGCAAAAATTGAGGTGGATACACTGGATACTAAGTTAGGAAATACTAATTTACCTAAAAAAAGAACACAAAATGGAAATTACAATTTTTTTTCTTACCAACACATGAAGTGTACCTATTATTATGATCACACTGAAAACGTATCTGAAACACAAAATGATCTCTTTTATGTTATATTATTATTCTATGTTACAATTAAGTTTATTTTATTAAAAACAAATAGTTTAAGAACCAATGATAACAAATTTTAAGTTTGAAACAATGAATAAAACTGTTTTCTGTTACCTTAAAGTCAGAGTTGATGTGTGTACCTATTAATATGATCAGGTGTGTATATTAGACGAATATAAAGATGTGAATTCAGAAAACAGTCATAGTTCTGAAAGTGTTATTAATGTGTTGGAGCTGTACAAGCAAGTAAATTTTTCCGAAAAAATTTAATGCGATGGTGGAATAAGCATGGCAAAAAAATTTCCTTTGATTGAACAGCTAGCTCTTTACATTTTGTGTATACCTACCTCCAGAGCGTCGAGCGACCGGTGTTTTAGTTAGGCAGAGTCCTGGAAGATAGAACAAACCTCTCTGTCTACTCTTCTTACATTCTCAAGGAAAAACAATAGAGGAAAGCTAACTTTCGGCTCGACCGAAGTTTATATACCCTTGTAGGTTGTATAATTTATAAAATTAAGGTTTTAAATGATTTTCGTCGAACATTCTTAGCTGAGTTATTTCCCAAACTCTGCTATAGATGGCGCCATTACTTTGACCATTTGCTTCCCAGTTTGTTATATGGCAGCTATACGATATATTCATCCGATTTTTACCAAACTTCCCAAAATTTTGTGGAAACTGATAATATTCATAATTGGAAAGTAATAAGACGTTACCATTGCAAACAAAAAAGGTTTTTTTCACTAGAACTACTTTTTCGACCAATAGTTCCTATGGCAGCTATCTGCTATAGTCTTTCGATTTGGATCAACCTTGGTAGAATTGTGTAGTAGCTAAAAATATTGATCATTAACAAGTTGGGAAGCGAAAGCATTGAAATCAAAAAAGTTTTTCCTACTAAGGTTTTTTTTTTGACTTATATATGGTATGGCAGCTATACTATATAGTTGTCCGATTTTCATAAAACTTGGTGAAATTATGTGAAAGCATAGAAAACTTCGAAATACAAGGCTTGGGGACGCTTGCGTTGAAAACAAAAAAGTTTTTCTCACTAAAACTCGTTTTTCGACCGATAGTTTGTATGGCAGCTATATGCTATAGTCATCCGATTTGGATCAAACTTGGCAAAATTGTGTGGTAGCATATAATACTGATCTGTAACTAGTTTGGGAGCGATAGCATTGAAAACAAAAAGTTTTTCCTACTAAGATTTTTTTTCAGACTTATATTTTGTATGACAGCTATACCATATAGTTGATCCGATTTTCATAAAACTTGGTGGAATTATGTGAAAGCATAGAAAACTAAGAAATACGAGGTTTGGGGCCGTTTGCATAGAAAACCAAAAAGTTTTTCTCACTAAAACTTGTTTTTTGACCGATCGCTCCTATGGCAGCTATATGCTATAGTCATCCGATCCGGCCGGTTCCGACAAATGTGCTGCGTACTTGTACCAAAAGGGTTCGTGCAAAGTTTGTTTGAGATAGCTTCTAAAACTGACGGAGGAGATGGCGTAGAAACAAGACGGCCTGATGGACAGACGTGACATGGCTATATCAACCCAGCTTGTCATGCTGATCAGGAATATATATACTTTATGTGGTCGGAGATGCTTCCTTCTATGCATTACAAACATCTGGCATAATTTTAATATACCCTCTACAAGGGTATAAAAACGAAGTAGGCTTTTGCCTTGCCCTAAAATTAAAAAAAAAACAAGTAGGCTTTTCTTTGCCCTAAAAATACTTCTTGGTTTGTGTGTGCCTGAGTTAATTTCATTTCAATTCTGGTTGCCAACCCGAATGGTTGCTTCTGCTTCCTGCTCTATTTTTCTTTTTTATTAATTTTTTTAATGTTTTTTTGCTGATTATTTTTTACTTTGCCTCGTCAGCAGTTAAATCCTTTTTTAATGTTGAAAGTTTTGCGTATTTCCTCGACTGTCTTCCCTTTCAGCATATTGGACACCGTCTTGCAGGTCAGCAGCCAAATAATTGGACTCCACCATTAGTTCAAGGAGTGTGCAATAAATCGGCATCCCATGGAATGATATCATCGGTACGCTGATCCTTGCTTTCATCATCTTCTTCTATGGCCAGATATTTAAATCACAACCGCTTAGCAGTTTCGGCCGCCGCTACCAATGTCAAACCATTGCACTAGACGATTAATCACAAAGCACAGCTTTGCCCCACGAAGTTGTGTGTTTCAAGGCTGCAAAAGTCTTCAAATTTGCAGAATGTTCGGTCTGGGGGTTAGAACCCATCCTAGTAGTTTAAGGTTCGGTCCGTGAAACGGTTCCAACGTTTTGCTTCTTGGATAGCTAAAACATTTCACCTATTATTTTATTCGATTAACCTGGGCAGCACTACATGAAGTTCGTGTGGCTTCATTTCTATTTTAGTGTTGACAAAAGAAAAACCAAATACGTGTCCAATGCTCCAAAATGTTACTTTGACTTGTAGAAATCTAAACATCTCACACATAAATGGGTTAAGACATGGCTCAAATCGGACCAGTCAACTGGCTGGTTTTTACCATAAATTTATCATATATTCCCAGCTTTAGTTGCCCACACACACACACACACACACACACACACACAGACACACATTGGGAAATTTGGAAATGGAATTTAATTTCCGGATTAGAATAGACATTTCATGAATTTTGTGCTGGCTAAACTATGAAAGGCGTCTGGTCTCTCTCTCGCTCTCTGGTTGCCCTCAAACGCCTCAATGAACAATCACAACAATATCAAGAGGACAAGAGTCCCAGGTCCTGGCCTGAAAAATGTTCAACTTTTGTTGTATTTTGTTGAAAAATTCTGCCTGAAAAGCACAAATGCAAACATGGAGAGAGATGAGGCTTTGATTGAGACCATCACGAGTTATTAATGTAATTTGGGTTTTTGGTTAGCCCAAGACAATGCCAATTTTGAGGATGTCAATATGGCAAACTAAATTTTTTAAAAGAGTGAAAATTACCGGAAACACAGTTAAACAGAGGAGTCCTGCCCAGGCGAAGGCTTCAGACAAAAGAAAGTCCTCTAATCATCCATACAGAGAGGGGAGGGGGTGGAGGCCACTTGGGCATAAATATGTATGTAGCTGGGTACAATCTGGTCCTGGCATGCAACGATTGTTCGCTAAACGGCCGACAAACGATGACGTTGCCAAGGCCTTGGGGCTAAAATTGTCGGAAACACCTTGTTTTCGGCTGCCGAAACTCCTTTCCGTCTTAGTCCTTGCAGCTATTGTTGCATACATACGTAGGTACACATTATGTTCTTTGTTTAAAAAACAAAAAAAAACAAACGAGAAAACAGGTCGGCTGATGAGGCGACTGCCAGGGAAAAGGAAAGAGTCGAGAATAAGGGAGAGAAAGGAGCATTTAAGTCATGGTGGGTGGGACAAGAGGTTCTTTTGGTTGACATTAATGTATATTTAAATGCAGAAAATTCGAAGCGGAACCTTATAGCGAAATGAACCGAGTCTTATACATAATCGGAGCAGGAATCGGTTCAAGTTTTGGAGAAATAAAACCATAATATAAGAATGGACAAAGGCTCTGCTCCTTTTTGGAAAGTAGCCAAAGTTATTAGGAAAAAACATTTAAGCATCCCAACTCTCACTGTAGGTAGCAGTACACTGCTCGACTCCTGAACAAAAATGTGAGGCGCTCGTCGAAACCTTCTTGGGGAAATCATTCGAGTACGAACCACGTAAGCTTTCCTGATACTGAGTTTGATGGTACAAAATTGCGTAGACCGTTTGAATACCCTAGAAATAAATACCGATGGTAACTACCTTACTTCTTCTAGTTCCAATCCCGAGTGGGACATAGGGCATTAAACCTTACTAGTCGGAAATAATTAAAAAGCTGAAGCATAAAAAAGCCCCCGGTCTGGACGGGGTGACGGCATAATTCCGACGACATAATTTCGACAGTAAAAAACGACACAATTTCGAGCGAAAAAATGTCGTTTTGTTTTGTCTGTTTTATATTTCAAAATCATGCAAAAAACAAATGGAAAATTTTATACAGTTTTTGGGCTATAACTTTAAAAAGAGCTCTTATATCAAAAAACTGAAGATGTGGTAAATTAAAGGAGACAGAGGACTATCCATTAATGTTTCCTACGATATTTTTCTGTCATCAGACCATTTTTCAGAATTTTTTAAACATGGAAATAAGAAAATAATTTGATCATAAAATAACCATATTTTCCATTTTAAAATCCATTCAAATTGTAGCTTGTGAACAAAATCAAAACGTGTTTGTTTTTTCTGTAAGATCATTCAATGGAGCTTACATTAAAAGAAATTTGGTTGAAAAAGGTTTATTAATGCGGTCACAGCACCTATAAATGTAAACAACACACGTTTATGCAAATATCTCGTAAACCAAACGTGCTGGGCGAAAACGGACAATTACCTGGCCGTTTTTTGCCCATAACTTGAGTATCGTTCATCCGATCTTTATCATTCTTCAGCAAATCGATAAATAATTTTGTTTACAAGGTATCTCTAGAAGGAACGAACGATCTATCTCTAAAACTGTAGGAGATATGAAGTTTTTTCCAAATTGCGGGGGCGGGAGGGGGCGTGGCAAAAATTGAAAATAAACTTGATCTGCCTGCAAGTATAAGAAATATATGTCCCATACATGTCAAACCTCTATCTCTTACCATCTCTGAGATCTCTTCGTTCATACGGACGGACGGACGGACAGACGGACATGGCTATATCGACTCGGCTGTTGATGCTGATCAAGAATATATATACTTTATAGGGTCGGAAACGATTCCTTCTCCCTGTTACATACTTTTGCACAAACTTAATATACTCTGTCTTTGGTACAGAGTATAAAAAACATTGTTTTGTGGCTTCGTTTGGGTATTACCCTCGACCATAAACATTCTTTTGGCACTCACATTGAACTTTCTGTGAATAAAGCCCTGGGATTGTTAGGTTTTATTAAACGTTGGTCTAAGGAGTTCAATGATTCCTAAACGACCAAGCTTTTGTTTATATCCCTAGTGAGGTCTATTTTGGAGTTTGGTTCTTGTATTTGGACCCAGTGTAAACGTAACAAATCTGTCCAGAAGCATTTTCTTTTGTTTGCCCTTCGCAACCTAGGTTTGGTACCCACAGTCGAGACTTCCTCCCTATATTTCCAGGCTTAAGCTTTTAGACTTACCTTCACTTAGACGTACCATGTTGGGTATAATGTTTCTAAACAAGCTTATAAAGGGTAATATTGACGCTGAGTACCTACTCGGACGCGTGAACCTTAATGTCCCTTCAAGACAAACACGAAACTATATTCCCTTGAGGCTCCCTGTTGCTTCTACAGTATATGCCTCTAATTGTCCTTTTCGCATTCTGTGTGGGGATTACAATAATATCTTTCCTCTTCTCAGTGATAACATTTCCGACTAAGGCCTGCGGTCTTTTATTCTTCACAATCTTGCACTTGCATAGTTTCTAGTTTTTCTAGGAAATTCCTTCCGATCACCAACGCTGCGAGCAGGGGCGTAGCTGTTCATACCGACAAAATAAATTACCCCCACCGGATCGGAAGGCGTTTCTTCTATTTACTCTTTTTGTTTTCCTATCTACCCCCCTTATTTTGTATCATTTTATATTCTTTTATATTGTAGCTGTGTCTTTTACACGAAGCTGCAATTTGATTACAAATCGGACACTTTGCATTTTGTTCTTCATGAAATTCGCCATCGAATTCAGTAATACGCCTGAAATTTTCGTTTTTCAAAAGATTTTCCTCAACTACTCTATCCCAACTCGATTCGCACACATTAATGTGATTGCAAGGCCTCAAAGGGACAAATTTTGGGTTCACGAAACAAATGTTGCATGGGTTTTCTGGTTTTCTGAAGTCTCAGCCAGTGCGCTTAAATTTGAATGAGTCGAGGTCAGGGATGATGCTGATATGCTTAACCACGCCATATCCTCAAAATTTGTTAGTTCCTCAACATCGCCATCGTTATCGACACAGGTAAATAAATCTTGTATATTGAAGCGATCATTCAGTGCAACAGTGCGAGACAAAAACCCTTTCTTATAATATAAAACTTATTTTGATTTTCATGACAGCGTCTTTAAATTTTGTAATTGGTCGATCGAAATTATGTCGTTTTAGAACGACATAGTTTCGACGTTCCAATTAGAGTTTTTAGTCGAAATAATGTCGTTTTGTTTTGTCGGAATAATGTCTTTCCAAATCGACATAATTTCGAGCGATGTAATGTCGTGTTTGTCTGTCGGAACAATGTCGTTTTAAGACGACACAATTTCGAGCGAACTAATGTCGTTTAGTTTTGTCGGAATAATGTCGTTTTAAAACGACATCATTTCGATCGAAAAGGACATAATTTCGATTCCAAATGAACTGGGCGAAATTATGTCGTCGGAATTATGTCGCTATGCCGTCTGGATAATATTAAAAACTTATGCCTAATAGCTCTCCCTCGTAGCGGTATACGCTTCTTGACCGCTATATTTAACGCAAGTCTTCCTTCTAACATTCATACATCCGACTTTTCGAATCTAAACGGCTGTACTGCCTCAATATTTGCTGACGACACAGCAATAATTTCCTCTGGACTATTACCATAAGATATCACACTCGACCTACAAGAAGCTTTTGACTCCCTCCAATTTTGATTTGATTAACACAGATAAAACCCAAGCCATATACTTCTCCAGAAAAAGATTGCCCCGATATCTACCAAACAGCCACCTAGATCTGGATGGTACTGATATTCGCTGGGATAAAAAGGTTCGCTACTTAGGAGTTATCTTATAGCCTATTTCCACCAAAGAAATGAAGCTTCATTTCTTGCAATGACAAGAAATGAAAAAAATTATATCATTTCTTCCATACAAATTGTTTTTGCATTTTGCCCTTCATTTCTTTAGTTTTTCAAAAATGATGGCATTCCCCACGAAGGAATTTGGTATTTTTTAAAAACGTACTCGCTACTCTCTGGCACTACTCGTTACTCGCTGGAAATAGAAAGTGTCATCACCAATAAAATGTTGATTTGAATTTAAAAAGCAGGCGCAATTTTGTTGATAATATAAATTTGTCAAATAAAGTTGTTTATTTAGGTTTCTGCTGATAATTCAGGGCGATAACAATGCGTTCGCCCCGCGTAATTGCTTTTCTGACGGGTATGTCTTTTTTTGGGCGAATGTCCCCATGAGTTTGAAAGTGGCGCCTGTTGTATAAATCTAACCATTCAGCTGTTTTTGTCAACGTGGCATTGCGAATGACGATTTGTCAATGGAAACAGCATCATTATACTCTGTACCGAAGGTACATAGAGTATATTATGTTTGTGCAAAAGTATGTAACAGGGAGAAGGAATCGTTTCCGACCCTATAAAGTATATATATTCTTGATCAGCATCAACAGCCGAGTCGATATAGCCATGTCCGTCTGTCCGTCTGTCCGGTCCGTATGAACGAAGAGATCTCAGAGATGGTAAGAGATAGAGATTTGACATGTATGGGGCATATATTTCTTATACTTGCAGGCAGATCAAGTTTATTTTGAATTTTTGCCACGCCCCCTCCCGCCCCCGCAATTTTGAAAAAACGTCATATCTCCTACAGTTTTGAAGATAGATCGTTCGTACCTTCTAAAGATACCTTGTAAACAAAATTATTTATCGATTTGCCGAAGGAATAATAAAGATCGGATGAACGATACTTAAGTTACGAGCAAAAAACGGCCAGTAAACACAGAACACCACCCCACCCACCACCGCAGCATTCTATTGAATGGCAATCTTAGTAAGAGAGAGAGAGAGAGAGAGAGAGAGAGAGAGAGAGACAGAGAGAGAGAGAGAGTGAAACTTAGAGATGAGCGCGTATAACTCGTGAACAAATGCGAGCTGCGACGTTAAGGGTACAGAGTATGTTATAGTCGGGCTTGACCGACTTTCTTTCTTGTTTTTAGAAATGAAAATGATAAGAAATGAACCCAGTGGTATTTCCACTTATTTCCACCTATCCAGCCTATTTGGCTATTAGACCCAAAAGTAAACTTTAAGGACTATGTAAGCTACACCATTGATAAAATCAACTCTTTTACCAGAACTCTATATTCCTTCATCAATAGAAACTCAAGGTTATCCATTGAAAATAAGTTATACTTGTTCAGATCGATATTTCAGGCAGTAATTTTCAATGGATGGTTGCCAAATGTCATATTAAGAGATTACAAACTGCTTAAACCAAGCTATTGAAAATGATTTTCAAGCTCCCATGGCATCATCCTACCTTCGATTTGCACCACAAAGCCAATGTCGAAATGAAAGCAGACAGACTTAGCCGCATGACAGATAACTTCAATGATAGATGTAGATATTGAACCTATAACCACATAAACCAAATAATTATGTAAATATAGATAGTTATAAGTAGTATTAAGTTTCTTTACAATGTTATATAAATTAATGAAATTTAAAACAATAATACAGTCCACATTCATATCAAAGTAGAATAATTCCATAGACTAGAACTTTTAAGAAATATGTAATATATATTAGAAGCAATCACTTATCAGTACTGAATAATTTAATATATTATAGTTTTGAATAATATAAGAATTGGAACCGAATTATGATGCGGTAAGTAAAAGTATTACTTAAAAGAAATTCTTTAGGATTCACAGAACCAGTTCTAAGATAATTAAATAAACTGTTTGGTATATTATATAATTTTTTTTACTACTACAAAAATTTGTTGGCGATTTATACCGATTACGATAAAATAAAAAACATAGACTTTTTTTTTGTTTTTTAATAAGTTGACTCTTCACCTTTAAGTGCTTGGGATTATACCCAATTTTGCTGTGCTTTATCTAAAGTCAACACTCTGATAAAGTTCTTCCATGTGCTGCACTCCAGCTTGCTATCTATGTGTTTGTCTATTAGAACTGTCATAGATAGTGGGCCGTTCACTGAATGCGTTGAAGAGCTTAAATGAAGTACAAAAAGAAAAATTGTTGATACAAAAAGGAAATATATTTACATTTTCAGGATTACAATGTGACTGTTTTAGCGACCTTCATAGATCATAGAGCTTTTTAGCGGGTTCTAGGTCTATTAGTTATGATTTTCATAATAGCATTTTATAAAACAAGACACGCACAATACCACAAAGGATGCTAGTTGGTCGTATAGCTATTTCACAAACTACCACAGTTTGATTATCAGCGATCTTTGGTCAGGATTTTAATACTACTGTCAGGAAAAAATATTACCTAAAACTGTTAAAAATTACCAGAAATTTAAGTCCATTTTACCTAAAATAACAGCCAAGAATATATGAACTTAATTTCAGGCCTCTAGTACCTAAAGTGTTCTAGGCAATAAATTTGATTTTTAGGTAATATAAATAACCTAAAATTTTATGACTTTAAAACGATTTTTTAGGTATTAGAAAGGCCTACTCTTTAGTGACTAAATATGCTTTTAAGGTAATATGTGTCCTAAAATTTAAGGCAAGCTATGACCTAAAAGCGTCTTAGCAGAAAAAAAATTCGTTAGAAATGTAACGCGACGAAATCATTGCATACGGAGGACGGGAGGGAGGGACCATCCTCCACACACACCAAAACACCACCACACCCCCTCCTCACCCCTGGTTTATGCACTTAGTACTTAGCCAGTGGCGAAGAGGAAGAAACGGTACCTTAGTATTTGGAGGTCGTGGGCTCAAATCACGGCAGAAGCATATTTTTTTAAGTTTTTATTTTTATTTTAGGTTTATTTAGCTCACAACGCTTTAGCTCACACGGCTATTACTCACATGCGAACAGCGGCGCCTAAATCATACTTAAAGCACAGCGGGCAAAAGCACTTAGCCCTTATAAGTGGCTTGGACACCGTACCAGTAACGAGCGCCGTGGTACGGTGCTCCCAACGTGAGCTCCATTTTTGTGAAAAAGGAGTCAAAACTTCGGCGAAAGTGTATCAATCCGACGTTTTGGAAAAGGTTGTGAAGCCTCTCAACACGACGCCGTAGACCTTTCAACAAGACTCCGCTCCAGCTCACAAGAAAAAAAAGAATCAAACATGACTGAAAAACCATGTGCCGTACTTTATTTCTACGGAAGATTGTTCTGCTGGTAGCCCAGTCCTGAATCCATTGGACTACAAATTGTGGTCCGTTCTAGTGGCTATGGCCTGCTCTACTCGACACCCAAATATTGAGACTTTGAAGAGCGCTCTTGTCTAAACAAATGGACAATTTCCCAATGCATAAGGTGCGCACTGCGATCGATGAGTGGCCAGAGATACTTGTGCTTTGCTGGAAGGCACAAGGCCTACGATTTGTAGCCATTGAGTGACCGAATAAAAAATAAGAAAAATGTTTTAAAAAATATTCATTCGTTATCATTTTATGACCAAAAAACCGAGTGCCAAAACAATGGCGAGTACTAGGTACTTTCTACTTTATCGGCTAAGATGGCAAGGCCAACAGCAAAGTGTAGCAGGCGAATATCATGCAAATGTTCTAGAAACAGTTCAAAATATGACTGAGTGGCCTTTCCAGAAATTTCCGAATTTCGAAGGTACATTAAACTCTACAAAAAAGAAATATACATTTTTCGTCTCATGTAGTATAATCCTTTCTGAATCATACTTCATCTGATTTAAATGACTTACCGGCTATATAAACCTGTTATTGAAAATAAAAGAAATTCCTCAATAAATTAAAGGTAAAGGGCTCGCTCCTTTTTGTACCCTGTACCCATTGAAAATGGGTAAAAGGGGATCATGAAGTTGTGCAAAAATATGTAACAGGGTAGAAAGAAACTTTTTCGACTCTATAAAGTGTATATACATAGGTGATTTGTAACATTTTCCCCCCAGAGCCGCAATTTTAAAGTTAGAACCTCGCTGCTTAATATATTTTATCCTAGGCCTTATATCTATCTATTCTGAAAAGTAGAATAAGATCCGAGTAAAAACACCTACGTTATACCAATTTAGCTTGTGGAAACGGGGGGAACACTGTGCCTACTGCAGGCAGCTAGGGCGCGTGTGAGTGTGTGCGTTTGTGTATGTGTGTGTGTTTGTATGTTTGTCTCAATTGTACAGGGTATTTTGCCTAGTCGGGCCACTCCTACTTGTTTTACTATTAATTATTGGCCTTTTAGTAAAGATTTCTATTAAAAATTTCAAGAATTTTACCGGAGCGTTCATGATAATCTTGCTAGGGTATTGAATCCTCACTATTAGCTATAATATCACCATTATGTTGCTGCAATTCAGATAAAGAAAGCCCTTTTCCTGGGATAGATGCAATTTCCTAAACAACCCTCGCTTGTATTTCTACTTAGTGCAAAGGCACCAACCAACGTCAGGCACCTATCCAAGTCACCTGAAACCGACAACAAGCGTTTGTGTGCTCGGGGCTCGTTTACTAAATATGTTTTGGATCTGGGTGTTAGTTTCCTTTGTTTTTAATAACGAGCGAATGAATGAGTTGTCCACACCCCACACACCCCCCCCCCCCGCGGGAGAAAGAGATGTAGAAAGTTGCACTGCGTCTGGCTGGGACCCCAAGTGAAAGCTGTAATGGCGGTAAAGAGGGAAAAGCCAAGTTTAACATGAATTATTATGTGCGGAAAAGTTTTATGATGCCGCCTCACCCTCACCTCCCAAGCAAAAAAGCCCCGCTTAACCTGGCTTGGACTTGTATCTGTTAGATACAATTTGTTTTAATTGCGCAAAGTAGTTGGCAACACTATTAGTGTGGCCAATTAATTTTCATTTAACGAGCAACAGCGGCGTCAGGATTCGCTGGGATTTTGACCCTTTCTCTCTCACACACACACACACACATTTAAAACACTTGGCGCTGGGGGTTTCGCTCATTTTTCAATGCTTAAACTGTTTTATATTTTTTGATTAGAAATGATTTGGACACTTTGAGTTTTGGTTTAGTGGGCGGTCAGGGTAACCTGTGCGTAAGTGGGTGGCTGCTGTTGCTGTTGCTGCTGCGCTGGAATGACTTGCTGGACCGGCTGCAATGTTTGTGCTGGCTCCACTACGACAGTTTGAACCACTGGAGCTGGTGCGGGCACCACTATTACGGGACTCTTTTTCATCATGCGACGGCAGCGGCGGCAAGGTCGTGCTCTTCCCGTTAGTCCAAAACGAATTGTAGAGATGATGCCATGCGGATGATGATCACAGTGATCACAATCGTAGGTCACATTCACCTGGGTTTCGGACATTGTTTTGTTCGTCGTTGTTTGTCGTGTTTCAGTTGAGTGTGAAATACTGAATTTTTCATTTTGTACACTTAATTTATATCGCAACTTGCTGGCGATAAGGAAATCCTAGTGAAATCTTATCGCTCGAATGATACCCAAATGATGTATCCACTGGGCTTGATGATTCATTTGAAGAACGTGCCGAGGAGTGATAATGCACAATTTGTTGGTGCCCTCCAAATGATTCAGCACTTTAGTAGTCCTTGGATATTCTGCAAAGCTTCAAACACCAAAAGAAGATTTATCAATCAACAGAGCATTAACAGTATGTTATGACCGCATTTATGTTATATGAAACGAGGGTGCAAGTTAAGAACGACTTAGGGAAAGAAGTCTATAAAAGTATGCAATTTTTTTTTATAAATTGTAGAATTTGGAATTGCATATTTTGAAAATAGCCGCAAAATGTATATACTTATCGATAAGTATTTTAGCGTTAAGGTGTTTTGGGACAGACGATGGTCACACTGTTAATAAATTTATGACGCCACCGAGAGGAGAACGCAGTAGTGTTCGACAAGACGAGACGCGGCAAGATTTCGGATATGATTTCTTTTGCCTGTGACATACATTTACACGAACTAAGTATAACTTGACAGAATTTGGAGCATTCAACCTTATGTCAAAGAATTCGTTTTGGTAGAAAACACTATATTTTCGCTCCAGAACGATTTTCCTGAAGAACGTACCACATCATGCGAATTTCCCTGTACCAAATGTACTAAGGGTCAAATGAGTTTGTGCAAATGTTCGCCACTTTCGGCCTTATGAAGTATTTATAAATATTCTTGATCAGCATCAAAAGTGGAATCGCTATCGCTAGGTCTGTCTGTAAGTACAAGCACAAAGAATTATAATATGGTATGGTGCTAGACTCCGCAAATCAAGAACGAAAGGATTGACGGTATTTATTTTTTAATCTTGAAGTTCTACTCTTGATACCGTCTTTACCTCGGTTAAGCTTAATTTAAGCTTGATATTGGCATTGATTTGTATTGAATTTAGCTTGTTTTTTAAACCGAACTAAGGGCCGATTTCTCATCTTTTACATTGCACTATGGTCCAGATGTCGTTTTTTTTTTGGCATTAAGTCGATTTTTCGATGTTAATATATCGTTGTTTTGAGAGCTTTTAAAAGTGAGCTAGCGATCAGCTGATTTCCGAATAGAAATTTGCGCCAAAATATTTAGCTGCTTTATGTTGTGCCACACGCGTTAAATTGGTCCAGAAAATTCAACTAAATTATGGAAAGTAATCTTCAAGGTATGCACTATTTAATGTATATTGTTATTTTATGTGTAGTTCTAGGGATTTAGTGTTGTGTAATGTCCAATTTATGTGTATTTTTTTAGAAAACTAACATGCGTTCTCCGTGTTTCGTGGAATAAGCTCTTCCATGCTGAAAGCAACTAATTGGTCCAGATTGTACTTGTGAGTGTTGTCTTTAGCCACAAACCAAAAACTCATCCCCGTTCGTCCCCCTTTTCTCACATTTTGGTAATATATAGGCACGTTTGAGTTTAGTCCCAGCGAACTTATCGAAATATGGCGCAGCAACAATCGAAAAATTCAATGTGTATCGGATTGGATAGAAATCAAAATTAATAAAAACACTGTAAAATCCAAGATAATAAAGGAAATACACAAAAAAAATCAGTAATTTTAATAGTTACATTCATAAATATCTTCCCAAATGTAACTAAGCATACTGTATGGTTGGCGTCTAAAATATCAATTCCTATCGATGAAACCTGCAAGATACCACAGCAAATGGGACGTCCAACCTTATCTTACACGAATGCGGGTACAAGATTAAAAAGGAAATTGGCATCTGAGCTCTTCTTCTTGCACATGCTGCAGCAGTCTCTGCAAAGAAACAAAGCAAGAAGGACACGGCTTTTGTTCTTAAAAAAAACCATAACAACACCCGAATACTCAACTGAATCGAGAAAGCAATTTGATATACAAAAACCCATTCCACTTACACCCGATGAAGCTTTGGCTTACCTCCTGGAAAATTCTCTTACAAAACAGCAATACATGAACACTAGACTTATGAATAAAAGTCGCCACAGTAACATTTATCCAACCTATAGTCTAGTAATGGAATCTAAATTACAATGCCGTCCTGTAGATATAAAAGTAACGGAAACGGCCGCCCAAGTATCATTACAGAACCTTTTGGATCATACTGCGCTAAGAATTATTAAAATGCAAGCCGATGTTTTAAATCAGTTTCCAAACAGTTCTGAAATTAAACTAATATGCAGCTATGGATTTGATAGTTCAACGGGTCATTCAATATACAAGCAGAAGTTCGTTACCGAAACACCTGGCGAATAGCTTTCAGATCACTCCATTTTTGTTACTTCTGTTATACCCATAAAAATTATAGACTCTTTTGATCACAACATATGGAATAATAGAACACCGCAATCTATACGACTTTGCAGACCTGTGAAAATTGAACTAGTAAAAGAAACTAAGGCCCACATAATGATGGAAAAGAACCTTTTAGATTCTCAAATTAATAATCTCAAGCCTTCTGTTTATAAATTGAATAAAAATCGTGATATAACAGTAACGTATGAAATGCATATGACACTTATTGATGGCAAAGTGCTAAACGTTTTAACTGCAACTAAATCTACTCAATGTTGTCCAACCTGTGGTGTCACTCCAACAAAAATATTAGAAATAACAGATTTTAATTCTTTAAACCTGGAGCTTTGCAGTTTGGAGTAAGTCCATTGCATGCCTGGATCCGGTTTTTAGAATTTGTCTTGAACATTTCATATAAAATTAAATTTTAAAAATGGCATCTAAAAGGTGATGATAAGATTGAAATGAGCAAACGGAAAAAATATGTTCAAGAAAAGTTTTGGAACTAAATGGGTCTTCGGATAAGCATGCCAAAGCAGAATGGAAGCGGCAATAGCAAAATACGGCTAGGAGAGCTTTTACCAATACTAAACTACTAGCATCTATTACCAACTTCAGCGAAGATCTTTTAAATAAATTTCAAGCCATTTTAACAGCCATTTCTTCCAATTACTATATTAATTCGGAAAAATTTCGCTCATTTTGTGAAACAACTTTTTCATTATATATGCGTAGCTACCCATGATATCCGATGTCACCAACAATTCATAAAATATTGGTTCACGGTTACCAGATTAATAATTCGAGCTTGGTTCCACTAGGATGCTTAGGCGAAAATGCTTCTGAAGCACGCAACAAAGTTTACAAGAAAGATAGATTTTCGCATTCAAGGAAAAATAGTCGGCTCAAAACTATGACTGATATATTCACAGAGCTATAGATTCCTCGGATCCATTATTGTCGAGTGTTTCTCTAAAGGAAAGAGAAAGAAAAAATAAAAAAAAAACCCAAAAAAAAACGGCATCTGGACCATAGTGCATTGCACAAATTACATGTTTATCTGCTTAGCAGCTTATCTGACACATAGCAGCTATCTGGAAGAAGAGAAATTGGCCGTAAGTCCCACATTCGGATATTACCAAAAAGGTTCTATATTAACCAATACTCTATATTCGTACTTGATTTGATCTTGAAATCGAAAGAAAGGCTTGCTGCAAAAATGCCCGAGATTAAGTTGGGAAGCTCCATATTCAAACTCGTTGTGATCCCAAAATAAGTTTCTTACAGAGACCCTTTCACAAAATAAGTTGTCTTTAACTCGAACTAAGAACAAAACTTTCTAAAAAAGTTTTGAGTATAAATGTTCTAAAAGTCCTTGAAATGAGCACAATTCCGCTCCACGCAAAAACTGCACAGTAAAGAATAAGTAGACAAAAGTATAATTAGCAGCTACAAAAGTGTGCGATGGTGCAGAGCGGCAACAAAAAGGGTTTGGGGGTCCCAGACAAAACTGACAATACAGAAAATATTTTCTTTGCTTTTTGAAACATTGAAATAAACCAAGTCAGTTATCGGCAGTGATTGGAAAGGTACTCAATTTTCTTACCTAAGTAAGGTACAAGATAAATGTCAAAAAATATACCTAGGTAAGGTAAAAGGTATCCGGAATTTCCAGTGCCTAGGTAAAGGTAAAGGTACAAAAAAGGTACTTTTTAATTTAAAAGCATGGTTAATCCATTTTTATTGGTAATAAATATTAAAAGCAAAACTTGCTTTTATCGGCAAAATAAGTTAACGCCTTTATTTCAATATTAGAATTTTCATGACAATTCTCAGTTTCATCCAATCTTTCCTTACTAAGTAAAAGTCTACAGAATCATTTGTATTTGAACTCTCATTGACAACAGGTTCCAAATATTCCGTTATTTCTTCAACAAGATAATCTTTAAAACACTTTACAATTTAGTTGTTTTAATATGGAATTCATTTCAATTAAAATTTTCTAAGTGTCATGGTGTACAAAACCAAAGTCTTTGTCTTCTTTTTAAAACTAATTTTTTAAGAGCAGTTAAAGAGTATTAAGTCATTGAAGTTTATGTATTACTTGAAGTAAAGTAGGCAGCAAAAATCCTAAATAACAAAAAACCTTTAGCCCTGCAGAAGATCAATAGCCTTAGCGAAAGTGTCAGTAGCATTATTCAATTCTTGTAGCGCATGTAGCTATTAACTTAAGCTTAAACTTTTTCTTAGCTTCATCTGCTTCTACATTCCAGAATGCCGTCTCTTTCGCTAAGGAATAATTGTACAAACGCTTGAATGTGTTTAGTAGAGTCTGTACAGCATCTTTCGTGACAACTAAGTCCAAGGTGTGTGAAGCGAATCTAAAGTGCTTTGGCAAAGTAATTTCAGCATGAGCTCCCTTTAAATCAAACTCTTCTAAAAACTATGTCTTCACTTTTATTCATTTTAAACTGTACACCTTAAATACTTAACAGAAGTTGGATGCATTTTCTGTAACTGTTCGACATATTTTGGTATTTCAAAGTCCGTATTTTCTATGAACTTAAGCTAATACAGTAGGAAGTATTTCATGTGGGATTTTTCCACACGCTTATATGGGAGCACTAGAGAATGAGAATGTAGATTGCTTTCTATATAGTGGCCGGTTACACCAAAGTAACTTCTGTTATTGCATAAAATGAGTATTTTGAAAAATACCGGCGAAATTTTTCTTATACAGCCGTGCTCCCATTTTCACTTGTGTTATGTAAACCTATTGACAAGGTACATGAAAATTAAGACCTAGATAAGGTAAAAGGTACTCGAATTTAAAAATACCGAGGTAAGGTAAAAAGTACTCAAAATATGTATCTAGGTATGTACCTAGGTATTTGTACCTAGGTACTTCCAAACACTGGGTATCGGGCATGTTCCGACTGCTTATTTGTATTAATAAGAGTTCGTGCAAATTTTGGTCACATTAAAACCGACATACACTCAGAAAAACAATATTACCTAGTAAACTGTTAAAAATTACCTGAAATTTAAGTCCATATTACCTAAAATGACAGCCAAGGAATATATGGACTTAATTTCAGGCCTCTATTACCTAAAGTGTTCTAGGTCAATCAATTTGATTTATAGGTGTGAACACAAAAACACAACCACACCCCCTCCTCACCCCTCTCCACCTTCTAAATTGTCCAACATATGTTAACGGCATATATTTTTTGATGGTTCAGCCATGTCTTCTTTCTGAAAAACATAAATATTAAAATTTTTTTTCTACTTTCTTTTGCTGGGATTCCAACTCAGGACCTCGAGGACGGGAGGCGGCTTCTTTACTCACGCGACTATCAAGCACTATTGTCAGAGAGCGACAAAACATAGTAAAGTATGAAGCCTTATGGTTTATGCACGTAGTACTTAGGCAGTGGTGAAGAGAAAGAGACGTTTCCTTAGAACTTGGAGGTCGTGGGTTCAAATCACGGCAGAAGCATATTTTTTAGGTTTACTTAGCTCACACGGCTGTTACTACAATTATACGCAGATCTTATTTGCAAATATCAATTTTGTGAGTGACAAACTATTGCGAGTTATTGCGAATTAACTCAGCGTTTAAGTTAAATCGTTATTTGCAAAAAAATTCATATCGAGAGTGGTATTATTAACATTCGTTCCAATCAAACGAAGACAACAATCAGGAACTTGATAATTTTGGCCACATGTTTTGGCAAGACTGTGAGGCACCAAACATTGTTAGTAAAGCCTCTTGACGACAAGCTGCTGATGTTAAAAGTGGCTGAAACGTAATTTTGTTTACCTGTGCGAAAGGCAATGCATTTTGCGGTGTTTTTATGTATGTGTGGCCATGTGCGCGGATCTGGTCAATGTTTGGATTCAAACTGCAATTGCAGTATGCCTCAAGATCTGAATCATTGGCATCTGGGCAGGTTCTTTTAACCAAGACTCGTGAAATTGTTGATTATAAAAGTCTTTCGGCATGTTGAAACTTTAAAACGAACTGAACCGATACTCGATACACAAACAAATAACAGGGTTGCATCGATTTGAAAAATGCTTGTCGAAGGCGGAAAATCAATGTGAAAGCGATGCGACATAGTCAAAATTGATAATCTGTATGAGGATAATAAAAAATAAAACTTTCATTTTTTTCGGAAAGGGGACGTTTCAAAATTTTTCCGGAAATCGCAGTTTCAAAAAGGACAGATCTGTCCGCAAAAAGGACAAATTGTCAACGCTGATTGTAATTGACATTCATATTGACATATGGCTATGGTATTTAGCGTATAAACAGTGAGTTAGTTATTTACAATTTATTTCTATTTGCAAATAGCTGGCGAATAAACGTAGTATATTACACACACGCGATATACGCATATATATGAAATAATAATACTAAGTTTAGGAAATTGGCATAATTTTAAGGCAAAGGATTCCGAAAAAATTTAGTCCTAAAACCAGATTTTTTAGGTAAAATGCCATATATTTTAGGAAATAATTGACTTAAAATCACATTTTAGGTAATATATTCCATTTTCCTAAAATTTAAGGAAAATCTTTTTTTCTGGGTGTAGGAGATAGCATAGAAACAGACGGACGAACAGGCGGACAAGGCTATATCAAGTCAGCTCAGAATATATATACTTCCAAAGCCAAATTTTAATATACCCTCTGCAAGAGTATAAAAATGAGTAATCATGATTGCACATCACATTCGTTCACCACAACAATCGAACTGGATCCATTGATTGTTTTTGCTATTGATTTGTGCTGGTGAACACAGACATTTTAAGTCCAGAGGTTGCAAAAATCGGTCCACCGTTTGCTTTTGTCAGGAAATAACATTTTTTGCCCGACACATAGAATAGAGATACAACATCAACTTTAATAGCGGTCACTGTTTCTCTTTGGTTGTGAGAAGAAAGAACACACATTTTTTTGTTTTTTTTTCTTCTCAAGTCTGTCTCGGCCCTTTTGGCAAAATTCATGCACTCAAAAGGTTTTCTTCGTATGTATGCATCGGTGTGTAATCCCACCCGACCAAAAGTTCTCGTGCGAATTCGCGAGCGAAACTCAAAGCGAATAAAAAACGAACAAAACCTTGTTTTACGAATTCGCCAGACATTCGCTTATGATACTTGTGTCGGTCAGTTTGTGGCAAAATTTTTACGAGTTTCATTTTCACTCGTCCTTAAAAATAATCTTTTAATAAAACTAGAATTAATTGTAAATTTTGTTAAATAATATTTATTTAAATTCATCGCCGTTTCTCCCATTGCAGCTGCTTCTATGTATTCTATTTTCTGAATGAAAAATGCTTCGCTTTGCATTTTGTTTGGCAGTATTTCAACACTAAGACAATTAACAAATACAGAATAAAACGAGAGCGTAAGTTAAAGTCGGCTCTAACCGACTTCGATATACCCGTTACTCATGGAAACAAATGTTTATTAGCCTTCCTGTATGCCTGAGGTGGGTCAGCCGAAAAGTATGCAACATTTTTTATCTCGGCTATTTATTATCCGCCAGATATTAATAGACATTTGTCAATTACTAAATCCAACATAAATGACTCCAAATTCATCACGATAAACAGATCAGACAACAAAACTTTTGAAAACGTCGGTCAAGCCCGACTATTACATACTCTGCACCCTTAATGTCGCAGCTCGAATTTGGTCACGAGTCAAACGGCCAGTTAACACACAACGCACAACGCAGTGCGCTCTCTAAGTCTCTCTCTCTCTCTCTCTCTCTCTCTCACTAAGATTGCTGCTGAACGCAATGCTTAGGTTATGGGTGGGGTGGGTGGTGGGCGTTAACTGACCGTTTTTTGCTCATAACTTGAGTATCGTTCATCCGATCTTTATCATTCCTTCAGCAAATCGATAAATAATTTTGAGTACTAGATATCTCTAGAAAGTACGAACCATCTATCATCAAAACTGTAGGAGATATGACGTTTTTTCCAAATTGCGGGGGCGTGAGGGGGCGTGGCAAAAATTGAAAATAAACTTGATCTGCGTGCAGACAATAGGAGTCTACATTTCAAATTTGGTTGCTCTAGCTCTTCTAGTCTCTGAGATCTAGGTGTTCATACAGACAGACGGACGGACGGACGGACGGACAGACGGACAGACGGACAGACGGACATGGCTATATCGAATCGGCTGGGAACTCACAAAGAGTTTCGCTAAAACTAAACAAAATAACAATAATGTTCTTCGCGAAACTTTCGCTTGAAGCGAACATTCGTTTGTGTCGGGTGGGATGCTCGGCTAACAATATGTATGTATGCGACTTACTATATGCGCTCTCTCGTTCGCTCTCACTGATTCTGCTTATGATAAGATCCAGAACACGCTAAAGCCTGCAACCTTTTCAACTAACATTTTGACAGTTTGGTCTTCGTGAAGCACACATTTTAGGACCGATTGACTAACTTGGGCCTACAGTAACTTAACATTGAGCGCGATTACAGAACACATTCTTTTGAGGGAAGCCCGAGCCCGTTTTTCCTTTGGTTTTTTGGTCAGTGACGTAAGCAGAGCGAACTGAAAATAGGGCTGAGAGTAATTTACGAGCTATGGTTATACCCATTCGATTATATTAACTTAAGTAGTATTAATTTGATTTAGTTTAATTTAGGTAGAATTGATTAAGTTTGATGTTTTTTAAATATCCGAATTTGCTTGTAGTTGGTTTAATGTTTGAAAATGGGGGGAAAACTGTTGTATATTACTTTTCAGTTTTTCAACCTATAAACTCTAAACTTATTTTCATAGCAAAATATTTCCAACATGGAGTTAAAATTTTGGGAAATATGCAAAATTTGCGGAAAATTTCTAATTATTTTGTACTCAATCGGTTTCTAAGACAAGTTGTCGACAGTCCCGCCAACAGTCTACAAAAATCTAACAGGAATTCACTGAAATAATCAGCGACAAACTTTACTTTAAATTTGGTTTTTAAAACTGATCCGAAAACCGAACCTTCAGCCTTAAGACTTATTTAAAACTTCGAAACGAACCTACGTTAAAATTTCTGGGGTAAGCAGGCTGTTGCAATCATGAGCATACCTTTCCACTTTAACTTTAGATTAGCCCATAATAATTGCCATAAGCATTGTAGTTTTAATTTGGTTGTTAATGAAGATGATGGAGAGAGAAACCAATGAGATTTCGGAGAACATTTTGAATATGTGTTCTTTAGCATTTGAAATTTAAAAAATAAATAAACATTGTAGTTTTAATTTGGTTGTTAATGAAGATGATGGAGGAGGAAACCTACCTTAACGGACAAGACTTTGGGGAATACCATAAGCCTTTTGTTTAAGAAAAAAAATAAATAAATGAAGAATATTAAATAATAAATAAGATGTTACTCTGCTAGATGCTGAATATCAATTGAATTGTGTATATGGCTGCGTACTTGCTATAAGAGTATTTGTGTTGACAGCAAACTCGTCGCATGCTGCTTATTAGGTTGCTACATACTTATTTTGCTTTCGGGCTGCTTAGTTTTCTACTTTCTGTTAAAGCCCGACCGACTGTTCAGAAGAAGGCCCTTATTCACTTTGCTCAGTCTTCTCATTGCCCGAGTCTGCACTTCAGTCTGCCGAATCTTCCGATGTTACATTGGTATCTGAAAATGGAACTGATTTCAAAGAAAACCCTTTATACGGACACATAGAAGTTGATACTGGTGCAACTGGCAACCCTCTTAAGATGGCAAATATTCCGGGCTAAATTTTTGTTGTTGATTAAAATATTGTTTACCGTTGGTCGCTTGGTTGTTTAATACTGAATTTTAATATGAATTTCACTCAATTAATGGCAGAAATTGAAGTAGTTTTACATTGGCTTGCCAAAGGAAAGTCCTAAATAAATCTTATCATTAGATTAATACTCAAATTATGTATCTACTTTGCTCGGTGATTCATTTCGGAAAATGTAGAATATTAAATGACTCATGTCTCTGCTTAATCCTTTGGGATAATGTATTAGATAAAAGTAAACTGTTGATAGACTTGTCATTAGCATAAAATGCAAATCTGATTATTTATAATCCCAAAACAAGATGCATGTATATACTTACTTGCTATTGTCTGTATCATTAGTAAAAGACTATATCTAATGAATCATACCTTAAGACAGCATTCTACCGATAAGATATCACTAGGATTTCGCTGTCGAGTGCCAAAAAAAGTAACGCTTTCAATTAGCCATATAAATGGACTGCAATAGCAAGTAAACTTTAGTATTAAGCAACAACTAGACTAACATGCAGGTTAATGTACAGTACGAGTGCTGTCATCGTAATCCACTCGGATTGACCAATTTACTAGGGTTTTGGCTAACGGGCAGAGTACGCCCTTGTCGTCGCTGTCGTCGCATGATGGGGACTAATCGGGTAATAGTGGTGCCCACTTCAGCTCCAGTTATTCAAGCCGTTCCTGCCATGCAATGGCAGTCACAGCAGCCGGTGCCAACGCAGTGTACGACAACCTCAACTCATTTTGAAGCAACGCAACCGCCAACTCAAAAGCTCGCCTCAACTTCGCCACCCAGTTATGAAGAGGTTACTGCGCTGCCCACCAAGTCAAGGATTTAATCGTTTATTTTGATAATTGAGCATTATTAATTGTAATCAAATTTAAACAATTGACAAGGTATTAAATTGGTGAAAATAAAGTAAAAAGTTTTTACTAAAAACTTAGTCAATCAAAGTAGGTACTGGCATCAACATAAAGTTGTCTCGGTTAACACCCACAATGAGCCTTAGAAAACATGTAGTTGACAGGTTAAAGTAAGCTAAAGGAAGCTTAAGTAGAGCCGTTCTTTGCTATGGGGCACAAGTTTGGAGGGGGCGAAGTCAGTGAGAAATCAGACCAACTTTAGAGATATTTCGTTAAAAGAATTACCTGAAAATTATTTACTGGCGATCGATACAGACCTAGAAGACAAACATATGTATTTATAGCCTTATCGTCACCAAACAACTGATCATAATATGAATCATAAAGGCGCTAGGAGATATGCTTTACAGAAGCTCGGTAAGCGGTGTATTATGCTCTCTTTGCATTTGGAATGGAGCATTTTATGGGAAGATGCCCTATTCTGAAAGAGTTTCGATGACGGTGTTTTGAGGAAGAGAATGTCTTTGTTGTTCTAAATGGAGACATGGTTTGGGATAACTTGTCTAATTATATTGAGGTTGCTTTTTTATATAGCAGGAGAATATTAAATGAAGATTTTTGTACATATTATTTAAGATAATGCAGAAATTATATCAAAGACCCTTTCAACACCTGACTGTAATAGGGGCTTAGCACACTGAGCACATTTTAAAGGAACACTAACATTCAACATCTTACATCTGTCAGTTAATACTCTCAAAAATGTGTTGTATCAAAAATTAAACAAAACTAAATTGGCAAGTTTATTTAATATTTGCTTTACAATATTAGGTTTAAGAATCTTGTGGAAGTACAATGTAGTTGACAGGCCACTATGCTTGGTCCTTCTCCGAAAGGTAGACTCATTGGTCTTTCTTAGGCACGTCTTTGCGAATTCTACTTTTCCAATCATTATCTTGTTATCTTGAAAGGGCAAGCCATGATGGAATAAGTATAAGGTGGTCTCGTCGGCAGCGGACGCTAGTTCGTTTTTGTCCCTTAGCTTCAGTGCATGCTTGCTTTTTGACTCGAAAGATTGTGTGCGGACGATTTTTTTCTTAATTTTTTTCGTAATCATAATCCTTAGGTAGCAATAAAAAAATGAGTTATTGCAATTATTGCCGCAAGCATGTACCGGGTGTCAAATTCGTTCATGCACCGAAATGTGTTGTATATCTATATCTATATCTATATCTATATCTATATCTATATCTATATCTATATCTATATCTATATCTATATCTATATCTATATCTATATCTATATCTATATCTATATCTATATCTATATCTATATCTATATCTATATCTATATCTATATCTATATCTATATCTATATCTATATCTATATCTATATCTATATCTATATCTATATCTATATCTATATCTATATCTATATCTATATCTATATCTATATCTATATCTATATCTATATCTATATCTATATCTATATCTATATCTATATCTATATCTATATCTATATCTATATCTATATCTATATCTATATCTATATCTATATCTAAGCCTAAGTAGCCTGTAATATTGATGGGGTGATTCTTTCTTTCGACACAAATTCTTAAAATATTCTCATTCCGAAAACAAGTCGAATTTCCGAATGTTTCGAATTCCACAAATTGACAAGATTTTTTTTGGTTTTCAACTCTACTTGCTGATTGCTGATTTACAGAAACAGTGGCACTCTCCATCCAGTTTGCTAATGATTAAAACGGTTTTGAAACCGAGTTCGAAACCTAATTGTGAACAGACGTTTGTCTTCGTTTCGTTTTTACTTTTTGAATCAAAATTCGGGACAGGAACTATTTTTTCTTAATCCATTAACTCTTCTGCCTACTTTTTCTCACAAAAATGCACATTGCTGTGACTATTACTTTGTTTCAGGTGTATAAAAATGAATTCATTATTCAAACTCTACTCAAAAATTCAAGACAATTTCGATCAAACTACTTTGAGTGGGATAGCCATATTCGTTTTTTGTTTATCGTAAGCAATTGCGACACCCATATCGCCTGGGTTGATGTTTCGGTAGCTAGGGTTTGCTCAGAAAGTTGGGTCGCTTGCCCTACTCCTCTATCCTGGTGATGGGGGTGCCATCTTAGTGTCCAGCCCCTATAGCTATCAAGCTTCAGCGATTTCTCAGCCTACTCACCGAAGACGCACTAAGGCCAATTCGGCTTCTTGATTCGCCTTCTCACAATTAGCTCACTACAAACTGGAGTGCGTGGCTACCCAGAGGACACTTGACTCGTTTAATGGAGTCGGAAGTTCGTGAGCTGCTTGAGCTGACCGTACAAGTACAGTCGACTCCGTCCTCCCTATGTCCCACTCGGGATTGGAACTAGAAGAAGAGAGATAGCGCCTATTGCTTTGCACCACTTACTTATCTACATTTTTACAATTTCCAACCGTATTGCAACTCGCTAAAGCTATATTTCAAGTTATTCCGTCCAAAATTAGAATTCAAAGGTTGCATTTATATAGCGTTTTTTCTATTTTATCATTAATCTCCTCCTAATCAATGAGGATTATTAACTTGATTATTTAACTAAACAATTTCTTCACATGTTTTTTATCACAGCTTTACTTCCATGTACGCCTTAAACTAGAACAGGGGTGCCTACACAATACTTAAGGCATTAACAAATTTATTTGTCAAACAACAAAAACCACAATTAGCAGTTGTTAAAGTTCGAGAGCACGCGACTATTTCCGAATAATGTGTGTGTATTCGTATGCACGAGCTAAGGCTCGATGCTTTTGTCAAATCTGACTTAGATCATAATATATTGAGCCGTTTTCAGAGTGGCTTTCTTGAACGGCAATACAGAGACCCAAGGATCTTTTGAAGTCTTCAAAGTCTCTAAAAAGTGGTAAAATTGTTGAGAGAGAAATGGTTCAGTCTACATCAGAGTTCCCAAGCGATAGCCCCTGGGGCACGAACATACTCGCCAATTCATACCGAATGCTTGCCGAAGTCATGCATCACTGTGTGTTAGACAGAGACACAGTCACATTTTCGCGTTCTCTGCTTGGGGAACCCTGGTCTACATTACAGTGAAGAACCCGACAACATTCAGTGACCACTGTATGACACAAGGCTCTTAAAAGTGAAAGTATCGCTGGACAAATAACTGTCTACGGGTATATAGACTTTGATCTCATTGCTTATGTTTATTTTAACTGTTTCTCTTTTTTTTTCAAAATGCCAACAGAAAAAGTAATTCGTTTCAAAATTATTCTAATTCTTACGTCCTAGTTTTTCTAGCTTAGTTTTAGCTGGTAAACCTACAAATAAACAACATTTTTTAGTTTGAAAATAATTTGCCTTTAAGGTATGCCAAATGCTGGATTTAATAGGCAGCCACTTGTTGGTAAGGGGGTGGCATTTCTGATGCAAAATGCTGCTGTTGTGGTTGTTGCTGCTGCTGCTGTGCTTGCCACTGAATGGCCGGCTGGGCTGGCTGCACCATTTGAACTGTTTGAATCACTGGAGCTGGCGTGGGTACCACTATAACTGGATTCCTTCTCATCATGCGGCGACAGCGACGGCAAGGGCGTGTCGTTCCCATCAGTCCGAAGCGGACCAAAGAGATCAATCCGTGCGGATGACGATGACAGCATTCGTACTGTACATTAACCTGCATGTCAGCCATTGTTTGTTTTGGTTTGTTTGTTATTCCTTGTTGTTTAATGGACCGTGTAATACTGAAGTTTTCATGTTATTTTCCAGTCCATTTATATGGCAAATTGCTGGGGGTCTCATGTTGTTTTGTGATAAGTAAATCCTATTGATATCATATCGCTATCGCAGCTGTCTGTATGATGTATGCATTATGCCTGGTGATTCATTTTGCAAAAAAAAAAAAAACTAAGGCTAAGGTATGGGAAAGTTACAAATCAAAGTGGCTGTTGACTCATAACAAAGGGATGCTCAAAAAGTGCTTATGGCAGTGCAAGCATAACAAAAAATGTAGCTATTTTAATTTCAAAAAAATCCATGATTATATTTGCAAGCGGATTACTTTTTAAACATTGCTTTTTTTGTTCTTTAAGCTGGAACAAAATTGGGTGACAATACATCACCGCTGAATATATATTGCGTTTTGAATACTGTAACCTACTAACAAAATTCAAGCACATATTTCAAAACTCTGGCTCTTTGACTTAATAATGATAGATTTTGGTAGATTTCATCTAAATAAGATAGCTATATAAAGTAGCGATAGAATCTTGGGTTCCGGGAAATTTAATTACGAACATTAAAAATATTTCATATATTTTTGCAATTGTATGGCATTTACATACGTTGAAGATCTGTTATATGCGCCCCAGTTGGCTCACCGACCATTGATAAATTCTGCACAGATAATCGATATAATTTAACAAATTGAAAGCAACATTAAAATGCGTTTTTGTGAAGACTCTAAAGGTAGGTTTCGTACAACAGGTACAACAGGTGCTTCATTTCAAGAAGCGGCTTCCTCATTCTAGCCACACATTCTGTTTTTTTTTTTGCCTTTTTTTGGCATAAACCCAAAAAAAGTTTTTTATTTCAGATTACAAATATTAACTGGTTTTTAATATTTATATACTCCTATTAGATAAAAAACAAAACATATTCAAACTTTGTGGCAACACTGTTTTGTTGACGGGCTGTTAAAGTCAGCTGTTTGTGTGCCACGTGTTTTTTTGTGAAAGTGTCAGCCAATATTTTCCAACTTTTAGTGCGTCTGCTTAAAAAGTTAGAAGCAAAATAAATATTGTAAAAATGCAAATTTTTAGTCCAGATATTTAAGATTATAAGTTGATAATGCGTTTGTCGTTTTTGTTTTCGGTTGACCAATTGTGCCGCGTGTTGTTAATGTGTAATTTCAGGTTGACCCTTAACCAGTGTAGCTGTGTTTTGTGGAATAATAGTTAAGCATGGCACAACGCTGCTTAGTGTTTTAAATGCAAAGTTGTTAACGAAAGTGTGCAGATTTATGAGTAACTAACACTTCTAGAAAATCGGCTTTATTGCAGCTGAATTCGTGCTTAAGTTGAATAGATTACATGAGAAAGAGATAAAAATTTTTTTTTTTTTTGTCAAATACAAAAATGTTTTGTAAATCGTATTTAGAACTAAAAATAAAAGTACAAACCGAGTTTCAGCTCAACAGCGTAAAATACCACACAGTTGGTGCAAATCGGACAGATCAGCTATATGGCAGCTATATGAAATAGTATGCCGAATCAAACCAATTTTCGATAAGTCGCTAAAAAGTCGCTAAAAGTCGCTTAAAATACGTGTTCAAACCGAATTTCAGTTCAATATTTTTAAAACCAACTATGTTGGTGCAGATCGTTTATATGGCAGCTATATGAAATAGTGTGCCGAATTGAACACAGTTCAATAAGTCGCTTAAGGAGCTTAAAATACATGTTCAAACTGAAATTCAGTTTAATAGAGTAAAAACCAACAAAGTTAGCTCAAATGGGCCAGATCGGCTATATGGGAGCTACACATCTGATCATATTAATAGGTACACACATCAACTCTGACTTTAAGGTAACAGAAAACAGTTTTATTCATTGTTTCAAACTTAAAATTTGTTCTCATTGGTTCTTAAACTATTTGTTTTTAATAAAATAAACTTAATTGAATAATAATATAACATAAAAGAGATCATTTTGTGTTTCAGATACGTTTTCAGTGTGATCATAATAATAGGTACACTTCATGTGTTGGTAAGAAGAAAAATTTTAATTTCCATTTTGTGTTCTTTTTTTAGGTAAATTAGTATTTCCTAACTTAGTATCCAGTGTATCCACCTCTATTTTTGGCCACTACTGCTATTCTTTTTGGCATACTTTTAATAAGAGCCTGGCAGGTCTCTACTGGTGTCTCATACCACAGTTTTTGGACACCTTCCCATAATTTTTGTTTATTTGAAAATGAATGCTTTGCCAATTTCTTTTTTAAGTCTCCACACAAGTTTTAAATGGGGTTAAGGTCGGGGGATTGGCTTGGCCACTTCAGAACGTCAACTTTTTGGTCCTCGAAAAATTTAGATAACAGCCTTGATGTGTGTTTAGGATCATTTTCTTGCTGAAATACCCAACGTAATGGCATATTTTCCTCAGCATACGGTACCATAACTGTTTCCAATATGGATTTGTACTCTTCAGCATTCATTTTGTTCGTAGTCGGATAAATTGGATTTGGCATATTTTCCTCAGCATACGGTACCATAACTGTTTCCAATATGGATTTGTACTCTTCAGCATTCATTTTGTTCGTAGTCGGATAAATTGGACCTACGCCGTACCAGGAGAAGCAACCCCATACCATTATATTGCCACCTCCATGTTTGACTGTTTTTTTTGTAAACCGTGGATGGAATTCCTTTCCATTAGGGCGTCGAACATTACTTTCACAGTCATTCCCAAACAAATTAATTTTGGTTTCATCGCTCCATAATATGTTTCTCCATTTTTTCTCCCCGGTGCATCCTACCCAGTCTTTGTGGTCCCTTGCAAAAGTTTGCCTCATGGTAATATTTTTTCTGGCAATTCTTCCTGGTAGGTTAGCATCTTGTAGTCGTCTTCGAATAGTTGGAGCTCTAACTGAATTCCCAATTTCGCCTGCAATAGCCCTCGATGACTTAAATGGGTCCTTTTTGCTCAAAGTTACTATGTAGTGGTCAAGGGTTTCTGTTGTTTTTTGTGGCCTTCCACGGGTTTCCTGTCTTGGTTTTCTTTCTAATGCATTTTTAACAAAATTATGAGACCTGTTCATTAATTTGGCGATGGCTCGTAAAGATTTGCCTTCTTTTCTCAGACTAAGAACCAATCGAGCTTCTTCTTTAGTACAATGAGAATTTCGACCCATTTTTTCTGAAAAAAATAATTATTTAATTCTCTGTATTGACAGGATCTATACTTAATTTACCTTTAGTTACCAAAAGATCACTGATTACAAAATTATTCACTTGATACTTGTGAGAAACGGAGACTGTACCTATTATTATGATCAGGCGAAATGTGTGGTGGACTCGCAATTTATAGAAAAGCTTTGATATACGGGGCAGCCCCTCTTTCAACTCTTTGTCACAGTGTGTCCAGACATTGACAACAACAAAAAACCAAAAATTAAAAAGTTGTCAACACTAAAAGTACGAAAAACCATCTATAATTAAAAAATTCCGGTGTGTACCTATTTATATGATCAGGTGTGTAGCTGCCATCGGAACGATCGGTCGGAAAAGTAGTTCTAGGGAGAAAACCTTTTTTGTTTGAAATGGAAATGTTTTCAAACTTTGTACTTATTAGTCTTAAATGCCTTTATTTAGTTCTAGCAAGTTTGATCAAAGACGGACCACTATTTGGTATAGCTGCCATAGAAAAGATATGTCTGAAAAATTGTCTTAGTAAGAAAAACTTTTTTGTTTTCAATGCTATCGCTTCCAAACTTGAAATTTCTTTATATTTTAAGATTTTTAATAATTTTGATAAGTTTGATTCAAATCGGATGACTATAGCATATAGCTGCCATAGGAACAATTGGTCGGAGAACTAGTTCTAGTGAGAAAAACTTGTTTGTTTGGAATGAAACCGTTCCCAAGCCTCGTTTTTACAAGTTTTCTATGCTTTTTTATAATTCCACCAACCTTGATGAAAATCGCACAACTATATAGTATAGCTGCCTTGGAAAAGATAGGTCTGAAAAAAGTCTTAGTAAGAAAAACTTTTTTGTGTTCATCGCAATCGCTTCCAAACTTGATATTTCTTAATATTATATGCTTTCACATAATTCTGCTAAGTTTGATTCAAATCGGATGACTATAGCATATAGCTGCCATAGGAACAATCAATCGAAAAGTAGTAACTTGATGATCAGTTAAATTAGGGAGAAAAACTTTTTTGCACAATTTTGCAGAGTTTGATGTTAATAGGACTGGTGGCGGTTCCAGTGTATCCCGCTCCAATCACAGTTCCAACTATTTTGCACATCACTAACAACTTGATACTCGATGGAAGCCCGCTTTTTATATCTTACATCTCTAACTCACGCACTTACTCAGTCGATTCTTTGCATTCTGTCACTCTCCGCGGCTAGACGTCAAGCAATAAAACCACAAAACCTATACTGTGTTTTGCATTGGATAGTTAAGGTGGCTTAAATCGTCACATCATCACAGTACAGGCGCCATCTATTGGTTTTTAAGTCAAAATGTTGTGAAGAGACTTCAAAAATCAAGGAATTTGTTACATTTTAAAACACATAATATATTCCAGTTGGGTATTGACTCTGCATACCAAAGTGGATAACCGCTGCATAAAGTTTATGGCTCTAAAAGAAGATTATGTTTGAAAATAAATTTTAATGCTGCTTTCTCTTAATATTTTGTTTTCTTCTTTCTAATTGGAGCTTAAGCTTAAACTCCTTTCCTCAGACACTCGTCCATTCGTTCTATATTTATAACAACAATTGAGCAGATAATTAAATAAACATTATTATAAATCTGTTGTTCATTTATTTGGATAATCAATTGACTAGTCTAAACAATGACATTTAAGAGCTATCAAATGATATGACAATATTAACTCATTGTCAACTGCAACTGCAACTGCACGTGTTCGTGTTCGTGTTCTATGTTTCAACTCAGTTGCCACACACAAAAAAGGACCATCAGCATTGTGTAAAATCATTAATAAACAGTTTAATTTTCATATTTATGCCATTAACATAACAAATAAATATCCCATTACAGGGGGGCTTTAGCTGGGTAGGACGACAACGACATTTAAATGCCATATTGTAGACTTCAATTAAAATATAAACTACATTTCACTTATTTAACAAACATTTGAAACCGATTTCCAATTAACTGTCCGTCTACCATCTGGGTTGCTGTTGCTGTACTATGATGACCTCTTCGCGTGGTGGACGACGACCGCCAATGTTGATATCGATGAATGGTCTCTGGGGTCGCACCACATCTACCTCAACGATGGGTCTTTGCGGCTGATACACCGCTGCGGGGGTGACCACCTCGACACATGGTGGTTGCCGATAGCCACCGCCCATACCAACTTCAATGACAGGACGTGGCATTCTTGGTGGCACAATATCCACCTCCACTATGGGTCCTCCATGATGATGATGATGGTGATGGCGGTGGCGTTCTTCCTCGAAGTAAATAGGCATCTTGTTGGTGTTGACTCTGGGCGTTGACTAAATTGTTCGGCCACTTGACAAACTATTTAAAGAAATTGTTTTTGATTGGGTACATTTTTTTTGCCAAAAGGCTTACATTACTATCTTGTCAGGTGGACTTTATTTTATCATTGACAAATATTGATAAAACATTTCCAATTAGCGGGAGTTGGGGGTGAAAGGTAAATGAAAGACAATGAGTTTGTGGGTTTTTTAGAAATTGCGTTTTAGATGGTAATTTCATAAGCATGAATCATGAACTTGGAAAAGTTCAAGGGGAAGAACAAATGTTCCAAAAATTGATAAAAGTTCTAGATTTAAATTTAGTTTTGGCCAAGGTGAGTGAGGTCTCTATAGGTTCCAAGCCATATCGATATGGTCAATCAAAAGTTTTTGGCATTTTGTAATTTCAGAATCGCCTCACAGTAGAGAAAAGAGGCTCGTAAGAAACTTAGACTTCTTCAATAAAAATCAATTATTTGTGTTCAACAGAAATGTTTGATAAGATAAAATTATGCACAATAATCAATCCAGTTTTAATTGTCAAATTTGCACTCTTAAAAACTTATTATTATCAAATTATAATTTTTGTAAATTGTTCCATTTGAAGCGACCGCTTTGGTATAGAGTAAGAAACTTAACTAATTATGTTGTTAATTGGGTTGGCAATGAGTATTTGAATGTGTCGTCGCTTTCCTACTACATATTTCATCCCAATTTGGTATACAAAACGAGCCTTAGTTCGGCAAACCAATTTATTTGTTAAACATACAAAATGATATTCAATCAAGGCTGCAATTCTCTATAATTCTTTGGAAGGTTCAGCCCGGGGTTCGAACCATTTATGAAGTCTATAATTCGGTTTGCTCACCGGTTTCTAAGCTTGTCGAACCAAAGGTTTTAGTTGCATCTCGCCATTAATTAAACTGAGACAATTTCATCAAAATAGATCCGAACACATTCTAATAAGGCCCAGAAATAGTTGCAGTTATTGATGAATTTTCATCTGGTGTGTCCAAGCCAAAAAAGTGCAATCACTACATATAACTCGAGTGTCATTTGTGGTCGAAATACAGACAACACAAGGCACAGCTTCTCACGGATCAATTCGACAATCGAAGCGATTAGACGCTTTATGACACGGAGCATTTGGAGAAAGCGATCTATCATTTAAAAATGGCAGAACATTGGTTCACAAAACTAGGTTACTCGCCGACAGCATGGAATAACAGTTAGATCTTTCATCACTACATCGCCAATAATTAGCTTATGAAGAGAAGAAACCATGATTCGACATACTTTTGCATATATTTGAGATGTATTTGGGATGAAGAGGACGCCACATAAAATGTTAATCAATAGTACAGAGGTTCAAACCCTTCATAAAGCTAAGGGTTTGGCTCGCGCATCTAACCCAAGGTTTTGGTTCGAACCTTCGTCTATTCCATGTATTCTGTAATGTATGAATGTAACCGAAATCGTATGAGCCTTCATCTATTTCATGTGTTCTAAAAATCGCTTTCGACCCAAAAATCGACCGAAATCGTAGGGGAATCGGGTCGGTTTTGAGACGAAAGCAATTTGTGGAATAATGGGTATAGCTTACACTGTGCAACACTAAAAAGTTGATAGAGTCGAGACTAGAAAATTCTGAAAGGGTTGGTAGTACAAAAACATTCGCTGGGTTTGGTCTGGTTAGCTGCCGTTTTCTTTATATTGAACTTTAAAGTTTTCAGCTTCTGATTGGGACTTGCAACTCAATATCTCGTGAGCTATTTCGAATTTCACTTTTTCGTCTTAGAGAAAGTGGTTGCTCTTGGTTTGGCTTACAAAACATTTCTAAGTAGCAAGTCTAAAAAGTCACATCCTTATAGTCAAAATTTCAAAAATGTCTTAAAATCATCATATTTTCCCCTCATTTTGTACTATTTTTCAACTTTGTCTTGAAAACTGTAACGAATTTAACTAAGTAGTGCAGGACAAAAACGTAGCTTGAACTTAAATAAACAAACAATTGGAACATACCAACTTCATTAGATTGGTCCTTCCTATAGTTACGGGCCCTTAAGCATGTAGAATTGGAACCAAAACTAGAAAAATGGCAATTTTTGGTACCAATTGGCTGACACAGTCAAAAATTTCGATTGTTTTGTATTAAATCAAGAAAATAATAAGATAACATAACTTAAAAACTGTAATTAAAAAATTTTATTTATTTAACTTTTTTACCGAAAATGTTCGTTTTTTCAAGTTTTTATGACAGTTTTACATGCTTGTGGGCCTATAACTATATGAAAGAGTAACTAAATGAAGTTGGTTCGTTCTAACGGATTGTTTATTTTGGTCTAAGCTTCAACTTTGTGCTGTATTACTTGTCCAAATTTGAAACGGGCTTAAAGATGAAGTTGAAAAACTGTAGAAATGAGGTAAAAACTTGGATTTTTTGGACTACTTTTGTAATTTTGAGTATGAAGATGTAATTTTTTTGATTTGCTACCAAGAAATGTTTTGTAGGCTAAGCCAAGAGCAAAAACTTTGGTAATGATTTAAAAGCAAAATTCACAATAATTTACGAGATATTGAATCGTTAATCCTACTCTGGAGCTGAAAAGTTCAAAGTGCAATAAAAAGAAAACGGCAGCTAATCAGACCAAACCAAGACTGTGTTTTTATACTACCATCATACCCTTTCAGAATTTTTTGGTCTCGACTCTATCAACTTTTAGATCGTTGAAAAGTTTTCGCAAGATATGATGGACTTCCTATCTATTTCGAATGACGCATGCAACTTTGCAAGCATATGGAAATGATAACACTGTGAACCATTTTTGAACAAAAAAATTTTGATACAAACGAGACCAACAAAATTTGAAAAGTACCTATAGTACAGGGTGGTCCATCTAGCGTTTGGAATTTGAACTATTGATAATTTGACTTTAAAAACGTCAAATGTTATTCGTAAAGCGACTAATTTGTGGATTAATTCGTGAAGCTCTCAACAATTGGACATTTCGGGCACTTCGGTGATGCGAATTTTGCATAAAGACCTTGCCATGAAGCCATACAAAGTTCAATTGGTGCAGCAGTTAAGGCCAATTGACCTTCCGAATCGTCTACAGTTCGCAAATTGGGCGGAAGATCGTTTGGCCGAAGATGGTGAATTTGACCGAAAAATCATATTTTCAGATGAAGCACATTTCCACCTCTGGGGCACCCACCACCATATTTGGTTTCAGCAATAGAATAAACGGAGACAAAGCCTAATGGAATGGCTTAAGCATAGTACACGGAATCTATTCTGGAAATATTACGATTAAGTGGAAAACTATGATGGTGCCCAATCAAGACGGGAGTATACTTGCTATGCATGCCCCTCAAACATTATTTATCACATTATTATTGTTATATCTCTATCAATTTAAACATATTTCGATCAACAATACGTGATTCAACTTCCATTAGGGTATTAAATTGGGTAAGAATAAGCAGAAAGATTCTGAAATCACTAATTCCGCAGAAGATTATACAAGCTGAAGTAGTACAAGTATTCAAAACGCCATAACTCTTCTAGCAGAGATATAAAAATGCACAAAATTCAACAAACGATTCTCGATACGGCGATATGGTGATCCTCAACCTAACCCAGAGACAGAATTTAGATACGGAACTTGCGACATGTGGTCAGTCCGACCCAAAGTGTCTCGTATACACGGCGGCGGCTGTCGTTTGATGGTGACCACTCTTTGGGCAGCATACAGAAGCAGACGCGTATTGGAGCAGGGACCACAGATAAACACTGAGAAGGTACTACCGAGTGGTAACACCGGCACAAGTCCTTGATTGAGGTACTCTCTGGTTGCTTAGGCGACACCTACTCGTCGATTGATTATGTACGGGTGCGTGTGCTAATTGCACTAAATATACAATGCACTGCCAGATAAAGAGCCAGAGCAACACTGTATAAAACACGGAGTTATAACCTCGAGAACACATGAAAACTATTTGTCCGAAATTGAGGTTAAGTCGGGCGACAAAAGCAATAATTGTTTGCTGGCCAGGAAATGTTTGGCCAACCATATATTCGTTGGCAATAAATAATCTTTATCACATACCGTCCACTATTTATGGTCTTAGACACTGACTAGGGTAATATTTCTGATCAGTCAAACTTTATGCGTCAGTTCGGGTATTTTGGATACAGCAAAAGTGAAAACGGAAGCCAGAGATGGCTGCTTAACTAGCATGACGGCACGACAAGGGCTGCCAACTTATTTGCATACTAATGATGGCAAATGATAGCGCCCTAACGAGAGTCTGAAATGTGGAATATCCATCATTTCAAGCAGTGAGCCAAATTCAAATTTAATCACACCCTCACAGCCTGTCGCACTCGAACTCCAGACAAAATAGTAGCCCATTTACCGCCCTACCGACCTAGGATGACAGACTCCAACTTACCAGACAACCCACGTTGGAAAAGGCACAATCGATCTTCTGCGCCCTATCTTCGAAAATCGAATAATCAGCAAAAATGGAGATGTGAATTGGCCGCCAAGAAGCTGTGATCTGACACCGTTAGACTATTATCTTTGGGGAGCAGTCAAGGACAAATGTTATGCAAACAATCCTGAAACAATTGATGAGTTGAAGAACGAGATTCGAGTAGCTATTGCTGACATACGTGCCAAAACAATTGAACATGTTCTAAAAAATTGGGTGTATCGATTGGGCTACTGGCAAGTCAGCCGTGGTGGTCATTTGACCGAAATGATTTTTCATAAATAAATGAAATGAACCAAACCAACCTTTCCAATAAATGTTCAACCTTTGAAAAATATCGATCCGTTTTGTTTTTATAGCAAAATTAAATTCCAATTTTTCAATGGACCACCTTGTAGCAGCGATGGTATTCAGGTCAGGTCTCTTATTTGTGTGGCGATGTATTGCTTCGATGTATTAGACGGTGCTTCGTAACCGTCTAATAAGAGCATATGTTTACCCAATTGCCTTTCTTATATGGTCGTCCCATGATAACGTCTTATTAAAAGTGAAACCTGAATTTGATGCCTTTTCAGCATATTCGATAAAGGATCCATCAATCTTTAGCTGCTGTAGACTACTCGAAACTAGAAATTTTGATTTAATTGGGTTTATTTTAAGTCCGTTGCTCTTAGCCCATTTGCTTACTAGCTCCAGCTCATTATTACAGCGATGTGCACATTCAGAAAAATTTCTCAACGGAGCACTAACAATCATTTGAATTTCACATTTAGACAAGACATATGGCAGGTCATTAACATATATGGAAAATTGCAAGGATCCCATGACAGAAGCCTGTGGAACACCACAATTCACTGTCAGAAAGGCGGAGAATTCCGATTGTGTGACTAAAGCTTGTTGCCATTGTATTGGAGAAGTTGTAGAGTTTGTTGTGACTTACCAAACGTTTTACTTTAGTTCAACAATGTTAATAGTGTAACATGGCTTTTGTCCAGACTACGACGTATATCTTCCGAGTGAACCCCGATTGCTTGTCATTTAGTAGAGAATTCTACTCCATATAGCTAGCTATTTGTGAGGCCAGGATTTGTTCGAATGCTTTTGATAAGAAGGATAGAATTGAGATGGGACGGTAAACGATATTGCCTTTTTGAATCGGTAACACTTTTAAAATTTAAATAGTAAGCAAAGTGAAGTTGGAAGTGTTATAGGCTTTATCACGTTTCAAAATACTCCGTTTTATGTCGTCATTGAACCAAGAGTTTTGAGTCGATATTACAAGTTTGCTTCTTAGTGGAACAGCTTTATTGTACATGTATTCAATGGTTTTGTTCTTTTGTTCTAATTATTCGTTCAGAATCCCAAAAATAATTTTAAAAGCTAATTTCCCGGTATTTTTAGCCCACAGTAGTATGACTTATTAGATCGTTAAAACATATTCGCTAGATATGATGGAATTACACATGAAACTTTGCAAGCATATTGATTTGATTATAAATTTTCCTATGTTTAATATATTATATATATTTTTCCTAAATTTAAGTTCATTTTTCAAACCCTTTGCCAAAAAGAAGAGTTCTGTCTCTGGTTTCGGTTCAGACGTTTCAAGAGTCCCAACAAATCTGGATCGTTCTATTTTCTCATCCGATTGCAATACCTTTTACCAAGTATTTTCCCCCTGAGTTGTTTATTCGTGAACAACTCATTCCAAGTAAATAAATATTTTGCAGTATCAGTAAATCAAGAGATTAATCATGTTGGCAACTTATTGATAAACAATTTATTGAATTTTTATTCAGTTTGTAAATAATTTCACATATTTTTAAGTAAATTTCATGTATCTCGAGTTGTGCATTTCTACCACTGTGGATAGGGTGGTGGATTGTTGTTGTATTGTTGATATTGTTGATATTGCTGATATTGATAGCCTTGCTGCTGTTGATAATAACCGGCTGATCCCATCGACATGCCACTCATGGCGCCATATGGTTGAGGCTGAACTATTACCTGTCCGGGCGCATAATTTGCTGCTGGCGTTACGTAGACAACTTCGGACCCAACAACCGTCTGCGGATAATATGAGCCACCCCAACCGGAGACAAAATCAATCTCGACACCTGGACGAACATGGCGATGACAAGGAGGACAGCCAAATGAATTTTCATAGTAGTGCCGCATGACTGGCGCGCTAACCTGCTGCAAAGCACTGCGCGTTGAATACTGAGGAAACCAAAAAAGATACCGTCAGTGCCTTCCCGCACTGGAAACCAAACGCTCATCAATCAGTGTTTGGAGTGGGGGGCTTAATGGCGCGTTACTCGTTCCAGTTGGTAGATAAGCAGGGTTAGTCATAAGTGATAAGGATAAGTTGGTCGATAGAGCTACATACATACCAGTCTATCTATCTATCTATGGCTGGGAATTTGTTGTGGGTGGCCACCAAATGGTGCAGAAAGTTGTTTACAAATTGATCAGATCGAGGCTTATCTTGCAAAGTTTATTTTGGATATTTTATTATACAGACAAAAATTTTATAAATTCATTGGTTAGTTTTCCATTTTCCAGTGTTGATGGCCTAATAATTTGGCGGATTGTGGTAGTGACCATTTGGTGGTGGTGGTGGGCAAGGCTGCGGATAGTAGACGGTCGGCGGTGGGGGCTGCTGTACAACCATTACAGGTGGTGGTGGTGCCGGCTGTTGTACGACCACAACTTGCTGCGGATGATGATGACGTCTTGGCCAACGTGGTGCTATTTGCACATTAATGATTGGGCCACGTCGTGGCGGTCCGCCGCAATGATCGTGTGGTGGTGGCATGGCAAATACTCAAATTAAATTGATTCTTGTAGCAACTTGGCACGTCCTAACTTGGTGACTTATCGCTGGTTACTAAAAGCTTATCAATGCCAGACACTAATACCAATTGCGATAGTCGATTGGGGTGGAGCTATTAAAATAAAAATAAATAAAAAAAAAAGCACACTAACAAAAGTCCCCCTTGTGGAAAGCTCTCCCTTGAATATTACTCATGCCAAAGAATGTGGATTTTTGTAGGTGGAACAAAAGTTGAGTTCGTTTTACGTTTATCGATAGTTATGAAATAGTATTTCGATCAAATTTTGAGAATCTGTTTGAGAGTATTTCAAATTAGAGTTGGAAATTTTAGTTCATTTTAATGACCTAGTTCATTAGTTCATTAGCTATAGTCCATTTTTTGAAACTTCATTATTTGAACTGTTTTGCTATCTGTATAAATGCTGGCAGGGATTTCATAATGTTGTTATAGCCAAAATCGATAGCATTGTCTTCATAGATGTCGCAGGCACGGACGGCTAGCTCTGAATAAGAGACGATGCTACCCTTCTTGTTCGACCACTTAACAAGGCTCAACAGTAAACTTCTCGGCACAATGCTCGGCGAAGAAACATTCAATGGTATCCAGTACCACCTTGGCCTTGGTTAGATCCGTGGCTGTTTACTCAATAAGCACGTTCTTGGTATTAAGCTAGATCTTCGAATGATCACCATTAATGTAGGGCTGAAGTGAGAGAATCTCACGATTGGAATCATAGATCACTGGATAGACGGAAGAGTCACGAATAATGGGGAAATATTGCTTAAGCTGGGCATGTCTGTCATAGAAGTCCATCAACTGCAGGCCAGTCATCTCCTGAGTTTGGTTAAGCTGTTTGATTTTGATTTCCTCTGGCGCCAAATCCTCGCAGCTGAAGGGCCCCTGAAACGTGTCCGTGTCGTGGGTACCAATGGCCACCAGGGTACGCTTACGACAAATGTTCATATGCAGCTTATCCTGCAGATCAATGAAACTGTTTTAGGACTCTTGGGTAAAAGACATATTGCATCATGCGGACGAATCTGTGCCGTAGAGGAGGCAACACTTAGCACTTGTCGCTGGGTTGGCTCCACAAACTTAAACTTGGGCTTTGAGGCATAAATGTATAGTAGACATGTTGAAGATGTTTTAAAATGACATAGAATCGAGCCACATTTCTTCGGATTGCGTTAGATTGTTTAATGTGAATATTTGTGTGCTAATTTGATATGGCTTTACGAAAGAAATCGCTGGTATGGGACCACTTTATTTCTGAAGCAGATGGAAATTTTGCAAAATGCTGCTATTGCAAGAAGCTTGTCAGTATTTCACGCGGTTCGCAAGCGAATCTGCAACGTCACCTGAAATTATGACATCCAACCATAAACTTGGTGCGCAAAGGACCCTTTGCAGCTATATCAGAGACTTCGTCCTCGTCCACCACAACATCGTCTTCGTCCGCCTTAGCTTCAGTGCTCCATGCCGCAACTTCATCCAGTACCGGTGCGTTGCTATCAGTTAAGGGCCAGCAAATAATATCCACTTTTATTAGTCTATAAAGATTACGAGAAATCGGCCCATAGTCAATACTAACTCATCTATATACTAGCTCTTAAATCAGGAAAAACAAACTTAAGATTTGCTTTAGTAAAGGCAATATTTTTTAAGTCTTCGTTTTAATGACCTTTCCAAAATTTTAAAACATTCGCCCCAAGCAGAGAGCTCGAAAATGTGATTTTCTAACACACAGTGATGCATGACTTCGGCAAGCATTCGGTGTGAATTGGAGAGTGTGTTCGCGCCCCAGGGGCTATTGTTGGGGAACTCTGATGTAATCTATGTGCTCTTTGACAATTTCCAAAGAAACCTATAACATCAGTCACAGCATTTATATTTGATATTTGTTCATTGCTTTCATAGGCTTCTCTTCTTCACAATCAGACGTTGAGTCAGTTGCTTTGAAACATTTTTTTTGTCAGCAAAATATGAAATCTTGGGTCTGAGAATACTGCAGCCAATTCTGGTACTGAACTCATAGTAGAAGAATGTTTGTCGGGGCATTTAGATAGTAATAATCCATGATTTGCCGAAGATTTTAGAACAGTTGCTCGACGTGAAAACCAAGCGTATTATAAATCACTTGGTAGTAACTGTGATCTATACCGTCCGTTCGAAGCCAAACGGTTTCTTTCCGTATAATCTATCATCATCATCATACTTTATCTTGTCAATTTACATCAAAAAGCATTCACGCTTAGTTAGAAATGCAATCGTTTATAGTAAAATCTCCAGAGATTTCCAATATTTCGCTGGATGTATCGTTGAATAAATTAATTAAATTGTTGATCCGAACCTCATTTTTCGATAAAGTAGTCAGGTTCGGGTTCAGGTTCGAGGAATCAAAAATATAGAGCGCCTGTTTCATGGTCCGGTTCGCGAACCCCAAAAAACCCGAACCGAACCGGTTCTCAGGGGTTCGGTTCCGGAACGGTTTGCAGCCTTGTTTCCGACCCTGTCCGTCTGTCTGTCTGTCCGTCTGTATGAACGCACAGATCTCAGATATGGTAAGAGATAGAGGTTTGACATGTATGGGACATATATTTCTTATACTTGCAGGCAGATCGAGTTTATTTTCAATTTTTTCCACGCCCCCTTCCGCCTCCGCAATTTGGAAAAAACGTCATATCTCCTACAGTTTTGATGATAGATGGTTCGTGCTTTCTAGAGATATCTAGTAATCAAAATTATTTATCGATTTGCTGAAGGAATGCTAAGGATCGTATGAACGATAATCAAGTTGTGAGCAAAAAACGGCCAGTTAACACCCCCCACCCATAACCACAGCATTCCGTTCAATAGAGGCAATCTTAATGAGAGAGAGCGAGAGAGAGTGAAACTTAGAGATAAGCGCTGCGACATTAAGGGTACAGACTATGTTATAGTCGGGCTAGACCGACTTTCTTGTTTCTTCGTGAACGTTTCGAAGCTGGCGTCGGGTCTGCAGCGAACTTCTAGCTACTTCATGCGATTTTCGTCATTCGATCTGTGCTGACGAGTGTGAGAGGTAAGTAAAAACGAGAAGGCCAAGCTAACTTCGTCTGTGCCGAAGTTTTTATACCCTTGCAAATGCTGTTTTTGAAATGTCAGAGTTTAAGAACGCTTACATAAAAATGTAAAAAATTTTTAACTAAAACCCATTTTCCGACAGATAAACATCTGATTTCGAACAAATTTTGCGAATCTTTTTGAAAACATATCAAATTAACAATCGCGGAGATTAAGAAAGATAAAATTTAAAACAGAAAAGTTTTTCTCACTAAGACTCATTTTCCGACCGATCGGTCCTATGGCAACCATAAGATATAGTCACCCGATGTCGATCAACTTTTTCAAATTAGTTTGAAAGGGGTTAGTATTAAGAATCACCGACTTTAAGAACGACTTACTTGAAAACAAAAAAGTTTTTTCACTAAGACCCATTTTCCGACCGATCGGTCCTATGGCAGCTATGAGTTATAGTCATCCGATTTTGACCAAAATTTGCAAATCTGTTTGAATACATATAATATTAATAATGGCCGAGTTTTATGACGCTAGCATTGAAAACAAAAAAGTTTTTTTTACTAAGACCCATTTTCCGACCGATGGTTCCTATGACAGCTATAAGATATAGTCATCCGATCTTGACCAAAATTTGCAAATCTGTTTGAAAGCATATAACATTAGCAATGGCCGAGTTTAAGGCCGCTAACATTGAAAACAAAAAAGTTTTTCTCACTAAGACCCATTTTTTGACCGATGGTTCCTATGGCAGCTATAAGATATAGTCATCCGATCTTGACCAAAGTTTGCAAATCTGTTTGAAAGCTTATAATATTAATATTGGGGGAGTTTAAAGACGCTAACATTGAAAACAAATAAGTTTTTCTCACTAAGATCCATTTTTTGACCGATGGTTCCTATGGCAGCTATAAGATATAGTCATCCGATCCGGTCGGTTCCGACATATTAGCAGCGTGCAGTAAAAAGAAGACTCTGTGCAAAATTTCAGCTCGATAGCTTTAAAACTGAGAGACTAGTTTGCGTAGAAACAGACGGACAGACAGACGGACAGACAGACGGACAGACAGACGGACAGACAGACGGACAGACAGACGGACAGACAGACAGACAGACAGACGGACGGACAAAGCTCAATCGACTCAGCTCGTCGCCCTGATCAAGAATATATATAGTTTATGGGGTCGGAAATGAATATTTCTATGCGTTGCAAACTTCTGGGCAAAATTATAATACCCTTTGCAAGGGTATAAAAAGTGCGGTGCAAATGCATGTATGTGTGCTTGCGTGACGTTCAAGGGCAGAACAAAAAAAAACGCATCGCGGACACAAAATATGTATACATACATATGTACATATTTAAACACGCACTTCTACAACACACTAAAACGGTAAATGTACATATGTAGTTGTGAAGTAATGTAAAAGTTTACAAATGATTTGGAAGAGTAGGCAGACGTGAAATTTGTTATATGAAAATTAGACAATACTTCACAACTGCGTAGAGAGCTCAAAGTGAAAAAATACGCACAATATGTATGTATGAGTGTGTGTAATATAATCGTACACACAATTACCCTCTAATACGGCTAGGGTCAGTCACTCTATTTTCGTCAATCCAGCGTTGCTCTTTGTACGGTGATGCGTCGTGCCGCCTGTCAAATTGAACGCTAAATCGAACGCTAAACAGAGAGAGAGAGCGTGTGCAAAGAATAGAATAGAAAATTTCAGCAAAATATTTCACAGCATGCCAGTGGAATGCATTATGGCGCTCCATGAATGGCATTGGGTTAAAAGAGCGTCTCTTATGGCGCTCCATGCATGGCTATAGGGCAGGGGCCGGTAAAACTAGATGCACATTTTGGCGTTGTGTGTTTGTGTTTAGCTACGCGAGAGCGCGCTACTGTCGGTGTGTCGACGTCTCTGCCGCAGAGCCTTGTTCAATACACTGGAGACTGAGACGTGCCGGACTCTGCTTTAGGGCGATCGAGTGTCGCTAAAGTCTCCCCATGCATGTTATTGGGTCGAACGAGCGTCGCTAATGTCGCTTCTCTACATGGCATCGTGTCGAACGAGAGTCGCTTCGGTTATGTCGCTTCTCTGCATGGCATTGTTTCGACTTAGCGTGCCTGGAGAGCCGTTCAGTCACGTCAGTCGAGCCCATTGTGAGGGAAATAAGCGAGCCTTTTTACAATTTATAAATTTGCAAGTACAACAACAGTACAACAAAACACACACATGCAATTCAATTTTTATTCACTTTTACCGTTTACATTTACTTACCTTTCACACGCACCAACACAGATCGAATGACGAAATGCGCATGAAGAAGCTAGAAGTTCGCTGCAGACCCGACGCCAATTTCGAAAAGATCACGAAGAAAAAACGATCGGCACTCGTTTTCGCGCTTGCGGCAGCAGAGCAATGAGCATTGTTTTTGCTTTTTCCGAGATAGACTATTGCTGTCTCTCTTTGATTTGAGAAACTCTGTGTGTCTCTTTCTACTTTCAGAATTTCGATGTCTACTTTGTTTTGAAATCATATCACTAGGGCATTTTTCATATCACTTTGATCATTTCACACTTCAATATAATATTTTTAGTATCAATGTGTTATTACAGGTTCATATTGATATTAAATAGTTTCACTTTGATATGAAAATATTGTTATTACTGATATTATATTAAAGAATTTGATTATTGCCGGCTCTAGGTCAAGTAAAACACACAAATTTGTATGATGTTTTCCAATATATTTCGGTTGCTCCTCGGCAACCATCTTCAGGGACAATTATTTTACACGTCTGCGCCGTTCGGCGTGGAGTTGGATACGTGTGTTTGTGTGTTTTACTTGACCTAGAGCCGGCAATAATCAAATTCTACAATTTAGAAAGGTTGCTTATATTTTTCAGTGTAGTTTTATCATGGGGCTAAGTGTCATGTATCGAGTTATCGATTGCGGTCTGTAATTTTTGTAATTTTCAACTCTCTCTAGTTTTTACACACTTGGTAGATCGATAATACGTGTTGAAAAAAGAACTCTGGATTGCAGTTTGCCTTCTATTCTATCGCTCGGCGTGCCTGGACAACCTCGGGATTGTATTTCTCTTATCAACCAACAAACATTAATTTCGCTTGGTTGACCCACCAAGGCGTATTCAACTGAGTTGACCAAAAATTCGCTACTAATATTGTGAAAACCTTTAAATGGTTACCGTTTTCGGTAGAAATACGTCTTTTTGTTAGTAAACTAGTGTAATTAATAAACATATCTAAGTCTGCTGCTGCATTCTTATACTCTTGAGCTCTGGATTTATTCAAAAGTCTTACTTTTTAAAAAGATAAACTTAAAAATTTGGCGTAACGAGCAGCTATTAAAATAGAATCATCGTCGGCTTTGTCCCGCATCATCAAAATCAAACCAAAATAAGTTTACCATCAAGGTTCTGTATTTACGTTGATTTTATGCTCATTTCAATATTTGCGTAGGCGTTTGACTGATTGCAATCAAAATATTGTACAATGCTTGTCAAACTGTCACATAAACCGATTTCTTCTCAATCAACATTTTGAAGGAAAATCCATCAATTTATTGACACAGAATTATCTGTCGGCGGCAGCAGCAACCAACTATGTACTTAAGGCAGTGCTTGCCAAACTGCAGCCCAAAAGAGGAAAAAATAAACGGTTCAAGTGAGGCCCAGGCCCACCTTTTTGAGGTCTATCTACCAAATGACATGTCGACACAAGCAATATGCTTCTTTCCTCCGTTACGCGTTCTGCATGTCTTGACATGTGCAGGAAATGCGTTTGCTGAAGATTGGTGCCAGACCAGGAACATGGCGGAGCAGTCGCTATTGCAGCCGTTTCTTGGTTTTTCGGTTAGGTTTTACGGTTACGGTTTTTTGGTTATGCCGTGTGCCGTGTGCCGTGTTCCATTCTGTGCACCAAGCGCAACGCCATAAATATTTAAATTGTGTGCCGCCTTCGCGGAACCCTTTTCCCCTTTGCGTGCTGCTCACCGGCTTATTTTTTGACAGTTATCGATTCGTTGGAGACGTTTTATCTTGCCGGCAACTCTGGCAATTCATTTCCTAAAATATGCATGCACCAAGCCAAGACGAAGCCAGGCAGGCGGCATCATTACATTGGCTACGCGCTGTCAAGTCACCCTGGCTGGCCGGCGCCTCGCCCCGCCACCAATTTCAGTCAATATGTAAGCTGAGAGTGAAAGAGTTATGCGGCATAAGGCCGCTCGCACTCAACTCATTTCCTTTTCAAGGCAGTTAAAAACTTTCACAGGCTGAGCCACTTTGTGCATGTTTAACTTTTACCATGCTCCACCCTTCCGTGCTTTGATCAAAGTGACACTCAAGTGGTGCAACAATTTCAAATGCAACATTCTAAGTAGTTGTGTATGAGGCATGCCTGACAGCAGCAACAAGAACAACTCAATTAACATTAGCTAAAAAGGTTCAGAATTTTTGATAGGCCTTAGTAAAGTTTGCACTGAATATGTAAGGCTTTCAATTATTTCTTTCTACATTTTTATGATATTATTAGTGGGTTTTTTTTTTTGTAAAATGATTTATTACTGGGCTTTTACTTTATTTTATTAGCTGTTAAAATTAAAGAAATTTTGTTTATGAATAAAGTCCACAAAATTGGAGAGAATTGAAAGAATTCATTACATAAGAAATGAAGTAAGCTGAACAAAGCCCTTAAATGTTCGATCTTTTTATACTCTGTACCGAAGGTACATAGAGTATATTAAGTTTGTGCAAAAGTATGTAACAGGGAGAAGGAATCATTTCCGACCCTATAAAGTATATATATTCTTGATCAGAATCAACAGCCGAGTCGATATAGCCATGTCCGTCTGTCCGTCCGTCCGTCCGTCCGTCCGTCCGTCTGTCCGTCCGTATGAACGAAGAGATCTCAGAGATGGTAAGAGATAGAGGTTTGACATGTATGGGGCATATATTTCTTATACTTGCAGGCAGATCAAGTTTATTTTCAATTTTTGCCACGCCCCCTCCCGCCCCCGCAATTTGGAAAAAACGTCATATCTCCTACAATTTTGAAGATAGATCGTTCGTACCTTCTAGAGATACCTTGTAAATAAAATTATTTATCGATTTGCTGAAGGAATGATAAAGATCGGATGAACGATACTCAAGTTATGAGCAAAAAACGGCCAATAAACACCCAGCACCACCCCACCCACCACCGCAGCATTCTATTGAACGTCAATCTTAGTGAGAGAGAGAGAGAGAGAGAGTGAAACTTAGAGATGAGCGCGTATAACTCGTGAGCAAATGCGAGCTGAGACGTTAAGGGTACAGAGTATGTTATAGTCGGGCTTGACCGACTTTCTTTCTTGTTTAAATTATTTCGTCTCAATCCTCTGACTCTGACAGATCAAACTGGTCTTTAACTCGAGTTAAACAGTAGGTCCTTTACGTTTGGACCAAGAATTTGAATTCTACAAAAGAGTGAGATTAACTCGTTTTAGCCCAAATTCGTTTAAAAAGAAAGTGCTTTCAAATGTACAAATAATATTTCCATTTTGAAAATACGCTATCGCGTGATTACGATGATTAGTGTGACCAGGTCTGCCACCAGCCTTTAGTTACCTATTTAGTTGAAGTGTTTTGAAAGGTGTAACTAACTTTATTGAAAATAACTTTTAATTGTTAAAAATATGTTGAAATACAACTTTCGCTCAACATATTTAAACGGCGACCAGCTAACTGAAGACAAGGAGCATTATTTCGACAGCAACCAGTCAGATCCTCAACAGAAACAGCGATTCGAGGCCTTATGGGCAAGCGTGCCGCACACTCACACACATACACACGCTGATCACATCTACAGCATACACTTAAGCGCATTTTGGCGCATTCACCAGACACACACAAAATGCGATTCGCCGGTCATGGAGAGACAGACACATGGAACAGCACACAGCTTGCGATCATCGAGAAAGCTTTGCCCCAATGAGAACTTGCTCATTCGCAGCCGGCACAGCAACCAAGGTGTAGTTTTGACAATGGAATTTTACAAATTTTTACTTACTCTGTAAATAGAAACTTGCAACGAGAATCACATTCATTTCTTCGAGGCGATATATAACATTTCACAATGAAATCTAAATGCACGAACAGGAAATCAGCAGGCTGAGATCACTGAACCCATAACAACCATAGGAACCCATAGGAACAACTGGACTAGAAGATCTAATTGGAATCATTGCATCAGCTGGAAAATTTATGCAAAGGTCAATAACGCAAAACTGGAAGCAGCCGTGGTTTGATAGAGAGTGTGAAGATGGCAAAAAATGTTCGCAAATCGCGCTCAAAAAGGCAACGAAAACAAATACGCCAGACGACAAATGGATCTATCAACATGCGAACACTCTTTATAAAAACATATGTAAAGAAAAACAGAAGCTATACTTTAAAAGAATGGAGTGGGAAATTGGAAAAGTCAAGGACGGAAAATCTTTCTGGAACCTAGTAAGGAAGCTTAATGGAGACACGGGAAGAAGGAAACTTGAAGTCGAAGCTTCGGAATTAGCGCTATATTTCCAGAGGCTTTTATATGACAGTTCTCCAACCGCCACAATGATACTAGAGATACCAAACAATGTAGTGGAGGATCTTGATTTTGATATTACTACCCAGGAGATGTGCTGTGCTCTCATAAGAAGTAAACCCAATAAAGAGCCGGGTACAGACCGCGTACCTGCCGAGTTTCTTGTAAACGCAACCCCTAATTTCATGCTGTATCTGAACGATGCTTTTAACAAAATCTTTAATTCTGCGAACGTGCCGTGTTGCTTCTGAACAAGCATCCTGTTTCCAATTTTAAAGAAAGGTAACCCAAAAGAAGCACAAAATTATAGAGGAATTTCTTTTTTAAATGCAACGATGAAAATTTTTTCCTCAGTGTTACTGGCCCGCCTGACAAGCTTTCTTAGTCGGAATCAAGTTTTAAGCGAAAATCAAATGGACTTTAGAGAAGGATACTCGACTGTGGATAGCATTTTCGTATTGGCTTCACTTTCGAAAGAATACACTCAGAGAAAAAATAGAGAATTTCGCACTTGAATCAAGAGCATTCGTTCTCAAAAGTACGGTAAGAGTGAAAATTCTTGATCCAAGAGCGAAATTCTTGATTCAAGAGTGAATTTTTGATCCCGACATTCCTGATTCAAGAGTTTCAGCTCTTGATCCAAGTATGAATAATTATTGATTCAAGAGTTTCAGTACTTGATCCAAGAACGAATAATTCTCAAAATAAAAAAATTAAAAATAATATTTGGGGTGGGGGTGGGAGAGACACGACCGACCCCGACCGACCCGACCTGACCGACGTGGTCCGCGTCTCGTCCCCCTTCCCCAGTCCCACGCACCATTATCAAAACCACACCAACCCCAACCACCACCACCCACCAAACTTGGTTTTAAACTGTGATTGATTTTGAGATAACCACATAGATTTTTATACCCTTGCAAAGGGTATTATAATTTTGCCCAGAAGTTTGCAACGCATAGAAATATTCATTTCCGACCCCATAAACTATATATATTCTTGATCAGGGGGACGAGCTGAGTTCATTGAGCTTTGTCCGTCCGTCTGTCTGTCCGTCTGTCTGTCTGTCTGTCTGTCTTGTCCGTCTGTTTCTACGCAAACTAGTCTCTCAGTTTTAAAGCTATCGAGCTGAAATTTTGCACAGAGTCTTCTTTTTACTGCACGCTGCTAATATGTCGGAACCGAGCGGATCGGATGACTATATCTTATAGCTGCCATAGGAACCATCGGTCGAAAAATGGGTTTTAGTGAGAAAAACTTTTTTGTTTTCAATGTTAACGTGATTAAGCTCGGTCATTAATAATATTATATACTTTCAAACAGATTTGCAAATTTTGGTCAAAATCGGATGACTATATCTTATAGCTGCCATAGGACCGATCGGTCGGAAAATGGGTCTTAGTGAAAAAAAACTTTTTTGTTTTTAAGTAAATCGTTCTTAAGGTCGGTGATTATTAATATTAAACGCTTTCAAACTAATTTAAAAAAGTTGATCGACATCGGGTGACTATATCTTATGGTTGCCATAGGACCGATCGGTCGAACATGAGTCTTGGTAAAAAATTGTTTTGTTTAGTTTTGTTAGCGTCCTTAAACTCACTGATGACTTATTTTATATGCTTTCAAATAGATTCGCAAAATTGGGGCGAAATCGGATGACTATATCTTAAGGCTGCCATAGGGCCGATCGGTTGGAAATTGAGTCTTAGTGAGAAAAACTTTTTTCAGACGTTTATCTGTCGGAAAATAGGTTTTAGTTACAAAATTTTTTGATTTTTATGTAAGCGTTCTTAAACTGTGACATTTGCATTTGCAAGGGTATAAAAACTTCGGCTAAAAACCTGCTCGCGATTAAATCACAACTCTTCCACTAGTGGTTAAGTTTGGCACAGGAGTTCGGGACGGAGTTACTCTCAAAATTCCAGAACAGTGGGAAATGCAACAGAACCGGCTAATACAAAGTACAGAATGCACATTTCGGCAAAGACGGGAATCAGAAGCGAGACAGAGCGACACGAGAAACACATACTCAAAGTTATGTTACCACATGGCTGAAAGTAACTACTTTCAAGATAATATTGGAACTTATATGATTTCGCACATTTTTAAGGCTCGAGTGGAAATGCTCCAGCTTAGCTACAGACCCCACCACCAGAACGAAAACAGTTTATGCACATTGTGCAACTTGAGAGAACGTGAAGACATACAACACTTTCTGGGCAGATGCCCGATACTACAGGAGCTGAGAATGGCCTACCTGGGAAAAATAAGGCTGACTGAGGATGAATGCCACACGGTGCTAAATGGAAGGAACTGGATGGATTTGGCTTTATACATAAGCTACGCAATAAAATATAGGGATCAAATTGTACACGAGCTTTTATAAATGTAGTACTGTTATCTATAATTTTTTATCTTTTTATGTTGCCTTACGTATGTATATAAATTTTAAATAACAAAATTAAGTGCAAAAAGGCTAGCAGCAAATTGCCATGCCTATTATAAGCCCAAATAAATGCCTACTACTACCACTATAACATTTCACGCCCCCCTGCAGACCAATTTACACGATTTCACACTGCACTCAGCCGAATCTGCACCTAAATGTAACCGATCTCTAGTTGGTTTAGCATCCGACCAATTTTTCAGATCTTACATTTTACGCAGCCTGCTAGACGATCGTTCCTACTTCGGGAAGTACGTCGCGCAGCTGAATATGAATCTTCATCGCATCTTTTATCATCGCTGATGTCCATGCACTACGATCCGCACACCTGATCAGCCACAAGCAACCTGCTACAATTCGCGACGCTCTTTGTTTGGCAATTGAGGCCAACCTGAGTCTACCTACAAGTTCTCTATCTCAACACAAAGTTCACAACAAGTGGCAAACAAAGTTCACAACGAGTGGCAAACAAAGCCCACAGCAAGTGGCAATCAAAGTCCACAATGAGTGGCAAATGAAAGTCTCTACTCGGGGTACATTACCCAGTCCCATTGACTCTGCAACCTCAGCCCTGATTGGGCGAACTTAGCTTATCGACGCCCACTTGAAGCAAGGGCCTCAACCAAGGTAACCATCGACGCAACTACACAAATCTGTACTCGGTGCACATGCTCAGTACTACGGATTTATCAGTTTCTACACTCATCGGGAACATCACAGCGAGAAGTAAACGCAAGCTTTCCTCCACATTGGGACTTGTACAAATCCTGTAGATGATCGCCCCGGATATACATCCCAGCTATACTCAAAACTTAAAGATCATTCGTTTCCCACATGGTTACTGGAGGGCGAGTACTGTAACAGCCCTGGCCACACGTAATCACGCGATAGTGTGATTGCCACTCAGCCTGCGCGCAGCGGTCAGTCTATCCACCTTGCCAACATCTTGCGCCTGTTCAATCATACAGTAATTGTTAGCATTTAAGAAGTATTCAAATCAACTAAGTTACACCTTTTAAATCAAGTAACTAAAAATGTAAGCCAATGTTCGTGAATTTCAACAAGCTTGCTTGTTTACTCTGGAGGAACTACTCCTAGCCATTCGTCTTTTTTCAGCGTGGTTTAGTTCTATGTTCGACTTTGAAAACCAATTTTCAATCCTTATCAGATTCTCTTGTATCGTGTCTAAAGCAGCGATACCTTGTCAGTAATGTCAGTAATGTTCATATTGATGGCTTATCGTGGGTAATAAGTGTATACAGTGTTTGGTTCAGTTCCCTAACTACCTTTGAAATATCAACATATTATTTCGCACAGTCTTAGAGTCACTGCGTTTTCCAACACAGTTTGACAAGCTCTGAACACCGTGTGAACTTTACCAAGTTGTTGTTGGATTTAAAGTTTTAATTGTCAAGCAAAACTATTGTGTCTCCTGCAGCAGCATTATTTTAGTGTACAGTTTGAGAAGCACTGCGTGTAGTAAATTTGCTCCAATTTGGCCCCATCACAGGCAAAACCATTAAAAACTTGTTAATTTGCATTTTCCATTTGCAATTTGTTTTTGTAGTAGTTTATTTTTATATTTATTTTTTGTTGTTCCTTTAATGAGTTGCCTGCGGTTTGCTCCTCTCAATCTGCCCCTCAAAGGACTACTACAGCATGTGTGTGTGTGTGTGTGTAAGTATGGAGATGACACGTCTGGCAATTTCCGGCTTTCACTTTCTTATGCCGTTTTATAATTGGTTTTCACTTATTGCCAGAAACACCAGAAACAGCACAGAAATTAAATAAAAGCTTTGAGCAGGCAAATGCTGTATGTGTGTTGCGTAACATTGAGTACACTTACTCCCACCCCCCCCTAAATCTGGCCCTGGCCCATTCATTCAAGTGTAAAAAGCAACGTCGTCCACTCGAGTGTGCAATTAGGTGAAAATAAGTGGTTCAACAAACGCCTCAGAGTATGCAATCATTTAAATTTCACTTCATTTGTCCTTAGAAAATTATTTTTGATTTATATGCAGGACCAGTCGAAGGCCACCTCCACCTGCTCCGACTGCTGTCAATAGATTTGTCTAAGCTAAATGCTTTGATTTGGCGCTGGAAGTTGTTGTCCCTTTTTTGTGTTATGCGTGGGCGAATTTGAAATGCAAATTTAATTTCAGCCGCGTCCTGGGCCAGTCTTCACTTTAATTGCCAAAAGGAACTGTGCGCCTGCTTTGCCTGTTAATTTTGTGCCAAATCAGCAACAACTTTGATTTACGCTGACTCAAAAAATACAAAAAAAAAAAAAACGAAAAGGAAAATAGGAAAAACGTGGATACAACTGGGAACGCTGGGTGGGGCGGCTCTGATTGAAATGTTGGCAACTATTGCGAAAACTACTCACAAGTTTATTGGCAAATTGATGAAGTGTTTCACTTGCCTAGCATGTGAGTGAAATGGGCGACGACTATGTGTGCGAGTGTGTGCCACAGGCTGAAAACAATTTCCAGTTTAAGTTGCTGGATGGCAGCGGGGCGGGGGGGGGGGGGGGGGGGGGGGCTCACCCTCCCCCTTATTATTGCATGCCGCGTGCAATTTGGTGGCGCTGATATGCAAATTAAGTTGTTGCACTAAACGACGTGCCGGGTAACAGGCAAATGCGCGAGTCCTGCTGGCAAAAGGTGGGGCGGCTGGCTACTCCTCTCGGCTCCTACTTGGGCTCATTTCGCATTACAATTCGTCACAAAATTTGAGCTTGTGTGTGTGTGTTTGAGGGAAAGTTTACACAGTTATGCAGTGAAATGCATTGCTTCTAAATTTCATAATCGAGTGCAGTTTCAAAAGTACTAGACATAAAAACAACAACAACTTTACTTTTGCAACATTTGAAGTAAGCTTTGTTCTTGGTTGTTAATATTATTGTTAAAGGAACAGAAATTTTAGCATTTTCTTTAGCTTAAGTAAACAAAAATTTAAAATAAATATTATTTGAATAATTGTAGAATTGTAAGGATAGTTAATTTCAAAGTTAAGTAGTAGTACTTACCTATAGTATCAAAGAGAGTCAAATGAAAAGTATAGATTCCCCACAAAACGCTTCTAAAAAGGATCAAAATAAGCAACTTTTCAACTTTTAGCTAAAATATCTATCTATTACTAAAAATATCGACGATATGGACCATTTCTAAAAACAGATTCGTGTTCAGCACAAGAAAATCATGTGACACATAGCAACTATTTAGAACAGGCATGCCTGGTTCAAAATTTCAGCTTTCTAAACCAATATCTTCAGTTGGCGCAGTGGACTTGAACTTTTTAACAAACTAAAATTTAAGTGGTACAAGTAAAAATTCATTTCATGCTTTTGCAAATAAAGCAAAATAAGTCACCTTACAATCATATAATCCTTGATATATACTAAAGCTGGAAATTTATTCAAATATTTTTGTTTTTTCTTTCAACTTAACGAAGTAACAATACAATTCCAATTCTTAAAAGATTTAATGAAATCATAATACTTTTTAAAAAATTAAATTTATATTTTTCAGAACGAAAGAAGTGTCATAATAAGTGTTTAGTCACCGTGATTTTTTTAATATACCTAAAATTGTCCTCCATCACCGTTAATAACCTTCAATACACGTCCCAGCATTGAACAACCCAAGTTTCGAAGAATTGATGCATCCAATATAGCCCAATCTACGATAATAGACTTTATCGGGTGTGTCCCAGAAATCTCTAGAGGTTTTCGTATAATCGTTAGCATTTCATATTATAGCTGTTTGACTTTATATGTAAAGGGGCACAAATATGCCGAGCTGCTAGATTAGGTGACGAAAGTTGAGATATTTAAAACCGCCTGCTCAAAGCCAAGGAGATTTAATGCGTATAGTTTCCCTTCAATATGATCTAGTAGCCGGTCTTATTCTTATCACTTCACAAATAAAGTAGTCCAAGTTAAGTTCGAAGTGCAATCGTTTATACGAAAATCTCTAGAGATTTCCAGGACACCCCTGTATAAGTTCTTTTACCTTGTTAACTTGCCTCCCATGCATGTAGACTTTGTTGGAAATTATCTCCCAAAATTTTTCATTGGAATTAAGATCTGGACCTTTTACAGGCCACATGAAAACCGCTATTTGTTTTTCTTAAGAAAATAGTCGAGTGCGTTTTGAAACGTGGTACGCAGCATTGTTCTGTTGGAATGTCCAAGAATCTCTGAAATATTCTTGTCCATAATTACAAAAACTTCGTCAAATAGTTCGGCATACCTTTCAGAGTTCGTTTTATGTGTTACAAATCATATTCAACTCTCTTTCCAGCAAAGCTAAATGCAGCTCACACCATTAGCGAACCTCCTTGAAAATTGCGAGACACTCTTACTTGTCTTGGCGTCCGTATATGCCGATAATAATATTGATACCCATCTTGGCCATCTAAATTAAACTTTTTTCATAGCTAAAGATAATACTTTGCCACTCTAAGTCCTAAAGCCCCATACGGACATCCGACGTTCGTACGAACGTAAGAGTAGTGTGAACAGAATTGAGAAAAAAACTACGCCGAGAATTGAAGTTTGTGGTATTTTTAGTTTTACTGGCGGTGGGTCACACTGCTCGATCATCTGTTTTTTGTTTTGATGCCAAGTTGACTTATATTTGCAAGTGAAATTGGAGTAACTGCTGGTTGTGGCCCCAACTTCCATGCTGTCCTCCCACCTGAGTTGACGACAGCATAGACTCAGAAATGCACTCTCCTATATTCACTGCAGAATTGTCCAGGCACTCAGCAGGAAGCAAGGGGTTCGTTTGAAATGTCCTGTAAAATAATGAATCTTTCGTTAAATTAATTAACAAAAATATTATTGATCGGCTTAACAGTGCTTTGATGAGACATTCGGCAGAAACGACATTAATGCGCCGAATTCCCAATCAACATTAACATCGTTGCTAAAAGAAGGGCTATCTATTGGCTCACCACCGGCACTACCAGTCTTCATCTGCTTTGCACTTCTGCCATGATAGCGATAGCTCTCCCGCAAAGACTTCAAGCCTTTTCGGCAATCAGCCACTGTAACATATTGGTACAAATTTTAATCGAATTGATCAAAGTGTTAATTTTTCACATATGTACATACCTTTTTTTTCTGTAATATGGCGGCCACTTCGCCCCAAGCCTTGTTTACAAAATTTAAGGCCGAATGCTTGGGGTGGGAGAGATCCCAAATAACATCCCGCTCTTTCACCGCCAAAATTAAAGAAATTTTTTCATCATGTGAAAACATTTCCAAGCGACTCTTTCGTTTTTGCTTTTCTGCCATGTTCTTTTAGTTCAGCTAATGCACTCTAGCTGATCGATGCGCAGAGTGACTTAACAAGGTGCATTCTCAATGCTGCGTCAGCTGCTCAAAGCACAATAAGGTCCACAGCCACTTTACATACTCTCCACAAATGTGCTGTTAAGCGTAACATTGACTGTTAACGGTGACATTCAAATTCTGATGTCCGTACTTGCAAAAAGTTCAAGTGGCGAAGTTGTAACTTGTGCTTCTTCTTCCCTCAATTTTTGTATGAAACTTCTCGTTGCTTCGGATGTCCGTATGGGGCTTAAAACTTATGCATCTCAGCAAAGTGCATACGGGCAACTTTGTGCCTAGGAAGTAATTAAAATTTGACGGTCCTTTTTTCATATGAATTGAATTGATCGTCACATAAAATTTGCTGCACACGACGCTTCGACACTGGGAGAGCTAGTTCGTGGGAAATATGGCCTGCACTTAGGTTTTCTTTAATTCTCTTCATTTTATTCTTTTTTTATCACGTTTTTTCAGCAATTGCGGGCGTCCAAAACGAGGTCTTTTTCTGTGATTTTCCAAATCTTTTAAATACTTTTGAATTTTAAAATATCTTCTCGCCATTTCGGAAGCAAATTCCTCTAGAGGCATCCCCATTTCACAATATGGCGATATTTTAGCTCGCTCTTCATTAGAGAGATATTGGCTTTGAAACATTCCTGCAAACTTGAAGTTAATTTTAGATTCAAATTTACAGATTATGAATCAAATGGCACGTGTACGAAGACAAAAACTGATAATGTAAGCTCAATTATTTTGTTCTGTAATGCGAGGCGCGTTAGCTTTTTAATAAAAATAACGACACCTTATAGAGTCTTGTGCTTAACATTATTGCAAACATGGAAATTGTCTTGGAGGAAACTAAGCAAAAAAAAAGAAATTGAAAAAATGATTAGCAAAGCTCTGGCAGCAGATCATAAGACTTATAAGGTGACCTATTTCTCATACCTTATTTAAAATACGAAATTTAAAAATATACTTAAAGCTAGACATTTCCTCCATCCATTTTTGGTTTAAAAAATTCATTTTTGGTATTGAAAAAGGGTATTTTCTGCCGTGGTTTTACCCGAGTACGAACTAATCCATCCCTAGCTTTTGGTCCACAAACAGACAATGAAGCTTCTCACACAAGCTTGACGCATCTCTCCACAGCTTGATTGTGGCAAGGAAACTTTTCAAATTTCAGTAAACTAGTTCCTGATGAAATCAAGTCCTCCATATCCTTGTTATTATATTTCGTTGTCATTGGAGGTTACGTGATCTTTTGTTTTGCCCAATCTATTAAATTATAATAGTTCGGCGCATTAGCTTGAAGCTCTGGAAGTCAAAACTCGCGAACTTTCGTTTCCTCATCAATATCTTTCGAAGAGCTAGTTCCCTTATGTGGGATGCATCATCTTGTAACAAAGTCAACAAAATATTTTCTGGATGTGTGAAGAATGAATTTCTTTGTATGCTCTTCAGATCATCTCTCAAAAGTAAACTCCTTTTAACCATGTTAAAAATGTAAAGCGGATCGTCTTTACAAGAAGACTTTGTCTTGATGTCAAACCAGGTTGGTGCGTATACTTTCATAATACAACTAGCTAGTTCGCTCAAGCTTTCTGCTGGCTATGCTTTTCCAATATATAAACGGAGAATCCTACTCGCACAAGTTAGCCATCGTGAATGTGACAGTGTTCCTGGGTCTCTGCTGGCCAAGTTTGGTGAGATATTGCCAACAAAAACTGCAGAGCATATTTGATAAAGATATTTCTGATCGTTGCTTAGAAAATCCTCATTGATTTTCGGCAATTCAGTAGGAATGGCTTCAAAATTCTGAATACAAATCGAGCAATCGAGTTAAAGGCAACATTGAGTTTTCTCATATCATGGCCAAAAATGTCTATACCATAGAATAGAGAAGGAATTAGATACGTTTTTGCTATGAGTAATCTTGAAAATTTACAAGTTTTCACCATAATTTTTGTTAACTTTGAGTCCTTGATTGCAAAATTGCAGCTTCATCTTTAAGTTCAGCCCTCGCAACTGGAATGATTTGTTGCATGTTGTGCTGTGCGATTCGTTGCCAAGATTTATGGCGACAGGAAAGGAAAGCGCGCGCTTGCATAAATTGCTGGGTAATCTCAACAAGAACCAAACTGCTCGCTCACTTCATTAGCTCAATAATTTGACAATAAATTATGCAAAACACACACAACTGTAAGGAATGAAAGGACTAAAAAAAAAGAAAGCCTAATCAAAAACGTGCGGAAGTGCCACAAATGTTTGACAAGCGCTGTCAACATGGCGTATGCGGAATATGGCGAATCACAAATCAAAAGCGAAAATCGCAATTGCAAATCACAAATCAGAAATGGCAATTGCCAAAATCGAAATGCATAATAAAACGAGAAGGCCACGCTAACTTCGTCTGTGCCGAAGTTTTTATACCCTTGCAAAAGCTGTTTTTGAAATGACAGAGTTTAAGAACGCTTGGATAAAAATCAAAAACTTTTTTTAACTTAAATCGATTTTCCGTCAGATGAACATTTGATTTCGACCAAATTTCGCGAATCTTTTTGAAAACATATCAAATTAACAATCGCCAAGTTTAAGAACGATAAAATTGAAAACAAAAAAGTTTTTCTCACTAAGACTCATTTTCCGACCGATAAGTCCTATGGCAGCCTGCAGATATAGTCATCTGATTTCGACCAAATTTTTCAAATTAGTTTGAAAGCGTTTAGTGTTAATAATCACCGACCTTAAGAACGATTTACTTGAAAACAAATATTTTTTTTCAGTAAGACCCATTTTCCGACCGATCGGTCCTATGGCAGCTATAAGATATAGTCTTCCGATTTTGATAAAAGTTTGCGAATCTGTTTGAAAGCATATAATATTAATAAGGGACGAGTTTGAGGACGCTAACATAGAAACCAAAAAAGTTTTTCTCAGTAAGACCCATTTTCCGACCGATCGGTCCTATGGCAGCTATAAGATATAGTCATCCGATTTTGACCAAAGTTTGCAAATCTGTTTGAAAGCTTTTAATATTAATAATGACCGTGTTTGGGAACGCTAACAATAAGAACAAAAAAGTTTTTCTCACTATAACCCATTTTTTTACCGATGGTTCCTATGGCAGCTATAAGATATAGTCATCCGATCCGGTCGGTTCCGACATATTATCAGCGTGCAGTAAAAAGAAGACTCTGTGCAAAATTTCAGCTCGATAGCTTTAAAACTGAGAGACTAGTTTGCGTAGAAACAGACGGACAGACGGACAGACAGACGGACAGACAGACGGACAGACAGACGGACAGACAGACAGACAGACAGACGGACGGACAAAGCTCAATCGACTCAGCTCGTCGCCCTGATCAAGAATATATATAGTTTATGGGGTCGGAAATGAATATTTCTATGCGTTGCAAACTTCTGGGCAAAATTATAATACCCTTTGCAAGGGTATAATTATGAGCTAACACACACACAAAGGGTTGCTTGGTCAGCGGCAGAGCGACGCGGCGGAAGCGACCTTGCCAAATTATATGCTGAGCGGCGCTTAGCGGCAACGGAAATGCGCATTATAAGCTTTTGGCTTTGCTTCAAATCGAAATTCGAAATTGGATCGAATAATTTTAGTTAAAAGCTGCATATCCATTTTGATGTTTCATTTATCACACGGCCCGGTAGATGTGGATATGGCTGTGGGCCATGTGGATGGTTGGTAAATAGTGCCAGAGCACTGGACAATTGTCATGGCTCACTCTCTCTCTGTGTGTGTGTGTGTGTGTGTGTGTGTGTGTGTGTGTGGCTGCAATTTTAATTAAAATTTATTGATTTACTGCTTATATTCGCATTGCAATTGCATCAATGTCGACCGTTTGTCGTAAATATTTTGGTATATGTGAAAATTTAAGGGCTGGAGAAGGGAGAGAACCATATATACGAACTTCTTGTCAATGGTTAACTTGGTATTTTTTTGTTTTGGGAAGATATATGTCACTTTGAGCCCTGGGTATGAAAGCAATGTGAAAAGTCCTACTCTAATCCTAACAAATGAGCACACTTGTAGCACACAAATGGAAAATCGTGGGTCCACTTCAAACATTCAAGTTTCAAATTCGATGTCATTTTGTTTCTAGAGTTTCCTAAACTTCCTTAACCAGAATTTTGAAAAAAAAAATAGATTTTGACGTATTGGAGAAGAAATTATTTAGGAATTAGAGTAATCTGATGTGAACAGGTAACAACGTTTGACATATAGAAAGTTGCCTTAGTAGCCCAAAGGTCTGTCCCGTTGCCTTAGATATATGGTTACCCCACGATAGCGTTTTATTGAAAATTATGCCCAGATTAGAGTAGTATGATCAACATATTCAATTTAGTTCCATTTATCTGGAGTTGGCTCAGCTGAGCAGTACTAAGGGCCTTCTTGTAAACCACAATGCATTTTGATTTGGTAGAATTTAAGCTCAGTCCATTTTGCTTGGCCCACTTATCTATTTGGTTTAGCTCATCATTACAATCAACAATAACATATATCTGTACATCGTCAGCATACATATGGACATTACATTTAGACAGTACATATAGACAGAAAACAAGAGAGGTCCTAACACAGATCCTTGGGGAACGCCACGTGTTAGAAGCTTGAATTGGAAAATAGATGAGCCAGAGACAACTGCTTGGGATCGATTTGCTAGATATGATTTTAGCAGTTTTATCGCAGTTTCCGAGAAATTATAAATATTGCTCAGCTTGGTACAAAGAATATCGTGATTGACAGCCTTAAAAGCCTTACTCGAGATCGAGAAGTGTTAAAAATGTAACTTTACTGTCATCCAACTGTCCACGAATCTCCTCAACAATATTTATTAAGGCTGTTGTACAGCTACGCTTTTTCCGGAATCCAGACTGTTGGTCGCACAATAGCATATTTGAAGTGAGATATGTCTGAACTTGTATTGCCATTAAATGCTCGAATACTTTTGATAGAAACGGAAGAATCGATATGGGTCTGAATTGCCAATTGGTTTTTGGAATTGGGAGGATTTTGGCTCGCTTCCACATTTCAGGAAAAGATGAAGTCATAATTATAGTATTAAGGATGTGCGTTAGGTGATCTAATAAGAATGGAAGAAGTAGCTTAACAAACTTTCGCCTAATATTATCAAAACCGGCTGCATTGGACTTCACCCTAAGCATCTTTTTTAAAGCATCACAAGGACTAACATTTACAAAACTAAAGCTATTATCACAGATAGATAGTGCACTCAGGTACGAGTTGCATGGTGCATCAGGTACTTGAGTTTGAACGAATTGATTATTTAGGCTATTTACATCAATATTTATACTTGGCTCAGACTTTTTAGAAAAGACTCCACACTTTTTAAGCTCTTTCCAAGTTTTTCCAGACGATATGGTTCCCGTAAACTTTATATTATAATACTCACGCTTAGCATGATATATTGCAGTTCTTACCCTACCTCTAAGCCTTCTGTATTCCGTTAGTAAGTCATTGGTTTTATATCGCTTCCACCTGTTATACAAAAAATTTCGTTGGATAATGAGTCTTTTTATTTCATTTGTGAACCATGGCTTTATTATTTTAGTCTTGAGTTTAATAAATTTATCAAACAGACGGGTCAAATAGCTGTGCATAATCTCAAGCTGGACAACTGCTGTCAGCGATTGATAAATCAGTGACCAGTCACAGAGTAGGATATCAGTCTCAAGGTCTGAGTAGTTAATGTTATTATATTCTCTATACTCTATCTTATGGCTACTATGGTCTAGAATTATGTTGTAGGTCAAGAAAAATTAAGCCATGTCTGGAGAAAGCTGGCACGCAAACCTGGTCATATAGTAGGATTTTGGTCGCATCATTAACAAAGAAGAGCCAAGAGATTGAGAGAAGCTTGGCCCTGGCCCTCCTGGAGTTGCTGTTTGAGCCAGTTTTACTTTTACTTTACATTAACAAAGAAGATATCTAATAAAGTATTGCACGTAGTTGAAAAGTGTGTGGCCATTGTTTTGTTAACTGCGTCCAGACCTAAAGATGTAAAACTGTCCACAAGTTGATTTTCACACAAAAGATTACTGTTTAGATCGCCAGCTAGTATCACATCTACATATTGAGTGGAAAGTTGCGAGACAATTTCAATTAGGTATGCGTTTCGAGGTCGGAAATTGTTTTCTGAACCTATAACTATTAAGACAAGCTATCCCTTAAAAATCTTAAAACTAAACACACAAGTCAAATAATACGCTTAAGCTAAAAATATTTACAAACATCTCACACATTTGTGCTCTACTTAAAACTAAAGCAAAGTTCACACAGGCAAATAATTTGAACAAATGTTGATGAAAAGTTGACTAAATATGCCAAATTGAGGAACTTTTCAGTCTTATTTGTTATAATAATTTGCGTATGGAACCATAGTTTAAGTTTTATCTCCTGCAAAAACTCATCAATCATGGCTTAAATAGCCATGGCCAAATTTTCATCAAAATTTGTGCAAATTATTTAATTGCGCAAACTTAGATGAAAATTTTGCTGAATGGAAGTAAATAGAGAACTGCAAAACCAGTCCTAATGACTAGACATCGGATTTTAAGCACTTTTTCAAATGAAGGTTGATTAAGGTGAAAATTTGGATTTATACTCATTTAATAACCCCCTTTTCATTGAAAACTGCATATTAAATATATTCAAAAAATATGCAAAATATGTATTTCTATAAAAAATGTATAAAAATGGCGACATTTACAAAAATTCGCATTCTTGAGCTTAGATTATTATACAAAATATATAGATGGCATATATAACCGGTTAAATGGAAGTTGTTGACCGAGCAAATGAAAGTTCTAAAACATGGGAAAATTTTCAAATTGTGTATTCATTTCAGACTTTTATGAAAATTTTATGGGCGGCTAGAGTACACGGGTAAATAAAGAAGATGTGGAACAAATGGTCCAGAAAATCGTGAAATTGCAAAAATTCTCATTTGAGTTTAGATTATCATAAAGAAAACCCTTCCGGCGGGTAAATAGGAGGAGTAGATCAAATGGTCAAGAAAATCGGCAAATTTTCAAAATTTTCAAAGGACCTAAGATAACTATAAAGGTTGGATAATTGGCAATTAAAGACGCGTATATAAGAGGCTTAGACCAAAAACCGCGAAATTTGTCAAATTTTCATTTGAGTATTTACGAAAGCGCAGGCATTGGCAAATAAGAGGCGTGAAAAGGTTAAAATTGCAAATTTTTCGTATGACCTAATATTATTATGAAGGTTTTATGGATGGCAATGCAGACGGGTGTAGGGGTAGGAGGTGTAGATCGAACGGTTAAAATAATCGCGAAATTTACCAATTTTTCATATGACCAAAGATTATTATGAAGACTTAATATACAACAATAGTAGACGGGTAAATATAGGAAGCGTAGACCGAACTGTCCAAACAATCGCAAAAATTTCAAAATCAATATTTGAGTTTAGATTTTTCGAGAAATTTGCAAAATTTTATAAGTATTGAGAATCATTAGGATGTGATAGATGGAAATTGTGGATGCGTAAATGGTTAAATCCAACGGTCCAAAAAGTTACGAAATTTATAATGTAGACAGGTAAATTGACGGGTCAAGATCAAGCGGACCAAAAATTCGGATATGGGCATTTCCACAGAATAGTTCACCGAGACCAAAAAATGAAAAGTACTTAAAAACACTCTATTTTATCATTTTTTCAAGGGGAAATAATCAGAATGAACTAATATGATCCAATTTTAAATATATTCATAACCCATTTCGATATTTTCGAATGCAAAGTCGCGCAAGCGCCATTTTTCTAATTTGAATACTTTTTGTTGTCATAAAAATACGTTTAGATTGCATTGATTTTTGGTCTCTAAACTATTTCTAAGGGTACAAAGAATTAAAACATAATGCAGAAGATACCATAAGAAACTATATGATTGCAATTAACTGTAAGTTTCTGCTTTATATTATAACAAAACCAACATAAATATAATGCGGAAATTTAAGTAACGTAACGTCAGGTAACGTCACGTCAGATACTTATGCAAATAAAAGAAAATTGGGCAAACATTTTTGAAAAAGATTACTTGAAAAATAAACTTGTATTATTTTAAATCATACTAAAAAAATTTTCATACAAAAAGCTTTGCCCAATTCGCAGAATTTTGCATTTTTGTAAAACAAGTCAAAATTCACTTCCGTTTTATGTAACCTCACGCCAGCATATATGTTTGCTTATATCTTTAACTCCTTATGATCATTGTTTTTGCTGATTATAGTGCTACTTAATTGCTACTCAAATATAGAACAATCTTTTTAAAAATCTAAGATTTTCATATTTTTTAACAACATCTTATCGTACGAACGTAACGCCACGTCAGTTTGGAAATGCCCATATGTACAAAATTTTATGATCAGTTCAGATTATCATGCAGATTTAATAGTTGGCAATTAAAGACGGATAAATAGGAGATGTCGGTCAATCGGTTTAAAGAAATTTTATCATTTGCGAAATTCTTATATGAGTTTAGATTGACACGAATGACGGGTAAATAGGAGGTGAAGATCATATGAACCAAAAACTCCTGAAATTGGAAAAAAAAAATTTAACGAGTTTAGATTATCATGAAGATTTGATAGATGGCAATTGTATATCAAGCTTCATTTCTTCGTATTATGTTTAAAATTCTAAAGGGGGCGCAGCAACGCACGCCGGGTGCCTGGTATGTAAATATGTATTGCAAAACAGTTTGATGGCAAGTCTCTTAGCCATTTTTGTTATTAAAAGTGTGTTTTTATCACTCATTTTCGGCAATTAAATTGACTACAAGTTGAATTGGTGACATTGATTTACAAGTTCAAACAGATATGCAACAAAATCAGAAAATGGTTAGCACAGAATCATTATGTAATTTCATAAAAAAAGTTTTTTTTGCAATTTTGCATATTCTGCATATTTTGTATATTTATACCCGTTACTCGTAGAGTAAAAGGGTATACTAAAGTCGTGCAATTGTATGTAACAGGCAGAAGGAATCATTTCCAACCATATAAAGTATATATATTCTTGATCAGCATCAACAGCCGCGTCGATATAGCCATGTCCGTCTGACCGTCTGTCTGTCCGTCTGTATGAACACCTACACAGAAAAAAATAAGATCAGGTATTTCAATATCATATCAATAATATCAGTATTTGCATTTCAAAGTGAAACTATTTAATATCAATATGAACCTGTAATAACAAATTGATACTAAAAATATTATATTGAAATGTGAAATGATATGAAAAATGCCCTAATGATATGATTTGAGATCAAAGCAGACATCGAAATTCTGAAAGTAGAAAGAGACACACAGAGTTTCTCAAATCAAAGAGAGACAGCAATAAAAAACAATGCTCATTGCTTTGCTGCCGCAAGCGCGAAAACTAGTGCCGGTCGTTTTTTCTTCGTGAACAAAGTTGTTCTTCGAAGTTGGCGTCGGGTCTGCAGCGAACTTCTAGCTTCTTCTTGCGAATTTCGTCAATCGATCTGTGCTGGCGCCTATGAAAGGTAAGGGTAAAAAGTGAATAAAATGTTAATTGCAGATGTGTGTTTTGTTGTACTGTTGTTGTACTTGCAAATTAATAAATTGTAAAAAGGCTATTGCTTTTATTCAGTCGCTAATAGTATGTAGGATTATAATACACACTCATACATACATATTGTGCGTGTTTTTTTCACTTTGAGCACTCTACGCAGTAAAAGTGCGTGTTTAAATATGTACATATGTAAGTATACATATTTTGAGTCCGCGATGCGTTTTTTTTGTTCTGCCCTTGAACGTCAAACAGCACAGAAGCACACATACGTACATATGCAAACATGCGTACATACAAATGTACATGCAAAATATGCATGTATGTTTATATGTGCTGTTTGACGTTCAAGGGCAGAACAAAAAAGCGCATGCTCAGCCTTTGCTTTCGGCAGATTTCGCACACATGCACAAAAAAAAACTTAAGCGAGTTTAAATATATTAAATTTTATATTATTTTACAGTTTAAAATGGAAGATTTAAAACTCTTTGAGCTGCTTGAAAAAGTTGACATTGACAATTTGGTGTACGAAACATGAGTTGATAAGATTTGTATTGAAATAATTTTTCTTCTTAAAATATTAATTTTACAATTTTTCTAGAGTGTGGATTTAACTTCGACCCCCTTAATTACATTTCTTTCAGCGACAGAGAAAAGATTTTTCCAGAAAGATAATTGTCATAATAATTGTAATGTGTATTATTAAAATGTAGCTTTGATATTATAAAAATAAAACATTGGTATTACAATAATACCCTTTTGATATTTTAAAAATATTTGTTTGATACTAAAACCATGTCCTACAGATATTTTGAAAATATAGCTTTGATCGTTGATCAGAAAAAATATCACTTTGATGTGTTCGAAATGTCAAAGTGATATATGCGAACATATCATCTGGGTATTTTTCAGATGAAGTCCGATTTGATACTACAAAATACCAGATTGATACTAAATATCGTGATCTTTTTTTTGTGTAGATCTCAGAGACCAGAAGAGCTGGAGCAACCAAATTGGAAATGTAGACTCCTATGGTCTGCACGCAGATCAAGTTTATTTCAAATTTTGTCCACGCCCACCCCCGTCCCCAAAATAGAAAAAAATTTTCAATAACTCCCACAATTTTTAAGATATCGATCTCAAATTTAAAACTTACATTTATATTCGCGTTATCTATAAGCCATGAATTTTTATAAAGATCGGATGATAAATAGCCGAGTTAAAAAAATGTTGAATACTCTTTGGCTGTTCCCCCCAAGCTATTAAACATTTCCTTCCATGAGTAGCGGGTATATCGAAGTCGGTTAGAGCCGACTTTAACTTACGCTCTCTTGTTTTATATTCAATTTTTAATCCAATTAGTTTGTTCTGAATCAAAAGTAGGAATCCACCATTGAAGCCACCACCAGGTTGAACTCTGAAAAACACCGCAATTATATTAAATTGTATTTAAAATATGCTTACTTACACTCTGCGGGGATTCGAGCTCGGGACCCTTGGTCTGAGAACACAATGGGAACGTCTTCCCTACCGGTTGCGCTATTGCGCGCGCTGAGGGAAAGCCATCTAAGATACGACTAGTATTGAATTGAATCTCCCATCTGCCTAAGAACATCAAACCACTTGTAATTCTCAAGTTCGAATTCCCCGAATAGTTTATATATATGGCGAAGTTTGGTCGAAATCGCTAACCGTTGAAGCGAACTCTTTCAAGTGTATTAAAACTTCAACACGACGAAGTAAGCTTTGCTTTCTCGTTACAAAACACTTTAGTACAGGGTTCCGCAAGCAGAGAGTGCTAAAATGTGACAGCGTCTCTCTCTAACACACAGTGATGCATGACTTCGGCAAGCATTCGGTGTGAATTGGCGAGTATGTATGTTCGTGCCCCAGAGTCTATCGCTGGGGAACTCTGCTTTAGTACTCAAATTTTTGTTGCCACTCTTGCACTGCTCAGAGTGAAATTGCCTTAAGGCCACAAGTGAGCTACAAAATAACATAAAAGTAATTGTGGCAATTACGGATGCCCGATAATACCAAATCGTAACATATATTCTTTCTGCTCAATGAGTGTATTTTCGTTTGATCCCTCTCCCATTTTATACTCTTATTCTTTCTGGTTTCAATAATGCATTTCCACTTTTAATTAAAGTTTTAGTTGTTCAACATTTTTCAAAAGTTATTCGAAAAGTTGTTGCTTGCTTTTCTACTACCTGCTTCCCCGCTTCCTCACTTTCATGACGTCTTTGCCTGTCGTGCGCAATGTCATTAACTGGTAAAAGTTTTGCCATAGCACACATCATTTTGTAGCTTAGTTTTAGCCCAAAATAAAAATAAAAAAAAAACAAAACAAACAAAAGCAGCTGCATCTGGCAACTATTTCCACCTGAAGAAGACAATTACAATTGCGGTTCATTTGACAGTTTTCATGTAGTTGCCAAGGCTCGAGCATTGTTTGACTCTGGCGAAGGAGCAGCAAAGTTAAGAACATTGTTGCATAATTAACGGCAACAAAGTGTTAAGAAGTGCAGTAAGCCAAATGTTAACTGCCCAACAAAAGACAAGGAAAACCTGCGGCTGTAAATCAGCGAAAATGAACAAAAGGCTGAAAGCAACAGCTACCGAGCTGGCTGAACAACAGATGGCCTTGATTCTCATAGAGCTGCCTTTGGGGAGAGATTCGCTTCTTAATTACAATAAAATATTTAAAACTCTTGGCAGGTGTTTATGGCCTCGTTGTTTTGCTACGGGGGATTCTTTATGAGCCCCTGGCATATCGTACGCGTACGTAATTTGATAGTTGTACGTCTGCCATCAATATGGCATTCACCATAAACTCCGTTTCTTTTCTTTGCCGGCAATTCGCATGAATATTTAGTTGCTTCTGGAAAATTTGGTTAATTTGTGCGACAAGCTAAACAAAAACAAAAGAAAATGCAAATTTTATTGACACCAAACTCAAGAAGGCAGCGCGGAAATTAAAGTCTGCATTCGGTAGGGGAACGCCTTGGCTAAGTCATTAACACATTTGCTCAGGAGTTGGTCCCCTCTGTGCCAAGGACACGCCTTTCACACTCTCTCCACCCAACTCCTGTGCTAATTAACACGTTTTGCATTGTGAATTTTGAAATGTGTTGTTGGAGGACGATGACGACGAGAAAGGGGAACAACCAAATATTATGCAAAAAGGATTTGGTGTTAAGGAAAACAAATTGAGGAAATATTTGCTCGAAGCGAAATCAAAATACTCTGAAAGGATTTGGAAAGAGTATTTAAGATATTTCGGGTAAAACAGTTTAGTGTCGTCATTTTAAGTGCCAGCAAATCAATATAATCAGTTGCTTTAAGTGAAGAAACAAAGAAATTATTAAAGTAGATGAGAAAGAAGCACAAAATAATATTACTGAAAAAGGCAATGTTAATAGAAAAACACGGAAAAAACTGATAGAATAAATAAATAAAGAAAGAATAATTAAAAAAGCTATAAGGTTGTACATGTAGCCGTGGTTTAACGTTGCTTAGGTAGCCCATGTATATATCGATACTCCCGAGAACCCTGTTATCGATCAAGGCTACACACGAGGCTTATCGGTATACCACAACAGTAACCGAAAATACGGGTTTGTCATGTCTGTAGGCGATGGGCCGTAAATGGGGATTTTCTGCATCAATTGTTTACTGGCTTTACACAGCCATAGTACATCCCATACTTCTCTATGGTGTTGTTGTATGGTGGCCAGCACTCGGTTAACCGTCAGTACTGACCACTTTACACAAGGTATAGAGAAGTGCTGAAACATGTATGAGCGGCGCCCTCCGAATCACCCCAACGGAAGCACTAAACACCATATTTCATCTTCTTCCTCTAGACTTGATGTCTAACCAGTTGGCGGGCATTACAGCCCTGAAATTAAGAGAGTCTGAAGCTTGGAACGGACACACAACTTAACTGAATTGTCACAAAGCAGGAAACGCGCACCAAATACAAAGTTTTCGTACGATGAGATTGAGAACCTGCTCAGATACTTCCTGAAAAAGCTATACCGACTGCCCAGAAACACTCCAAACAGAATGCTTTATCTGGAAACGGGATTATCACCTCTCCACATATTTACCGCAGACATGCACTTCTCCTACATGCAGAAGGTTTTTCGCATGCCCGAAAATAGACTGCCTAAACGGACTTCATCAGTTCTTTCGGGAATGGGAACTTCTATCAGCCAATCATTGCGAAAGAGAGGAGCTCTCAGAGGCTAATACCAGAGGTCGCAAAAATCGATCCCCCGTTTGCCTTTGTCAGAAAACGACAGATTTCGTGCGACCACATTGAAAAGAGGTACCCAAACAACCTTAAACTACGCTCTCTGCTTGTATTTGGTTGTGAGAGGAAAGAAACACAAAATTTTTTTGTTTTTTTTTCTCTTAGGTCTTTTTATGACCGTTTGGCAAAATTTCCGCATTCAAAAGGTCTTCTTCGTATGCATGCATCGATGCGTAAGGCTCAGCTGACGAGCCCACTTAACAGTGAGAGCGATAACAGAACACATTCGGTTGAGGGAAGCCCGAGCCCGTTTTTTCTTTGGTTTTTCGTTCAGTGATGAACGAAATTGAATCTCACTCTATGCAGTTGAACGATCTGGTATCTGGGTAAGACCCGTGAAGCTAGGTGTATTAGACTGAATAGCGAAGAATTTGTAAGGCGGTGATCGACTGACGGTTTCATACCATGTCGATTTATTTATCTAAGTATTTCATATTAGAAAAACTTCAAACTTCTTGTTTAGATATAAATTTAGAATCTAAGCTATTATCTATGTATGTAGAAGTATTAACAAAATCACTAAATAACTTTCGGTTGTTGTACTTTAAAACTGCTTAAGCCGGCTATCCAGCACCGCGGAAACTAAAAATTCCTGGCAAGCTTCATAAAAAAAAAATGTGCCAGAAATTTTTAGTTTACCTTTTCGTTACTTGAGTATCCACCAACATGAACGAAACCCACAGTTTCTTTTCGATAGTTGGCCTATCGATAGCGCGTGTGGATCGAGAGAACAGCTGATACACAGCTCAGGAATATATTGCTTACAATTATTTTGGACGTGATGAGCGAAAATTGGGGGGGGGAATGCTTTTTTGGTTTTGTAATGAGCTGTCATCTTGATCGGGAACCAGCAGCGTGCAAAGATTGGCAGGGGATGGTGCCAAGGGGACACTTTTGCCAAATCGCTGAGGGGCCCGAGAAATGCCCTCCATGTAGACAAAGGTCGATGGGATGACGTAGGTTGAGACGACTTGGGAGTGGGCCACCAGTCGGTCATGATACATAATAATAACCAAACAAACAAACAATCCTGCTGGTGTGCATATTCATTTGTGTGCATAATGGCAAAGCGTCCAAATGGCGGTATATAGTTGTATGCCTCTCATACCAGGGACCTCACATAGAAGATTCTAGGTTCTTGAGGGTAGTGGAGCATGCCGTACCCCATAAAGGGATCCCCCAGATCCTCCACTACGAAGCTTGAGAAGCCAATTGAGCTTCAATGGCAGCTATAACCGTAGCTACTGCCCGAGACACATAGACTGGTCAAGCGGCGGTTCAGAGATACGCCAAGGTATTTCACCGCGGTATCCTTTTGATCCTAGGAATTGCACTCGAGCAACTTTTCGGGATCTCATAGCGATCATGTTGACTCTTTGAACGATTAACGGCTATGCCAAAGCCAAGGTACTGATCCAGCCACTGAGTTGACAAAATCCTTAATATTAATGCAAATGTATTTAGGCAATCTTGTATCCGACCAAGAAAGTCTTCATTTGATTGGCGGCCAACCGAAATGTCATACTACTTTGGAGTTTGGAATGACATTATAAAGTTGTGCACATAATTGTGCGCCACCCGGGGCACACTGCAAAGTGTCATTCTTAGCCATCGGCTTATCATGCCCTAGTATAAAGTAACAGCTACTTCCTCTTTAAATTATATATATTTTTTTTAAATTTATTTAAATTCAAATAATTAAGTGCTTAACAGCTGACTGATCACTCTGTCATGCACCTTTTTGGTGTTGGTCACCCTGTTTTAGTTATGTTCCCCACACACAAGAAATAACTAGCAAATTCCTGGCAGGAAATTTACGCAGTGCTTTACTCAAAAAATTAAAAGTACTGGGCCGGTTTCCCTACAAATCCGGCTATGCCCTTAAGTAATAATTTCTAATTTGAAGACATTTTTGTCTAAAAATTCTTTTTTATTCTAAAATTAAGAAATGTCTTAAATATAGAAATTATTTCTAACATTTTAGAGCGATTATTAATTTTTGAGAAAAATAGTTTTCTAAGTGTGTCCACCTTTGTTGAATCCTTTTTTCGAACTTGTGCTGCCAAGTTCGGTCGATAGCTTAAAGCAAAGGTTTTTCGATATTATAGATGACGGATGTGAAACAGAAAAGGATTTTCTTGTGAGCTGACATTGGATCACAATTGTGGCTTCTCGCTGCCTATACGAGTAATATATAATATGTATTGCAATTTAGCTATACGTTTTAATAAATGGGTGTTGGATGAGAGCAAAGATTTATAGATTTGATAGATGACGCATGTGAAAGAAAAAACGATTGTTCTTGAGAGCTGACATTGGATCCCACAAAAAAAAAATAAAAAAGTTTGTACGAGATGCGATATCTACATATGTAGTGTCTTTGCTTAAAGGCTGTTGGTCAGCGCCGTAGTCAGCTGCTGTTGAACTTTTTGTTGAATGGTGACCGCCATTCCCTCTTCTTCTCTGTTAGACGCGGCCTGGCTTCGGCGAAATGATTTTTTAGGCATTGTGGACTAGGAACTTGCAAGCCTGATCGATGCACTCCTCACAATTGTCACCAGTGTAGGGAATTTGTGTCCACTTGGGAGGTCGAGTTGTGATGGTTGGCCGAGCGGTATTGCTAATTTCTGTTAGGTGATGGGAGAGGAGCAGGAGAATTGCAACTAACCAGTAGCTGCAATTCATCCCAAAGAAAGGAAGTCCGCCAATTCAGTTAATCATTCATTTATTCGCACGTTTGTGCTTTAAGTGATAGGTTAAGAACATGTCATCGGGGTTATCGATGTCTCGATAACATATCGATGCTCCAAACACCCGGGGACTAGTTCCAGACCTGGGACCAAGTTCGATACAATATTGACAACTCAAAATTGAAGTAGTTTTTCAAAATTTTTTAACTCAGTGCTTTTTTGTGTTCTATAACTAAGTTATTTATGTTCTTATCTATCAGATAGTCATATAATTTTTCAAGGGATGTCGATTTGTCCACCATAAATCCAGTTTGGGCTGCACCTGGTATGGGTATTTTAGTAGAAAGTGCACTTAGAAAATTATTATTCTATAATTAATTAAATCAGTCAAGAATGCAAATTGCAAGGAATTTAAAAACAAAATGTTTTAAATATAGAAATTATATCAAAATTTTAGGGCGATTTCATTATTTGACTGAATTTTCTTTAAAAAAAATCCTTATTTTCTAAGTGTGTATAAAGTCAAGCCAAGTTCATTTCAATTTGGTTAAAGTGTATTCAAAGTTTCTACTATTTACGTTGTGATTCCCCCTGGCTTCTGTTTGGCCTGATGGGCCCTTAAGGCTACCTTTTTTTTTTATTTTTTTTTTATTATTTTGTTGTATGTTTACACCAAACATCCAAGCACCCACCTTCATCATCTATGACTTCCCCTTCATCATCAAGTTGTCAGATGGGCGCAACCTTGAAGGTGTCAAAATAACATATTTGTGCTGGCTGCGCACAGGAGGGGGGCGTGGCCCACTTGTTAGGCACAAAATGAAATTAAAATGGGGAATAAATTATATGGCAAACGATGGCACCGAAAATCGTTGAATATATTAAGATGTATTTCGTTTTGGCTGTTAATTTCTTGTGCCACCGAAAAGTTTTCTGGAGCATACTTTTGGGGCGCTCGCTGGCTGCATAATTGCTCAATAGTGCGATGCGGCGGCATTTTGTTTAAGCAATTAACTGGAAGGAAGCGGAAGAGGGGGGCGCGCCAGGGCGTTGATTTATGTGTGTGTGTGAGTCAGTGTGTGTGTGTGTGTGTGTGTCATTTCACATTTGATTAACTGCAGTTGTAGTTGTTGTTGCAGCTGCAACCAAAAGTATTTCGCTTTCAGTTTTAATTTTATGTTCTGGCTGCGCGTTGTTGCATTTGCAGCCGCTTAATTTGCTTGCCAAGCCGACTCTCCCCCCCCCCCCTCCTCGAACACCAAGCGCATCTTACGTGCTGCACATGCCAAGCAGCAGCTGTCAGTCTGTAAATGCACATGTGTGTGTGTGTCTGTGTGTGTGTGCATGTAAATTAATTAAAAATTGCTTAAACCGCCGCTGGATTCGGCAGCTGACTTGGTACATTTTTTTGCTCACCAGGAAATTTACAACAAGAAATATTATTTACAGACACCAACACCGACGACACACAGTCGCCTCTGGCCAAAAGTTTAAAGTGTTACATTTATTTATTTTGTTTTTTTTTCTTTCTTTTTTGATGTACATTCGAGTATATATATTTTATTTTACGGCCCTCTATCAAAGTTCAAACTGTCGACGTGGTATGGCTGCCTTTTTATTTAAAACGAAAGAAGAAAAAAGTTTCACGTTCTACCTCAATGTATTTTATGGCTAGTTGTGATGCCAAGTGGCTGGGTAAAGGGATGGGGGGGAGCGAGAAGCCAGTGATAGTCTGAAGTTCTACTCAAGTCCAGAATGAGGCTGTTCTATGCAAATAAAAGATGGTTTATGACTGCTGTCAATTCTAAAGTGAAGACTCGCTGATAAGTGCCAAATGGAGTTTGTTTGCTTGTTTCGTAGATGTTTAAAATGTTGAAGCTGAAAAGTTTTCTTATCATTTTAAGTTTTTGGCTTTGCGCTATGGCTCTTAAACACTTTTTAACCGGCTACAACTGGCTCGGAACTGATTCTGATCCCATTCAGACTCCATATTTACAACCGAAACATCAAATGTTAAATTAATTGCGTTATTAATTTCTTTAATATGAAAGGATACATGCTTTGATGCAGATCCTGAAACTAAAGCCAAACCGAATCCCTTCAGTTCAAAAACTAGCCAAGAACACTTTTTAAGTAACTTATATAATTTCTTCAATATTTTCTTCTTTGTAAGTGCATTGGTTCGTGCGTTTTCAACAACCATATGCAAATTCGTCATAACTCGTCTTCTAAAAGGATAATAAAGCAAAATTCAAGCGAGTTTTCAGCGAAAGGTAAGGAGCAGTTTCCAATGTTAAACACCAACCACTATTTGAATACTTGGAAGCGGACGTATTATAGATTTCCCACAATCAATGTATCAGAAAATAATGCCGAGCAGGTTTCCATTTGAACCGGATTTCTGAAATTCATATAATATGGGCCATGTTTCTACAGAGATCTAAGAAGGTGTACACCAAAGCTCGAACCAAACTACGTTTCGATAAATTTGGGTGCCGAACCGTAGACTTTATTTGTTGTCGAACCTCCGGACCAAACTTTCTGCAGAATTTTTAATGTTAACAGCTTTGGTCCTGACCAGAGAACTGCAATGCGTAGTCATTAATGCGTACTACGCACGTAGTACGTTCACGTAGTATATACAAATATACACAGTGTTTAGTGAGATTGAAGTGTACTTTCGAATGACATAAAACATAATTTAAAATTAGGTTGCGAAAGGCTCTGTGAAATTAGACCGCGTGAATTACACTACACTCAGAAAATTATTTTTCTATATTTAAGAAAATCGCCCTAAAATCGAAATCGCCTTAAGATTTAGAAAAAATTTCAATTTTTAAGAAAAAAATTTTTTGCCTTCCTGTGTGTCTGAGGCAGGACAGCCGAAAAGTATGAAAAAAAAATTTTAACTCTGCTATTCATCATCCGATCTTGATGAAAATTAGAGGGCTTATGGATGTTGCGAATATTAATGTAAGTTTTAAATTTGAGATCGATATCTCAAAACTGTGGGAGTTATTCAACATTTTTTATTGTGGGGGCTGGTGTGGGCGTGCTCTTCTAGTCTCTGAGATCTAGGTGTTCATACAGACGGACGGACGGACGGACAGACGGACAGACGGACGGACGGACAGACGGACATGGCTATATCGACTCGGCTGTTGATACTGATCAAGAATATATATACTTTATAGGGTCTGTTACATACATTTGCACGACTTTAGTATACCCTTTTACTCTACGAGTAACGGGTACAAAAAGTGCTGCTTCGGTGATTTGATCCCATGCCTTTCGTACTTTCTTAACTATGGTTTTGACGCAACGTCTTGCTTAAGGTCCTGAAATTTAGAACACAATTTCTATTTTTTTTTAGAAAAATTTTCTTAAGAATATGGCGAGTCACCTTTGTCCCTTTTTTTAGTGCGATTTTCTAAAAATTAGGTCGAAAATTACACTTTTTAGGGTGAGTTGTTTTTTGAGTGTAGTTTACAGCCAAAAAAACACATTTCTACTGAAAATATTTTAAAGTGTAGTTTGGGTTGGTGATCTCAAAATTCGATTTCAGCACTTTATTGCTCCCAGCTCTTGTATTTATTTATAGATTTTGTTTATTGGTATCTCATTTTTTTCGCAGAAGTGAGGTTCTTACGTAGAAAAAAAAAAAAATAGATTTTTTGAATTTTTAAATATTTTTCCTAGCCGTTTGGAAACGAAATTTATTGCGTTTTCGAGCAAACAAACGATTTTTTTTAAATATTTTTTATTATTGTATTCAAACTACTTAACCGATTCGAAAATATATCTTATATATCTTGCTTGACTCCATTTGACGATTATGAAGTGAGATATGGCTTAAAATGGCGCTCCATGCACGGCATTGGGTTAAAAGAGCGTCGCTTTTGGCGCTCCATGCATGGCTTTAGGGCGAACGAGTGTCGCTTAACGTTGATACAGCGTAGGTCGGCCGTACTAGAGGGATACGTCAGCGTAGTTAAAATACGCATACGCACTATGAAGAATACGTATTCGTACTTTTTAAAAAATGCGTATTGACCTGTTGACTTAACACAACGCCTGCTGTGGTATTCAATAATTTAAGAAGAATAAATTTTTGATTTATAATTATAAAGTTTCTTATACACGTTACACATCGAGTAAAAAGGGAATACCAAAGTCATGCAATTGTAAGTAAAAGGCCGATATCATGTAGTATATGTATTCTTGATCAGCATCAACAGCCTAGACAATGTAGCCATACCTCTCTGTCCATATGAACACCTAGATCTCCGGAACTAGACACTAGAAACTATGGCATATATTCCATCTTGGTCTACGTATTTGATCTTGGTCTTGGCCTAGATGCATAGGAAGTAAAGCGATATGGACAAGTTTTTAAAACTTTTTCTTAAATAGTAAAATTAACTAACTAATTATTTAAGCTTATGGCAAAGTCTACTGGTGATAGGGTCCTAGAATATAATTTGGTTTGTTTAAGTTACTCTTGACCCTTGGGCAAAGAGAATTATTTGGCTATCTGCGTGCAATACGGGGAAAACGCCAACACAAATTTGGCTGGAAGCTTCCAGTGCTTTGTATGAAGTTTTATAAATCGAATCGATTTATGTTATTTTATATTTGGGCCTTTGGCCTTGAGTGTACCAATTCTTTTTCAATGCTTAAAAAAAAATGTCATAATGGCGGCTGCCAAGATGGCGAAATAAACACTTGTCTTTAGAAAGACAAACGCAAAGCCCTCCCTCGAACGAACTGCAATGCACGAGGCTTCCAGAGAGACTGTTGTCGTGTGTTTAATAGCTGTCATTTATAATCAACTTTGAATAGCAATCGCATTTTGAAACCATTTAAAAGATAATTCAAGTACCTTATTTCCATGCCAGTTGTATAGACTTATACACTTTTAGTTGAGCACGGTTGTTAGATTTCATTTGTACTGAACCGCTCAGTGTGAGCGAGCTATCTTTTATTAAGAATTTATCATCCCTTAATATAAGGTTGTCAAAAAAGTCTTGCGGTATTTCCGCAAGCTTGTCTTTGCAAGCGCGTAGTTCTAGTTGTATTCGTCGCATCGGTTCACGCTAGAGCTTTTTGGAAAGCTCTTTTCACGCGGTAACACGTGTTTGATTTATTGTTGTTTGTTTTTAGTCGTTCGTGAGTTATAGCGTCGCAAACATGGAGCAAAATAAAGAGAAAATACGGCATATTTTACAGTACTACTACGATAAAGGCAAAAATGCATCTCATGTTGCCAATAAAATTTGTGCAGTTTATGGACCCGATACAGTTTCCATTTCCACCGCACAACGATGGTTTCAACGTTTTCGTTCTGGTGCAGAGGTGATCGAAGATGCGCCACGGTCCGGAAGGCCTGTCGTCGAAAATTGCGATAAAATCGCTGAATTGATCGAAAGAGACCGGCATAGTAGCAGCCGTAGCATCGGCCAAGAGCTGGGCATGAGTCATCAAACCGTTATAAACCATTTGAAGAAGCTTGGATTCAAAAAGAAGATCGATGTATGGGTGCCACACGACTTGACGCAAAGAAACATTTTTGCCCGTATGGATGCATGCGAATCGCTTCTGAATCGCAACAAAATCGACCCGTTTTTGAAGCGGATGGTGATTGGCGATGAAAAGTGGGTCACTTACGACAACGTGAAGCGCAAACGGTCGTGGTCGAAAAGCGGTGAAGCTGCCCAGACGGTGGCCAAGCCTGGATTGACGGCCAGGAAGGTTCTTCTGTGTGTTTGGTGGGATTGGCAGGGAATCATCCACTATGAGCTGCTCCCCTATGGCCAAACGCTCAATTCGGACCTGTACTGCCAACAACTGGACCGCTTGAATGCAGCACTCATGCAGAAGAGGCCATCTTTGATCAACAGAGGCCGAATTGTCTTCCATCAGGACAACGCCAGGCCACACACATCTTTGGTGACGCGCCAGAAGCTCCGGGAGCTCGGATGGGAGGTTCTTTTGCATCCACCGTATAGTCCGGATCTCGCACCAAGTGATTACCACCTATTTCTGTCCATGGCGAACGAGCTTGGTAGTCGGAAGTTGGCCACAAGAGAGTCCTGTGAAAATTGGCTCTCCGAGTTTTTTGCCAATAGGGAAGCGAGCTTCTATAAGAGGGGCATTATGAAGTTGGCATCTCGTTGGGAACTCGTCATCGAACAAAACGGCGCATATTTGACTTAAATCGCATTATTGAGTTTCAATCCTCATATCTCTTCTATTGTTAATAGGGCGAATGGTGTACTTGGATTCATTAAACGTTGGTCGAAGGAATTTAATGATCCTTACACCACAAAGCTCCTGTACACTGCTCTAGTCCGTCCTGTACTTGAATACTGCTCGTCCGTCTGGTGTCCGCAATACAAAAAGCATATCGATCGTATCGAATCAGTACAAAAGCAATTTTTGCTTTTTGCTCTTCGTGGACTAAATTGGGACCCTAACCTTCGTCTGCCATCGTACTCCAGTAGACTCTTGCTTATTAACCTTCCTTCGTTAGCTGATCGTAGAACAGTCCTAGGCGTTTCTTTTCTTCATAAGCTAATCATTAGTGATGTAGACTCTACCGAACTTTTAGGTCGCCTTAACTTTTCCGTTCCTTCTAGGCCAACTAGAAACTATTTACCTTTAATCTTGCCCTGATGCACAACTGATTATGCCCAGAACAATCGTTTTCGGATCTTATGTCAAAATTACAATGATCTCTCTATCACCTGCTCTCAACAGATCTCTCTCTCTTCTCTCTAAAAACGTCTCTCTATAATTATCTCCGGGGAAATCTCTGACCACTCCCAGCTGTGAGTAGGGGCATAGCTTGTCGGACTGGCTAAAAAATCCTCCCCCACCGGGTCAGAGATTTTCCGGTTATTTAGTTTTAAGTTTCTCGTATAAATTTTTTATTTTTAAAGTTTACTTTAAGATATTTTTCTCTCTATCTCAGTTTTTTTTTTCTTTTTTTTTTTTTAATTTAATATATTATCTTATTTTTTTCTCCTTTGTTCCTACTTAACTGTAGGTTTTGGTTTTTTCTCTCTCTCTCTTTCTCTCTCTCTCTTTCTTCTCGATCTCTATATTATTCAAGTTTTTGTTAGCTCTAATAACGTCTCTGACTACAATTGGCTGTGAATAGGGGCATAGCTGGCCGGACGGGCAAATAAAATTCCCCCACCGTGTCGGAGTCGTTATTAGTTTATTTTGTAATTTTATTAGATTTTCTTTGATAGGCTTCATTAGCTCATAAAAATTTTTGTAACGTATATAAATTTTCGTTGACAGCCTTTTTTTGTCAACTCTAAATAAATAAATAAATAAAAAAAAAAAAAAAAAAAAACCAATTTTATGAACAAGTGAAAATTCCATAAAAATGCCGCAAGACTTTTTTGACAACATATGACATATTGACATATTTTAAAAGTCACATCGACAATCCAATTGATAGAATGAATAAATTAGATTAGTTTCCCACTCAGACTATCATTTGAAGCTAAATTCTCATTCATATTAAAGTACCTTCATACCTTCTATCATACTTTTTGACAAGGTAAATGAAAATTTGGACCTAGGTAAGGTAAAAGGTACTGGAATTTAAAAAATACCGAGGTAAGGTTTAAGGTACACAAAATATGTGCCTAGGTATGTACCTAGGTACTCCCTAACACTGGCTATATCGTATATCATGTCTAAGATGACCATGACAACCGTGTGCGGTTCATGGCTTACTTTTTGAGTATTTAAGTTTAAGTTTAACTGTTCAACAAAAAAGATATTGAGTTATAATGAAACCACTGTGTGTCTTACGGCTTTATTAGGTCGTTCAAAGTCGGGGCAATAGGAACTGCAAACCGGATGAACCCGTCTACAAGTCGGAGAGGTTGTTAATTAATTGACAACTCTTAGACGGTCCATTGTCGCAATATCTCAAAGGACCTTTGAATGCCCTCCGACTCCTGAGCGGTTTGCCCATGTAAAGATTTGATGTGGTTCATTTGCGTTGTGAATGCGAGAGGCATCAAATAACCAAGTTGAACACTCACAGCAAAAAGAAAAATTATTTATAATCCTCCATAAAGTTCTATAGAATGCCTTCCATAGATAAATTGTTATGCTTTGCCAGGAAAATCTCTCTACTTGCTCTCTCTCCCGCCAAGCATTCCATTGCAGTGTATTCTTACTGTAACCACTTGAACAATCCCCTTCATCCATTCAACTCATGTTGAATGCTTTTATGACAACTCAATTTTGAAATACACTTTAGTTTTGTCAGCCTCAAACCAAGCAACTTTGTGTTGCCTGCAAGTTGAGGAGATGTTTTTCGAGTTTTCGTGGGCCACACAAAACGCATAAATTTATGTCAAACATTTTCACAATCCCCTCCAGCCCCGTCACCAGCCGAACTTTGAGGGTGACACAAACAAATTTATTTGGACTTTTTAACAACTTTGTTTGTGTGTGTTTGCATTGTGTGTGTGTTTGTTAGAGGTGTTGTTGTCACCTCTGGAGAAGAAGAAGAACAAGTGAAGTTGAGGCGCAACCATTTAGCCACTTTTGCTGATTGTACTGAAAAGAAACTGAGCCTAAAAATAGAGTTGACAAACATATGTGGCAAAGTGGCAAGTGGCATTCGGTTAAGTGGCAATTGCAGTAAGTGCGAGCGCCCCCCAAGGAACTGGTGGGTCACACAAGTAGGGAACAACTGTTGATCCTATGAAAGGCCATACTGCAGTTGAGTGCATAAGTTTAACAACATCAAAAATGAGAGAGGGGAACGATTGGAATTGAAACAAAATAAGCTTTGAATCTCTCTCTTATACTCTATCTCTTTTTTTACTCAACCGGGGGACTCACAAAGTGTAACACATAAGAAAAAAGTGTGAATTTGTAGAATGAATTTATATAAATTTGTGAATTAAGTTTTAAAAATTGTCAAATAAACTGACCTACCATCATCTTGGCAACATTACCCACTTGCGCTCTCTCTCTCTCTCTCTGTCAACATGTTGCTAAGCTTTGCTCTCTTTGTGTGTCGCAGCGCAGTCGTCGTATCCTGGTGTTTCTTCGTTTTGTTGTTCGTGCTTGCAAACGAAGTTCTACTTCGGTTTGTCTACTTCGTCTCGTTCATAAGCTAAAACAAAACTCAAATTGCATTTAGTTGGTAAGAAGCATTCGGCGTCAACGGGCGGCAAAGCGGAAATAGCCAAAAAAAAAACCGAAAACCCTTAAGAAAAAGTTCGGCAAAAACGGACACCTTCAAGTCACGAGACAAACGCGAAGTGCGGCGTGTTTGCGTCTGTGTGTGTGTGTGTGTACGTGAAACATTGCCTACTTTTAGGCGCCACAGTGCAAAACCACGATTTTAATTACATGTGCGTTTATACATATCAAAATTATGCAAATTATGCACAAATGGCACTCAAGTGCAGCTGTTGCCGGCTTCAGTTCACCAGTTGTTGTAGCTTCAGCTAACTGACCTTGCCCAGGACGTTATGCCGCATGCATATTCATGCCGCCAAAAAACTGGGCCAAACAATTTCTTTGCTCAATTTAAAGCAACATTTGTAACATTTGTGAACCCGGTGTGTTTTGCACTCGCTCCACTTACCTCTGACTTACTGGGCCCTGTGCCAGCAACAGCAACAGCAGCAGCAGCAGCAGCATCGCTGTCGCATTTGCTCATCTGTCAAATCCTTATAATTTCGTGCCCTTTCCATTTTCTTTTCTTTTGTGCCAACTTGTTGTCCTGGCCCGGACAGCAACAGCGTCGCACGGACTACGCAAATAAAATGCAAATAAATTATTTTTATTATTCCTCAGTGACAGTTGATTTTTTTGTTTTTTTTTTTGTTTTTGGGGGGGAACTTGCCAAATTGTGTGTGTTGTACTTTAACTTGCCCAACAACTTTCAAGAATAATGAACATTTTTCTTCTGATTAAAATTTGTAAAAGTTTTTAATTGAGTTTCTGTATAATTTGAGCTTTGTAACGTTTTCATCGCTAAAACTTTTAGCTAAACCTTTTAGAATGTTAAGTAAATTTGTGTGAAATTACAAAATAATTTTGATAATCTAATTGGATGTGTTATCATAAGGCTCTTTGTGCTGAATTTGTAAGTGTTGTAAGTTTAGTTATAAAGTTTTGCTGAAATAAAACTGATTTTAATTAAATGTATTTTAAAGTGTTGTTAAAGATCGATTGAAATTTGAGAGAAATTAAAGACAAAATTCGAATTAATCAACAACAAAAATTAAAAAACTTTTTTAAATTTTTTATTTTACAACAAAAAGTTCGGCTAGCAAAATTTCAAAATATTATACAAAAATTTGCAATATTTTATACTACCAAACATGACAAAAAGCCTACGGACATAAAGCCCATATGAAAAATTTTCGATCACAACTTTGAAATATAACTTAGAACTTTTCTGAGTGTCACTTGACAAAATTAGTCTACACCAAAAACAATTCAAAAAAGAGCCATTTTCAATAAAAAAAAGAGCCAAAAAAATTGAATTCCCTTATTCATGCTGTATTTGCATTTAATAAAATAAAAAAAAACTTTCACAAAATCGTTAAGTTATACATTCATTTCATTTCTTCAGTTTGCTTAACCGTTTAAATAAACCCATAAAATATTTCATATCTTTCTTAATTTCTATGCCAATAAAGCATAACAGCATAACTCGAGATAGGTTAAATTTCAGATTCTAATACCAATGGCTTTCTCGGTTTTAATTCTATATTGTGTCCAAATTCCAAATTTACAAAGATAAAACGGTAAAACTTAACAACATAAGTCTTGAGAAGTCTGAATAGGTAAAACAACAACTTGATCTTATCAAAAAGACTTATATCAGTATACTTAAAGGAATAACTCTTTCAATATGTGAAAAATTTCCACTTAAGACCAAACACTTTTTTCACATACTCATTAAGGGCCTATATAGCAGCTATTTGTCAGATAAACTTAGCATTTACTCTGTTACTTGTTAGTTAATGTGATAGTTAGTGCTTTGTAGAAGCTGTGATATTGGCACTTAAAGGTAATAATTGCTTCCTAAAAAAACGGAAAACACACTTTTGCTTTTATTCCTGATTGCCACAGATTTCTTTACATTTTAAAAACTAAATAGTCAATATTTTTATTGTTTACATAAAAAATCACACTCCAAGATCAGTAACTTGTCTAAATTTCAAAGTATTTAACAGACCACACATAATGGGGATCGGCACTCGTACACAGCCCCTTGCAAAGCATTATTTTTGAAACTGAATCAAATTCGAGTTTCACGAACCACGAATTTTCCGAACCAGCTCCAAGCAAACCTCACGCACCATTTCCTTTACCATTAAATATGTGATATGTTGATATCCGTATGTTGTTAGTCCAAGCAACTAAGTTCTGAATTATATCTATGAGTGTGTTACAAAGGTTTTGAGAATTACACTAAGCAACAAGTTCCAGCACATTGAAGAGTGAGTGGTGATTAGAATCAGATATATGTATGTATAGATATAGATATGATTTTCGTTTGCTGAACTCGAATCTGTTTTCGAAAATGGTCCAACTCGTCTTGATTTATTTATTTTTTATTTATTTATTTTTTTATTTAGAGTCGACAAACAAGTGCTATCAACAAAAGTATAAATACGTTACAAAAAAATTTTTTGAGCTAAGGAAGCCTATCAAAGAAAATCTAAGAAAATTACAAAATAAACTAATAACGACTCCGACACGGTGTAATTTAAGGTAATTTGGACATAAAAATGCTTAGAATCCAAATTGATTCCTTTTAGGCTCGTTTTGTATAGGAGCTACACCTTGTTTTGACTCTTTGATAATATAGTATATTATTGTAGAACTATTCTAAGGACTAAAAATATTATCCCAAATAATTCTGCGATTTTCTTAAAGGAAGATATACCATTTTGCATATATGATTAATAGTTATGCTCCATACCTTTCAAAAGTGCGATTGTATTGAAAAAGTGAAAATATGATATATGGTATTAGTTAAAATACGATATATCTTCTCTGTTGCAAAAGTTGGCCTTTTTTGTAAACCCATAGACTAGAATATCTAGACCTAAAAATTGCTCAGTCGACACAGTTCCTGTCAGAAATTAGTCAGCTGCTCGCTCTCACTTAAGCTCTCCAGATACATTTGGGAAAATGTCTGTCGCGCTCTAACCACTGTGATTTCCTACTGAAATTATAAAGTATCTTTTTGGGCACTATCGTTAAGCACCAGCAAAATTAAGCGGCAGTGCCAATTTTATCTCGTACTCATTCTCCATGGTAAACCTGAGTAGTCGGGAAGCATCCCACTGCTCAATCAAGCTAGCGCAGTATCTTTTTCTAAGGACAGTCGTCTTGTCACGGCTATTCCCAAAGTTATAACTGGTTTTATTTCGCATAATTTTTGGAACTCTTTTAATTTATAAGTCATATTCAGGCTCTATGCAAAAGAGCCAATTCCAATAAAAAAGTGCCAGTGCACCAACTGGAACAAAAAACACCACTTTTGGTGCAAAAACACCAAGTGTGGCAACCGTGGTGTCAAGTCTGATATTTTTTTGACATCAAATACAACAAGTAGAGAATGTAATAAAAGACAAGCTTAAATTTAGATGAAAAACCGCGAGTAAGTCACCCATGGTGAAAATTTTTATAAACATTTCCCACGTCTCATAAAAATGCGAATCGGACAAGCATGGATGGCGGTACCGACACCCTTTTTTTTATGTGAACCGCAACTACTAAGACTGTTTTTAAGTTCGAAGACAAATTCTTTAATATTCATATGGGTCAGCACTACCTAGCAATTACACTCATCGCCTTTAGTAACCGAAACGCAATTTAATTTACGCACATATTCAGTGTAGTAGTAGTAGTAGATATTTATTAATATAAATTTTGGCTTGATTTATAACCGTCAGCCATAGCATTTGAGTTTTTGTACATTGTTAACGATATAAGCAAACAAAAAATTTAAAACAAAGAAACATAGTTTTCGATTTAAGAATCAATTCTTGGTCAACCAAGACAAAAAAAAAATAAATAGGTAGAAAAGATACATAATTTAATTTACAGAAAAAGTTACAAATATTCATTTAGAATATAGCCGCTATTAGCTCTATATTTTAGCGCCTGTTGTTGAAAGGGGGATACTGTTGTCCAGTTCTTGCCATTTAGCCAATTTATAACGTCTGCTTCTGAAAGGCAATGGCTTCCCAGTTGGGAGCTTCTTATCTCAGCTAAAATTGGGCATAGCCCAAGCAGATGCATGACGTCTTCAGTTGCGTGCAAATTACAAAGGCTACAATCTGTGTTAACAGAGCTCCAGTGCGGCCTGTAGTTGAGACTAAGCATCTCTCACAGCGTGCCCGACATATAAGTGAGATTGCTTGAGTGTCATAACGGTCATGAAAATAGTTGAGCGATTCCAGACTCAGCTTTAGTTTTTTGTAAGTGTTTCGGACCACACTTTGCCTGGCTTGACTTAGAAAAGAGTCTCTTTCTCTGCTAACAGCTTTCTCCAACAGCAATTGGTGAGATCTTTCCCATGATCCGACGCTTTGAATTTCTATGGATACCTCATGATCCTGAAATAAGCACTGCCAATTGTCAAAAATTTGTGTTTTTACCGACAGCATCATAGCAGCATACTTATTCAGTGTATTCCCGATATTTTTTTTTTAAGATTCTAGGCTTTATTTTACCATTGCGAGTCTCAAATTCCCATTTTCTGACTGCATATCTAGTGAGGCGATCCACAAGTCAATCCAAGTTTTATATCAAAATTATTTCACGCATTGCCATGCAATAGAAATAACTTTTACGAGCCTGTGGTCTTTATTGCTTGATTCAATTGTTGGAGGAAGAGCTGCACCAGGTGCTTTTTCTGAACCTTCCAGCTTTTCGTCTTCGACATATCGATTACTCTCCATCGACTGGCTTCTTCCAGAAAACACCATTTCTACTCTTTCAAGTTGGGAAATTCATGTTTCTTTTTATACCCTGTTCCCATTAAAAATGGGAAAAGAGGATCATGAAGTTGTGTTGTATGTAACAGCCAGAAGGAAGCTTCTCCGACCCTATAAAGAATATATATTCTTGATCAGCATCAACAGCCGAGTCGATATAGCCATGTCCGTCTGTCTGTCTGTATGAACGCGTCGATCTCAGAGACCATAAGAGATAGAGACACAAATTTTTGCATACACATAGGTGTATACCGTACCCAGTTCAAGTTTGTTTCAGATTTGGAAAATTCTACTACTTCTTCTAGACTACAGCGCTCTTACTTGTTGTTTAATTATTTTGTAATTTATTCGTCGCCAACCTTTCTTATGTTTTATTAGCGATTTTAGCTGGCTCGCGGTCCGAAAAAGTAGCGTTTGTTCACAACTGTTAAAAACTTATGCATTGTACACCCACAAATGTTTAATGAACCTCCCTGTTCAATCATCAGTAGGCTTTTTGCTAAATAATGCATAATTGTCAACCATGCTTCAATGAAAACAAGGTAGTGCAAACACTTGCACCATTTCGCATGTGCATAACTTTGTGAGTCTGTGACGTTATTTGACAAATAAGTCTTTGGTTGGAAATTTGAATTTGTTGTTTTAATTTCATTAGCAATTCAAAAAACAAAGTAGCAGTTTTTTTCAAACAATTTGCTGTCCTGTTTATACACAAAAAGACTATCATAATAAATGCCATGCAAAGTGTTTATGAAAACATTCTTTTATTTCAGGAAACCATTTGTTTTATATATTTCTTCTTCAATAATAATTCGAAAGCATAAATTAAATGTCGCTGCACTATAGGCAGTGTTTGGAAGTACCTAGGTAGAAAGGAGATTTTAGACATAATTTAGAATAATATTAGCATAAAAGCAATGCTGAATCTTCTGTTGCCAATGTCACTAAATTGCTGTTGAATTTCCTTATTCTTCCCATTTTACTTTTCAGTAACGAGCACACAAAGCTAGAGAGAGATATATTTTACTTTTCAACAGCTTGATTTTAAAATCTTTGAATCACTCGTAATGAAATTCTTATAGGGGATATTCGATTGCCATATTAAAAGAAAAAAAAAATTTCTGAGCAAAATTTAACTTTGCAAAGTCTTATCAAATTTTGTTTAGATTTGCTAAGCCTGTGACTTTAAGTACCTTGTAGAGCCATCAGTTCAGCTTCATTTTTTTTTGTCTCAATGTGCCCATTTATGCATTCTTTGCGAAATTTTAAATTTTATAAGATAACCTCCATTTTGGCAATACTAATGTGAAGGGATAGCTAAGAACAATTTCGTTGTAGCTATTGGTTTTTTAATAATGAATTACATTCCGTTACAAATAAGGTCCATTATCTGCTTAAATACTTGCGATAATTAGTCAGACAATAAAATTATATGCGTCGGAAATCGGTACCTAACTTAAATTTTGAAAAATTTTCAAAAACACTTCCTAACGACCTTAAGATGGTTTACCAATAAACTAGACCCAAATACTTTGGTCAATTGTGAACATATTGATAAATGCCATAAAATTGGGAACATTTTCTATGGTGTGCTGCCATAACTGATCATTAATGACTTATGCCAATACGAAAAAGATTTTCCTTAAATTTTAGGAAAATGGATTTTAAAACCTAAAATGTGATTTTCAGGCAATAATTTCCGTAAATATAGGGCATTTTACCTAAACAATCGTGTATTAGGACTACATTTTATAGGAATCCTTTGCCTTAAAATTATACCATTTTGCTAAACTTAAGCTGCCTTTACACTTGTCATACTCTTGTCATCTCTAATGAGACTCTCTGACGATAGTGTAACAGCAAAGCAAATAACTCTAAATATTTGGAAAATGTAGCCATCTTTGATGTAATTTGACAGGTTCAATTTGATAAGAGATTCTCTTTAGAGAAGTTTGACAACCTACTATTTAGAGATATTTGAAAAATGTAAAGGCAGCTTTAGTATTATTATTTTATATATGAGTAATGATTTCTGAAGTGGGCAACTATTTTTTTTCATAGTCTCCAAATATTTGAATTTTTTGTCAGGCTATAACAGCCGTTTTTCACGGCTTTTAATATTTTTTTCAGAATTTCCCCATTGTGGGAAGCAAAGATATAGCGATTGTTTTTTTTTTTTTGTTAAAGTTGCTTATAGCTAAATATTTGAAGGGTCTAAAAATAAAAAGAATATTTCAAAAAATATTGTTTTTCCTTTACTTTGTTATAAAAATATTTGCGATGGTTGAACTGGAAGAAGAAATCGCCGAAACTTAAGAAAAAAAATTAAATCGTGGTTTGTGGGAAAACGAGCATTTTGAGATTTTCCAAAAAAATTAAGAGTAATCCTTTGGATATTCTTAGTACTCTAAAAAAGGTTTCATGATGGGACAACCATAACTTTCCGCGAAATTCACTTGCAAAAAATGAAAAAAGAATTGTATATTAAACATGCTTTGACACTGAGCATATATAATATTGACTAGCGGGAAATCAACCGTTTTTATATGTTTGAAAAAATTCTGGAAATATTCTTTCATTATTTTAAGTAAGTTTTCTAACTTTGGCTTAGCATAATTGATCTTTGATCATTTTATTTTAGGGTAATTTAAATAAAAAACTTTTTCACTTTGTTTATTTTTAATTTTAAAGTAATTTATAAAAATTTTAAAAATTTACTTTTGATTCAATGATGCAGAAATATTCTCTTTAACCTGTTCTATATTCTATAAAATTTCGTATATAATTTCTACTCTCGGAGTGACTCAGAAATCTCTAGAGATGATGTCGATTGCTTTGTCAATCTCTCCATAAATGCGCTACAGAACTTCAAGAGTATTTTTATTTTTTTCAAAAGTCTAGATCAGTGGTGTCCAAAATGCCATGGGAAAGGAACTCATAGTTCTGCTGGCGTCGCAGCCTACATAGGCATAGAGAGAGAGAGAATACGTGTGTTCTATAAATAGAACGCTCTGCGGCTTGCTCTGTTACTTTTTGTTCTCTCACGAGGCATTTGCTCATTCTGTAATGTCAAAATGTTTATTTCGCGATTAGCTGCTACGCACACAAGCGCAATGCTTGATTGTGTGAGTTTGGACACTACTGACCTAGATCAACGATGGTCAGAGGCTCCAGAGGCTGAGGACATTTCGGTATTTGAGCCAAAGCTGAGCCCAAGAAAGCAAACAGCTCTTCAGTTCTGATGGCTAGCGTTCAATGCGGTCAGGTCGAAGCTAGTTCACGGCGCTTTATTTTCATACAAATAATACACTCTAACTCTTTGTCCATGCTTGGCAAAATGATAGATATGTTATTCAACAGAATTCAAATAGTTGCTTAGTTTCACAACCACGAAACCCGCTTGTCTGTATAGCTTTGTTTTATTTATTAAAAGTTCATTAATTCTTTAATCACTTGGATTTTAAGCATTAACATAAAAATGCGCCTCAGGAATCAAATATTTATTTGGCAAATCTTCAATTAAGACCCAATCGATTGTGTTAAGCTCCCAAAAGTCTGCTTTAACATTCCAGCCCAATCACTGTCAGAGAAAATTCCCCTGCTAATTGCTAGACTTGAAACTAATCTGCCCAAAAGTCTGGCACATTTAATTTGCCTAAGCTTAGGCCAACAAAAAAAAAAAAAAAACTAGAAAGAGGATTCCATCAACAATTGCCAGACAAATGCTTGGCCCATTATGGCCCGCACAGTGTGATGCGACAATTGTTAAGCTCTCTCCCATAAAAGGCTTGGCTTTACTCCACACACACACAGCTCTCACCTTACGTTTGTTTGGCTGGAGGGCAGACGGAGGGGCTAATAAGTTCGGAGCACGCAAACAAATTTCGAAACTTGCTTTTGACTGACATGCTGGCCGCTCATAAGTTACAAGCCTGTAAACATGAATAAGACATTAGGCAACAGTTTACATGTGTACAGAGAGACCATCTCAGTCCAAGTCCATTTATCTCTCACACACACAGAAATTATTATTATTTCGCAAATATGTTAATTTAATGTCTGGGCGTTGGGGCAACCAAAAGTTAACTCTCTTTCTACTTTCTGGGCTCAAAGTTCTCTCAAATTGAAATGTTGGATTCATTTAAATATTCATTGACTACAACTAGGCGCTTAGGGGCTGCATTTTGCATGAGTACAAAGTGGACACTGTGTGTGTGTGTGTGTGTGTGTGTGAGTGTGTGCGGCATTTAATTTAATTAAATCATTTCAATTATAGTGCCAAACATTCATCTTCAATTTGTGCTGGCATCTCGAGAGTGCTTAAATATTTTTAAAAAAGTTGCAAAATATTAAAAAACAGCATCAAGTGTAATATGCGTGTATAAGTTCTCAAGTGCAGGTGGCCTCCATACAAATTCCATTTACGATTTAACATTAAAATGCAATTTAACTACGCGCCTCCAGTGCTTGTCAAAATGTATCGCACAGCCTGCGAGGCTTAAAATTACTGTAAACTTACCAGCAGCAGCCGCAGCAGCAGCAGCAGCAGCAGCTACAACAAAAACAAACGAATTAAACTAAAGGAACAACATCATGCCGACCATAAAGCTGCTCATTATCGGTAAGTTTTATCTCACAATTAAACAGCAACAACAAAAATCCTGCCACAGCTGCCAACCCCAAGCAGAGGGATGTCTGTCTGAACCTTCAGACTTTTGGCATTTACGTTTTGTTTTTCCCGCCAGAGAAAAACCATTATTTGCTGGCGTGTTTTATGTTGTGTAAGTTTGAAAAGGGGAATTTGGCAAAAACAAAAATTAATTTTCAATAAGCATGAAATTTGATAATATTTTAAAAGTAAAAGGTTTTGCCTTATATGTTGTTTTGAGTAACAGGTCAATGAATCAGACATTTTAGCTCATTTATAAAATTATATTTTGAAAAGTAGATCTGCATCATTTTTTAAAGCTTCATGTTTAATATGCGGCTCACTTGTGTAGTCATCTTTTGACATGTGGTCCTTCCAGTCGAATGGTGTAAATAGGCTGCGGACCTTGACATCTGGCATCACATTGATGTCAATCCGTTTTGCGTCGCCCTTCTTGTACCTTCATATCATCACCGAAAAACTGAAGCTAATATTTGTTAATATTTTGCGGAACTGCAAGAAATAAAAGGTAAATGCTGTTGGGAATGATATGAAGTATATTTCTAAAATAAATTTGATTAAAAACGAGAAGGCCAAGCTTACTTCGTAGGTGCCGTTGTTTTCATACCCTTGCAAATACTGTTTCTGAAATGTCAGAGTCTAAGAACGCTCACATAAAAATCAACACAAATGTTTAACTAAAACCTATTTTCCAACAGATAAACATCTGATTTCGACCAAATTTCGCGAATCTTTTTGAAAACGATATCAAATTAACAATCGCCGAGTTTAAGAAAGATAACATTTAAAACAAAAAAGTTTTTCTCAGTAAGACTCATTTTCCGACCGATCGGTCCTATGGTAGCCTTAAGATATAGTCTATCCGATTTCGACCAAAATTTTGCGAATATATTTGAAAGCATATAAAATTAGTAATCAGTGAGTTTAAGGACGCTAACACTACAAACAAACAAAATTTTTTACTCAGAACCATTTTCGACCGATCAATCCTATGGAAACCATAAGATATAGTCACCCGATGTCGATCAACTTTTTCAAATTAGTTTGAAAGCCTTTAATATTAAGAATGACCGACCTAAAGAAAGATGTACTTGAAAACAAAAAAGTTTTTCTTCACTAAGACACATTTTCCGACCGATCGGTTCCTATGGCAGCTATCAGATATAATCATCCGATCCGGTCGGTTCCGACATATTAGCAGCGTGCAGTAAAAAGAAGACTCTGTGCAAAATTTCAGCTCGATAGCTTTAAAACTTGCGAGACTAGTTTACGTAGAATCAGACGGACAGTCAGACAGACGGACAGACGGACAGACAGACGAACGGACAAAGCTCAATTGACTCAGCTCGTCGCCTTGATCAAGAATATATATGGTTTATGGGGTCGGAAATGAATATTTCTATGTGTTGCAATCTTCTGGGCAAAATTATAATACCCTTTGCAAGGGTATAAAAATCAGGGATGCAAACCGGTTCTGAACCGAACCATAACTGCATAGTTTCGAAAAGGGTGCATGTAATAACGCCCGCGGGCGTTATGTCACTCTTAAGTATGACATTACGCCCGCGGGCTTCATTTCACTTTTGAAAGTGTCATAGCGCCCGCTTTCAGTGCGACATAACAGCAGCGGGCGTTATGTCACTTTCAACAGTGACATAACGCAAACATTTTCAAAAACATGCATTTTGCATAGACAGCGAGAAACTACAGCTAGAAATATTACTTAAAGTACCGTTCATTATGTTATCTCTTGAATGAAAGTTCCGTTCATTATGTCTTATCTTTTTTGCATCTTATGCATAATGATATTCTTATTAGTGTATCATTGATGTTTGAGCAGCGTGACCGCGAAATGGATTTAGTTTACGAGAATAGAGTTGTTGCTGGATTTCGCAAAAAAATTCGAAACTGTTGTTGTTGTTCTTCTTTCTTCTTCTGTACTTCTTTTTTAAATTTTTTTCACAAACATACATATATATTTTTTCAGAATTTTTGGAGTACGGGTAACTCTCCTTAACAAGTAGCACAATTTCTTTTACAAACAATTTCTTAAACTATTTCACACCCCATAATTTTTCGGTTCACTCCCACAACATAAGAACAACTATTCTTAAAATATTTCAATAAATAAAATATGACGAGTTTAATTAATACATGTGCATACAATATTTACTCAGAATTTTACTTTTCTTTTCGTGCGTAAAGTGTTATAGCGTCCGAAAAAAGTGAAAAAGCGATGGCGGATTGATACTGGGGAGTCTTCTTAGAATGGTTTTGCAACCATTTTTAAACATTCCCATTTTCCATTCATCACCTGCGATTGCCCACCGCGCTCTTAATGTGTCATCAGATTGCAGTTCTTCCTTAGAAGTTACTAATTGATTTGCGTGAGTATCGCTTTTTCTCAATATTCTGTGGGGCTTCTTCACCTCAATCCAACTATAGCCAGAGATTATTTTCCTGTACGTTATTAAGCGTTCCTTTCGTTCGACTCAGCATTGTTGCCGTGCATGTCCTATTGACGGACTTTCCAAACGTATAAGGTACTGTTTTCGAAGTAACCTCCTAAAATTTTTAAAGAAAATTTCACTGCTGATAACTTGACTTCCATTTGTAGTTTGAAATTCTTGCCGATAGAATTTATCGATAAGTTTGATTCGATACTTCATTGAATTAACCTTTTAAATCGGATTTTAGTAAACTGCTAATTTATCTACATAATCTTTTTAAATTTATACTTCATTAAAGCGAACAAACTTTTAATTTTCAAAAGAAAATTTAAAATCCGAAAATGATATTCAGCCATGCTCCCATTTTCGCTTTCGCAAAAATTTTACGATTTGGTCGCTAAATCGCAAAAGTAGTTGCTCCGAAATTCGCAAATCGCAAAATTTCGCCTATTTAAAACCGGCGACGTCTGAGTCCGTGAAATGAAAATATTGATACAGTTAAGAGCTGCCATCCTATGAATCAATTTTTTGATCATTCTTTGACTCTTTAAGATTGTATTTGTCGACTCTCTTATACAGTTTGAATTGAACTCTTGTGTTAAACAATTTTTTTCCTAACCCTCCCAAAATTGAACGAGCAGCAAAATACCTTTAGACAACAACAAATTGCGTTTTGGCTATGGTATATATCAATACATAACTATCGATAACCGATAGAATTGCTAGAGTTGCCCAAGTAATCAGCGGAACGTAAAAAGATTCGAAACAATGCTTAAACTTCACATACAAGCTTGATGATTTTTAGTTGTGGGTTAATTATGGTTTTAAATTATTTAAGTAAATACCACACAGAACTACAAGCAATTTTTTTAATAGTAAAAATGTGAGCGGCATGGTTGCAAAATGTTAACTTCGATCGTTGGCAACTCTGTCAGCTGTTTCTAAAGAGTGTTTATTATTGAAACAAGCCAAACATAAGTTTCGTTATAATTTAAATTTGCCTGTCTAATTTTATTCATTTTGAATATTATTATTCCATTAATTGTAGGGGCAAGCATAAGAATGCGAATCAGGATGAAATCATTGTCAAGTTTATGAGAAATAACCCTGATTTGGCCAGGGTATTTGCCAAGGGCGATCGGATTGCCATTGATGCCAAATGGTCAAAGTTGGCAGTTGAATTAAATGCGGCTGTAGGTTTTTCTAATTTGAATGTGTGTTCCAAGTTGGTATTTGGAGTAAAAGTAGTCCCGCGATTTCTGAATTTCTCCTGGTGTCATTTGCAAATTTTTTTCCTCTGCGCATATTGTCCTTTCCAGCAACTGAATAATGTTGTGAAGTATATTCCCAAATGTACACCTGCCCATGTTTATATGGTGATCCTTTGCAACAGACAACTGGTAAGAGCCAGTGGCAAGATACCGCAGCACTGCTGCTAGTTGAGTTGACTGCGCTATTCGGATGATTTGAGATCTGCTCGTATTTTGGATAAAATTATTAAAAATGTTTGTTTATCCAATCGAAATGATTGCCAGAACCTAAAAACAATGAGCTTTTGATTTAAAATAAAGTTCATATTTTTATGCACACATGACTTACCGTTCATTTGACAAATGAAGTACTGACATATTTTTCCGTAAATGATGTCTGCGTCTTAGCTGAAGAATTTTACGGCGTCGTTTTTCCTCAAAGCAGGCAATGGCAAATCAAAAACGCATTTTAATTTCACTTGGAATCATTGCATAACAAACTTTACAAATCTGAAATGGCGCTCATCAGCTGTTTTTGTTATGTGGAATGACACAAACCGGTTTGGAAAATGAAATATTATCGATATCAAAAACTGACGAAATTCGGAGCACACTAAATTGAAATCGTACGAATTTGCTCAAATCGCAATTCGCAAAATTAAGTGAAAACCGAAGCATGGCTGATTGTCACATTTGGAATAAGTTGACAGGTTTGCATATTGTTGCTTTCTGCTGCCCTCTGACTTTTGAATTGTTTTGATGGACAATATTTTTAAATACATTTTTATTACTTAAAACCTATCAAATCTTTAATAATATTAATGCAATTCCATCAGTTCAGCATTCAAGCTTTGTTCCTCATTATTATATTTGACTCAAATCTCTTTATTAGCAAAACATAAACCAAATTTCGCCACGAAATTCGCAACATTTGAAAACAACCAAAAGAGGTTTCAGGAACACCGATAATTGCTTTTGGGTTGCTTTTGGGTTGTTAGAGGTTTGTAGAACACGACCGTATATATTTTGGGCACTTTTATAAGAACTTTAAAGGCATTAACCCTCTACAGCATGAACATCTTTCCAATAAAGAAAACAAAATTTGTTTGCAAATATGTGTTTATTTGGAATATATATTTGAACAAATTTTTCTTTTTTGTGTATATTATAGTTTAGGAAATAAAAAATGAAACCATATATTTCTCTCTATACATTCAGTACATTTCAGGGAAAAAATGGTATGCCATTTATGGCTCTCTATGCGTATAGCTTACTCTAAGTGAAAGCTTGTGAAACAGTGTCTTTTGTCATTGTAGCACAAAAATACATTACGTTTCGCACAAAAAGTGTATGAACGGAATGAACAATCGTTTTGACAAAGCTGTCCGTTCTTCATCCATTTGGGAAAATGTCTAATACTGTCAGCTCAAACAGAATTCAGTGGAAAATCTTAGTGCTTCATTCTTTTACTGCTAGTAGGAGTAACTTCTCTGCTTGTAGTTGGAAATGAAGTTGAAGTGGTCGTAGAACGTCCACGTTTTTTCACTTTTGCTGCCTTGCAGAGGTGCTCAGCTATCATAAGCTTGAAGTTTATCAATAAAACTTGGACGATTGGTATTTGCTTGAAATGGCAAGCTCTCACTCAAATAAGGGGGCAAGTGATTTGCTTTCCAAATCGGTGCTTCTACCTTTTTGTGTCGGCTTTGCTTTCGAAAAGTGGGGCCTGTCACCACTCCCATCGGTACAAATCTTCCTGTTCGAGCTTTTGATTGCCAACAACTTCTTCATCGGTATCGTATGTGTAGTTGTCATCACTTTGAAGCGGATCATCGATTTTGTTGACGTATTGTGAATTACCGTAAGATGATTGTACATAAAACAAAATGGCGCTGTATGCGGTAGAGGGTTAAAACGTTTTCTAGGAAGTGCACGAAATAAAAATGCCCTACAAATCATATTAATATATTCGGAAATTCGAAGACGGAATCAACCGAAACAAACTGCGGTCCATTTAAAGAACCCAACTGGCGGTGCTAAAACTGTGTGAACCACTGAACCTAACCAGTCTTTATTAACACGCGGCTTGGAAACCTGAAAATATAACCCCAAATTCTGTTAATAGTTACACCGTTAATAGCTCTCGAGATAATCCGTTTACAGATTTCTTTATTTGTGTATTTTGAGATTAGTTGATCACCAAACTCGCCTCTCAATTGATTGGTGACGTGTGGCATGTGGCACCGCACAGTGTAACATTTTGCTAGTCTAGGGGGACTTAAATCAGTAGGTGTCGTATTTTTTGAGATATCGGCTTGAAATTTGGAGTATATATATATATTTTTTTAATTTTTGGAGACAATTTTTTTTTTTTTTTTAAATGTCCGATTTTGGTTATATGCTCATGCTTTTAGCTGTAACTTGGATGTTATAAGCTGAACAGCTGAAAATAAGGTTTTATATTGAAGATAATTGATTAGAAAAACAAAAAAACTTTGGTTTATATTTTTAAGATTTTTTTTTTTAAATGGTAACCATTCAAACTTCAAAGAAAAATTTTACTACATTTTTTTGCCAAGCTAGTCCGACTCCGAATTCGAGTAGTCACAGCTGTCGTCACTGTATCCATCTTGTGATAAAAGTTGGGTCACATCTTCTGGAAGCTCTAAGTGTCTAGTTTTTGGTGGTGCTCGCAAACTTGCTATAAATGGATCGGATGATATCAGTAACCTGTGCATGAGATCAGTATTTGTGTGTACGCGCGAAGTTTTCCTAGTGAAATGTTCACGAAAACTTCGCACTTCCTTATTTCTTGCCTCCTGGGCTTCCTCTGAGAAATTGCCAATGGGAAGGATGCAGTTAGAAATAATTCCCTTTCAATGAAATAAGATTTTGTGCACAGTTACTGGCATGTAATACCACGAATATTCCAGCAAGTAGAGCTCTACAGTTTTAGCTAGGTATCGCTGAAAAGCTGATATATTGATCGGGCAACAGCTCGCTATACACGTGAGAATTGTGCGAAACCTGATTATCAAATCAATATTTATTCGAGTGATTTTTGCAGTCGTTTCAGCGTCAGAGAAAAATCTTCTTGCGGTATTGCCGTCGTTGGTATTACCTGCCTTTTGCTTGGGCATATCAATCAAGATGCCCATTTCTAGAAAGAAATCAGTCTTGTATTTCCGATTTTCGTGCGGCCAGCTTTGCTTTATTCTCTTCGCCAGACACATACCAAGTCTTTATGTCAATTCTATACGAAATGTGCAGCAAACATTCCATAAATCGAATCCACGCATGTAGGGGTGAGAGACCAAAGGCAAGCATTTCAATGTCGACTTCACTATTCTCTAAGGCAGCTAAAGAGTTCATCATCTTTGGTGTAGCTCCGCATATATAACACACTTGTGATGATGTATATGTCGACAGTGCATTGCAGACTTTTCCGTCGATCATGCAGAAGACAAGTGTTGGTTTAATATTAAATTTCAAATCCTTCGACTTAATAAAAGTGCGAATCAAAAATGATATTTGTTCCTGGATATGTTTCACCTCATCTTTGATTACATCCCGTGTTTCTTTTGTGAAAACAAATCTTAATTTTTTTATGCTGCCACAAGGTATTGTATTGGTGCATTGATAATTTACTGTCTATCATAAGGGCAAGTGCTTGATCTGCTGAAGTGCCATTAGCAGATAATTTAGCTTTCATAACTATAGTCCCCGCTGACGCGGGAGCATTTGATAGTTCATTAATCAATTTAGCTGAATCCCTTTTTCCTTCCGTCCGCAAAGCCTGTTCTGCGGCTGCTAGCAATTGATCATCATCCATCGTTGACAACAAATCTTGGTTTTTCCTTTGTTGCGTTTTAAGACAACACTCAGAAAATGCTTTTTGTGCCCTCCCTCTTTTACTTGAGATGGAAGCAATGACTTCAATGCGATAGTCTACGGCATTTAATGTGACCTGAAGCCAACTTGCATTATGAGTAAGAAATCTGGCTTTATCTCTCCTAGATTTGTCAAATCTGTTTTGAAACTTAAAAGACAGTTTAGTCATGTGTAATTTCAATTTGGAGTGATCAATGTCATTGCCAAACACCATCACTGCGTGCTTTACAAGTGCGTCTCGCTTAGCGGTTTTTATGTTCTTTGACCAAACCTCGAAAAATGCAGCACGGCTTATTTCACTCATTTCTAAATTGAAGGTCTTTGGGCAAAATATGGGCAAGATTTTATTTTTGATTCTGAATCAGAATGAATGCCTGCGAATGATGTATGTTCTGGTTGGATAGAATACGATAGAATAATGTAAGTTTTTTTCCACCAAAAAAAGGAAATATGAAAAAATACACTTTCTTTTTGGCATTTTTGTTCAAAAAAATGAAAAAAAAATGTTTGGTGCAAATAAAATATTTTTGTTTTTGAAAGTGGATCAAAAATTGGCTAATGATAATGGAAAAAATAACTTTTGGCTGCTCCCACTGATCACGCGATGCAATTGAAAAGACTAAGCTTTGTCAACTGATGCTCGTTTCCCAGTGCAAATTTGCATGCATTTATAATGCAGAGCTATAAAAACCGTTATCTTCCAAAAAAAAAAATTTTGTTTTGTTTTGTGCCTGTTTTCGTAACAGTTGAGCATTTCTAAAAGTGCTGCTTAAAGTTCATCGACTTCAAAAATAGTTCAACTTTTGCTAAAAGTCCCCCTAGATTGGCAAAATCTTACATTGTGCACCGTGTTCTTGAAACCAAGTTCTTCCATTTTGTGCAAAAAAAAGTAGGTAATCATCGCACTGTACTTTGCTCTACTGACTGCAACCTTACGATTTTCATTATTTCTGAAAAAGTATGAATCGAATCAAACTTTTTCTCTTCGAAAATATTCCAACCCTTAAAAACCTGATCCTTTCAAGTCCATGCATACCTTTTCAGTATTCGTGGTAGATTGCATTTTTCCCCAACCCACAACATATTTGCTTGTTTTTTTTTTTTCCTGGTTCTCACTTTATGTGCGCTCTGGGAAATTTCAGAATGCCACAAAGGCGTTGCATAAAGTTGAGGGGTCGTTGAATGCGTGCCTTGGTCCTTGGTGTCAGGACCATAAACAAGACAAAGCGTTGTCCATGCGAACGAACCTCAACTCCATCAAACCGCCTGCCGTCCGCCATATCATCATCATCTCATCTCATCCTCTTAAATGCCGCCAAAAATTTGTTAGCAATTCATTTCCGCGCTTTGGGCTTCATAAATTGCTTTTATTAGGCAGGCGCAACGAAAGCAACAAAAAAATATGTGCGAGTATTTTGGGGTAATAATACACTTCAAGTTTTTGCATAACAAATAAAAACCGTTAAAATGCTAGAGGCGTCGGTGGGGGGAAGGGGGGCAAGGGAAATCAAATTAAAAGAAAAAGGAACAGGAGACTGGCCTGCCCTGAAGGCAGTGACAAGTTGTGAGTTGGACTGGACTGGACTGGACTGAAAGTTGTTGACAGGCACGCAGGCAATAAAACTCAATATTTCATTAAAACGCACGTTACGCATACGCAGCGTGCGCCCCTGAAAACGAAACGAAACGAAAAAGCAACCGCAAATGCGTGATGTTGTTGCCTTTATCACACGCAGGCGAACGTTCAAATCCGATTTCGTGTTATTAGCACCGGCCGAGCCAAACATATGAATCAAGGAGGAGTGGCCAGAAGTAGTCAAATTTCTCGTCGAATTGAGTCGTTTGTCGTGTGTGTCGCATAACGTTTGCCATGGGTTACTGTTTACTGTTACTGTTGCTCGTTACGTTTCGTTTTCATTGCTTGGTTAGGCGGCTGCGACGCTGACAGATTATTTACTTTATTATTCATAAGGAGTCGCTCCATGAGGTGGTGGGAGTGGGGAGAGGTCGGAGGTCAGACAGTAATTCATTGTACTCCAAAAAGAGGGTAAGAAATGGGTATATGGGAAATTAACTAAGCTTACGCACAGAGAATGATGGCACGAATGGACAAAATTGATATCAGCTTCAATTTAGAAGACAATTGATCCCCACTTCGAACTTTGAAAATCGATATAAGAATTGTATAAAATATAAAAAAGGACGTTAAATAAAAAAGAAAACTATGCTCCTATGGGGACTAGATCCCTCGACCTCGACGTTTTCACACTGAGCACATCAAACATCCAACATCCTGAGTCATAAATATTTACCATTACGGAATTTTTTTACCTTCACAGCATGTTCCTACTAGACACCGACCCTCTTAACATTTTGGCAAAACAAAAGCTTAAAAGTTTTGGCTTTGCAAATGGTAATTAAGCATTTCAACTCAGGACGTTGGATGTTAGATATTAGATGTGCTCAGTGTGTAAGCGAATGTCTTGTCCACTCGACCACGGCCCTTGTTGCTTGCTAAGCGGCAAAATGCAAAATGCTTACTTTCTTAAGTATGATTTTGACGTCAGGTCTTCATTATGGCTGATAGTCGAGTGGGCTAAGGTGCCGTCGTCCGCGTGTGTATTCAGTCTTTAAAGAAGAATTTCAATTTTCAATCAAAAATGCATGCAAATACAAAGAATAATAAGAAAGAAGAACGAAAATGAGCTAAAAATAAGTCAAATAAAATAGAAAGAAGTTAGTTAAAAGACGCAGCAAGAAATCACCTGAAAGCTGTTAAAAAATAACACATTGAAAAGGGAGAGACACAGTTAATAGATAATTAGATAAAATAGTAGTCGTAGTGTGGAACTTTTAAGCAAAGCAAACAATTTGTTCAGAAGTTCAAAAATACAAATTTAAAACATAAATTTGTTTTTAACTAATACTAAAAGGGCTGCTTTCTCTTCTGTCAGATAGCTGCTATGTGTTATTTGCTAGATTATGTGACAGATAGACAGGTTGCTATGTATAAGATGTGAAATGGGTAATAATAAGTGAACCATTAGATAAGCAAATATCGATCAAAATGCAATCCTAGCAATAAAGATTTTTAAAAACCTTCAACGGCACGACAAGGTAGGTAGTTAGTTCCGGCTGGCCCTTTGTAGGGACCACACATAGACCTTACGTTCCTTAGTGAGGCCGGATGGTTTTTTCTGGATACCATTAGAAATCTAAGAGGATGTTTGACGTTTTGGCAAATGCCAATAGTTGTTTGGGAGACTTCCTTGCCGCCTCTTCAAGAGAGGTGAGACTTGGGGAGTGCAGATGTCTTAATCTCGTCTTAGCGATCGCTGGGCAGCTGCAGATGAGGTGTTCCAGAGTTTCGACGACTCCAGGTTCCTTACATTTCCTGCAGATGTCCGTAGTCGTGATTCCTAGCTTTTTCGCATGAGCAGCTGCTAGGCAGTGACCAGTTAGTATGCCTATAAGCAGTCTACAGTCTCTTCTTTGGGGCAGTAGCATATAGTGCGTGAGTTTTTTGTCTCTTGTCTTGCACATTATTTTTGAGATTCTGCAGCCGGTTGTGTTCTTCCACTTTTCCTCTGCTTCTTTCTCCGCTATCTCCTCCATCTTGCTGTGTAGCGTCTGTACGGAGATAGATATGTTTAGTGTTGCTTCTTGGCTTAGTTCGGTTCCGGCTTTTGCAAGACCGTCAGCCATTTCGTTTCCATCAATGCCCCGGTGGCTGGGAATCCAGTAGATTTTTATTCTGGATAAAAGTAAAACTTTTTTTTATAATTTGTTTAATGATAGCTAGGAGAATACTTGATACATAGAACTTAATCTATTTACAAACAGTTAACAAGCATTACTAATACCATAAGGGCTTAGACAGCACAGCAAACGCCTGTGATATCAACTTAACACGCAGCACAGGACCTGGGAGTGATCTGTCATATTGCTGGGGAAACCAGCAGCGTGAAAATATTAGTAGGGTATAGTCTCAAGGGGACACTTATGCCCAGTTGATGAGGCGGCCCGAGGGACGCCTTCCATGGACTTAGAGGTCTGAGGGATGTCGTCGGTTAAGGCGTCTTCTGAGCCTGTTTGTAGCCAATTCTGATGCAAGTCTATTGGAGTGGGCCACCAGTCGGCCATGATACCTACTAGTATGCATATTAATTTGGGCGCATAATGGCAAAACATGCAAATCGCATACCAGTTAGCATTAGCAATGCGCTGTAGTACTCGGCTTATAGAAGATTCAAGTTTCTTGAGTGTAGTGGAGCATGCCGTACCCCATAGCGGGATACCCCAGGTCCAGGACGGCATGATAATAGCCTTGTATACAAGGATTTTGGATCGCAACGAAAGTCCGCTACGAGGCTTGAGAAGCCAATCAAGCTCCTTCCCATAAGCTGCTACTGTAGCAGCTGCTCGTACCACATGTGCTTTCCAGGTGGCGGTCCAATGTTACTTCAAGATATTTAACCGCAGATTTCAAATATGGGACTCTTGACCCTAGAAGCCGCACTCGAGCAACTTTCTCGCTGTGTTTCAGCGGTTCGCCCAACGACCAAAGCCAGGATCTGCTGGACCTTAGCAGATGCTCTTTTGCGGCTGTTGCTGGATGCAAGAAAAGCGGTATCGTCAGCGTACGTGGCGATAAAGGTGTGATGTGCAACTGGATACGGCAGATCCGAGGTGAGAGAATATAGTACCGGTCCGAGAACACTACCCTGAGGTACCCCTGTAAGAATGGGACGGATGCTTGAAAGTAAAACTGTAAAGAATTTAAGTTTATATTGTGATAGTTGTGCAGGAAAAAATGCTAACAAAGCCATATTGATCATGATTGCGTATTTTATGTCATCGTACACGTTTATTAAATGTATCAAAATTTCGGAAATGGTTTTCTGATTTAACTTTACCAAAAACGAATAAATTGAATTTGAGCCTGCTCCGCTCGGCCAATTTCGATAAAGATGGTTTAGAACTTAAGTAAGGCTATTTCGAAATGAAACAAGAAAAAACTATAAGCATTAATTTTAGCCAGTCCGTTATACAGCAAACTTTATATTTTTCAGAACTAGAAATCACTTCCAAGAAATTTAATGATTGGAAAGCCCTTTTGCAATAAGAACAGTATTCCCAACCAATTTCATAAAGAATACCTCAGCCTTCGATCTTCCGCAAATATAAAGGATTCGTTAAATGAAACAGATAAAGAAGAATATTAATAATGTTCACTTAAATTTTTTTACTATAATTTAGAAGTTTTCTCATTGTTAAATACTTTAATGTATAATAACATATTTTTCAATAATTAATCAATATGACTCCAATAAAAGGTATGCGCCACATTTCAATTTCAGCCTTCGGCAAGACTGACAGTGAAAATAACTAACAACTTAAAAATGTATCTATAATTTATACGAGATCTAATATAGACTACAGTTAATGTTTTGAAAAAATCCACCATGCATGTTTAAGCAAAAATGGAAAAAACTGTCTCCTATGAAATTTGCGTTATCTTTTGTATAGCAGCTAGTTGTCCGATTTTCATACAACTTGGTGGAATTATGTGAAAGCATAGAAAACTTAAAAATACATGGTTTGGGGACGTTTGCATTGAAAAAGTTTTTCTCACTAAAACTAGTTTTTCGACCGATCGTTCTTATGACAGCTATACGCTCTGACTATACAAACTGACGAAGGAGATAGCATAGAAACAGACGGACGAACGAACATGGCTATATCAACAATATATTATATATACTTTATGTGGTTGAAGATGCTCCCTTCTATGCCTTACAAACATCTGGACAATTTTAAAGTACCCTCTACAAGGATATACAAAACAACGAATTAAAAATGTATAGAGACACAGTTAATAGATAATAAGATAAAATAATAGATAGAATCTGGAAGAAAACAAAAAACTTGTTGTTGTGTTCTTCTTTACATTTTGGTACCCAATAGTGTTCTAGATCAATAATGCTTACTTTACTGGCTCACGAGCTGAAAAGCGACCGCCGCGACGCTTGCAGATATATATTTTATATTCTTCTGTTTCAGTCTCTGTATAGATTTATACACTTTTGATGAGCACGCTTGTATGATTTCATTTGTACTGCCCCGCTCAGTGTGAGCGAGCTATCTTTTATTTAAAATTTATCATCCCCTATCTTCTAACTTAAGATAGTATTTGTAAGATAGCTGCGTGTGTATAAATATAAAAATGCATTCGTGTGCGGAATATACATTACCTCACACGATGCATATTAAGTGGTGGGAGCCGAATGACCTTTTCAAGTGATTCCCATGGTTGATCCTTTTCAAGTGGTGTGTCTGCTGGGCTGGGCTGATTTTCGGGCTATTAATATTTAATACTATTACATAAGGTGACATGTTTATGACATACATGGCGACAAAGGCTAAATGTTTAAATATGAGATTAACACTACGTGTGGGCCGAGTCTATCATGTTCAAGTTCAAACAGTCTCCCAATGTCTTTTGCAAGTTTAGGCAAAAGAAGTTATACGACTTTCAGTACCGCATCACAGACTGAGATTCCAACTCAGAACCTCTAAAACTGAATACGACGAATACGACCATCAAGCACTCACGTCATAGTGCACCAAGTCACAGCAAATAACCCATTCATATCGTAAGCACTCAGCAAGCAAAAAGCCCGACGGTACAGATGGTAAGACCGTTGCCTAAAAACGTTTCCTTTTTATACAATGCACTATGTTCCCAGAAGTATGCTGAAATTTTGTGCTGACTCGCTCATTACCCCTTTCATCATGCCATGTCATAGAAATGGATGCAAATCTAATATTGAAAACTTAAGGGGAATCGCCAAACTTTCTGCGATTACTCCTGCAAACTCTTAGAGCAAATTGTTACTTCTGAATTACAACACCAATTTCTCCTTATCAGCACGGTTTTTTCAAATCCGTGTCCACCACTAATAACCGCTTTGAGTTCACTTCTAAATTTCTCAAGCATTTACTAAAAAAGCTTAGACAAAGACGTTTGATTCAGTTAGTCACGAACTCCTCTTACTCAAGTTGCGACTTTCTGGTTTTCCATTAAATCTGCACAGAGAATCAAAATATGCAAAAGCTACACGAAAATGTGTGATTTCTACACGTTTTGACCGAGTTTTTCAACCCATAACTTTTGTGTAGCTTTTCTGCACGAAACGTGTAGGACTTCAATATCTAATATCTAATATCTCAGGGCAGAAGAAGACCATTAACTTTCAACTTCAAGAACTTGTGATGGCGTATTATTTGTTCATAAGCTGATCAATGGAAATATTAAATCGTGTTTCCTTCTTAGACTGCTTCATCAAGAGCTACGCGGTCGTCCCAACGACTAGAACTGTGCACGTATTGAAAGAATTTCATGCTCCCCTAATCTGAAAGGATGAAGCAGATAAAATACTCTGTTATCCTTAAAAAGTTGACAGAAATCTGTTTACTATTATAATACAAATATACAATACAATGCTCTCTCTTGTGTAGTAATTTATAACATTTGGTCCTTCGAGCCGGATGAAAGTTTGTAATAGAATTGATAAGGTGGAAAATGTATTAACAACAGAGGAAGCATTTCCTTTATAATATAGACTTGAGTAGTAATTTTTCGCATTTGGTCCTTTGAGCTGGATTTTTTAAATTTTGTAGAAAAAGAAGAATTGATAATATAGAAAATGTATCTCGCATTTGATTTTTAACATGCACTTAAATGCGTAGCAATTTTGTATATTTGGTCCTTCGAGCCGGATGATATCCGGAAGATGTATCAAATGTATCAAATCACATGTGTAGTCATTTTCAGCATTTGGTCCTTCGGGTCGGATAAGAATTTTTAATTTTTATTAAGACCTTAAAAAAGAATTAATCATATGGAAAATGATTCATTTTCAATTTCCACACAATTATGTAGTCATTTCGTATAGTTGATCCTTCGAGCCGGATGATAATTTTTAGTTTTTATTAAGGACTCATGGAATTATGGAAATATGACTTTGTGTAGTCACTTTTTATACCCTGTACCCATTAAAAATGGGTAAAAGAACATCATAAAGTTGTGCAAATGTACGTATAAAGTGTATAGTTTTTTGATCAGCATCAACAGCCGAGTCGATTTAAACATGTCCGTCTGTCTGTCCTTATGAAAGCGTCGATCTTGGAGGCTATAAGAGATATATTTTAATACTAAATTAGTTTCCGTTCCATTCCTTTTATATCTCATTAACAGAAAGCCAAAACATTTTCCAATTTCCCCCATTTCCACACTTTACCTGCATGCACACAGGGTGTGATCAGAGTCGGGCAAGTCTTACCAATCCCAATTGCTTCTGATTATATGGCCTGCTACAATACTTACTCACTTAGATTTATTAATTGCGTCCTGGCATTGTTGCGTAGCAAAGTAAATTAATTAGCAAAATACTTGCTTTAATAATCATTTTAATGGAATTTGTAATTTAATGCGCCTAACGGGAGTTTTATGTGAGATTACGACCGGCCCCCCATTCCGCAGAGTCGCATGCCATTGCCTATTGATTTTCTGATTGTCTGCCAAGTCACCGCATGGGCCAGACCACAATTTGTTTAAGCCGCTTTAAATATTGCCAACTGAAGCCACTTTCGGTCAGTCAACTTTATACAACTTTTATGGCCTGCCATTAATTGATGCCATTTGAGTGGGGAAGCAGAGGCGATTGAAATAATGATGTAAAAATAAAACGTTTACATTTATTTTCTTTTACGATTTGATATGCTAAATAGCCGAGAAGTTGGCCATAAATTCGAAAGCTTTCAATTATACGGCGATAAGCGTCACGTAGACCGAAATCGGTAAACTCAATCTGCCAAATGCAAACACATGCACAAGTTTTTCCAGCAGTTTGCACATCGGAAAAACTGCACACACACACACACACATGCACACTCACCACAAAATTTGTTTAAACTTAAATGCATAAATTTTCTAAAAGCAAAGAGCAACAATCCGATGATACGCAAAAACGAGAGAAATTTTATGATAAGCACTGCATGTGCTTAAAGACTTGTCATAAAATATCCCTATATGTGTGAATCTGTGTCTGCTTGTGCGTGTGTGTGCGTGTGAGCCTGTGTTTGCTGTGTGTGTGTGTGTGTGTTATCTTTTAATTAAACATGAAAGTGAGTTGGAGAGTAAATTTGCCAAACGCACAAACACAAGCCAAGCCAAGTCAACCGACAAACAAGCAAACCAACAACTAAACCGCCTGCGGCTAAGAACCGGGCAAACAAATATCGATTGATGTGCAAATCTTGAGACAGAAAAAAGAAATGCAAAGCGTCCACTGAGGTAAGCAGAAAGATTTGATCCTTTCATTGCAAATGATCTAATTTATGTGTCCCCATTTGTCAAACTTAATCGCGCCATTTGCGTTGTCAATTTGAGGCATCACATAACAAAGTGAAGCACACACACAAATTACTGCCTAATTGCCAGCAGATATTGTTTAGATTTAGTGACTGTTTCGAGTAGTGACCATATCTCTCATCATGGTGAATTAGCATAATGCATTTGCCTAACTATAACGTGAATGGTCAAAATTAAGACTTGGTAGTTCCAAAGTCAATAGCAAAGCGTTAAAGTAAAGCAATTGATGCGGTTTAAGAAACCGCTTATTCTAAGATAATAAAGCCTTTCTTTTGGGATATAACAAAATTTATTCCCTTGGTATTTTAAAGTTATGAAAATTAATGTCACTTCAATACTGTAATATACGTCAACAATTTCTCAATGTCTTAACAATCTAATTGGTGCTAGTTCTTCAAGCCATATGTAAACATTTATGTTATTGTGTGATTATATGAAAAACTATATTTAAATTTCCCACCAAACTTTAGCAAAATATACTTTTCGGGGCATTAATGTTAAATCAATCGATTTTCTGTTAACACACTTAAAAAGTATACTAGATTGTTGAAGTTTGCTTAGATGTCCGCGAATAACTTCGTTATCAGGTAATTAAATTTATCGAGAGAACATTTGTTGAACGGAGAATTAAATGGGCTTTTATAATAAACTTTAAGGAAAAATCGCTTAGAATAAAATAGTTAAACCAGTGGTGGTCAAAGTATAAATTTCCAAAAAAAAAAGTTAAAAATACCAGATGTATTACCCACGTTTCTCAACCATTGCGTTAAGTCTCTAAAACCATTGATTACAATATATAAGACTCAAATCGTCGCTATCAGAATTAGCAAAGCTATTTATTTATTTATTTAGTCGACAAAAGCATTTGAGCAAGTCTTGTCTTGTCAAATATCTAAGTTCATGCAGATAAACTCTCTGCTGAATGACAGACAATCAGGATTCAGAAAACATCGAAGTTGCTTTACTACCGTAACTAAAATCAGCGAAGTTATACGACGAAATATGGACAAGAGTAACGTAACATTTTTGACTTTGCTGGATTATAGCAAAGCGTTCGATTTAGTCAATCACGAGATTCTCTGCACAAAGCTTAGTAGATTATATAATTTCTCCAGTACAGCATTAAAATTGATGAGCTCGTACCTGCATGACCGACTGCAAGCAGTAGCTACTGTAAATAGAAGATCATCCATTCTGTCACTAAGTCGTGGAGTCCCACAAGGATCAGTTCTTGGACAAATACTTTTTCGATATACACACCTGATCATATTAATAGGTACACACCGGAATTTTTTAATTATAGATGGTTTTTTCGTACTTTTAGTGTTGACAACTTTTTAATTTTTGGTTTTTTGTTGTTGTCAATGTCTGGTCACACTGTGAAAAAGAGTTGAAAGAGGGGCTGCCCCGTATATCAAAGCTTTTCTATAAATTGCGAGTCCACCACACATTTCGCCTGATCATAATAATAGGTACAGTCTCCGTTTCTCACAAGTATCAAGTGAATAATTTTGTAATCAATGATCTTTTGGTAACTAAAGGTAAATTAAGTATAGCTCCAGTCAATACAGAGAATTAAATAATTTTTTTTTTTTAGGAAAAATGGGTCGAAATTCTCATTGTACTAAAGAAGAAGCTCGATTGGTTCTTAGTCTGAGAAAAGAAGGCAAATCTTTACGAGCCATCGCCAAATTAATGAACAGGTCTCATAATTTTGTTAAAAAAGGCATTAGAAAGAAAACCAAGACAGGAAACCCGTGGAAGGCCACAAAAAACAACAGAAACCCTTGCCCACTACATAGTAACTTTGAGCAAAAAGGACCCGTTTAAGTCATCGAAGGCTATTGCAGTCGAAATTGGGAATTCAGTTAGTGCTCCAACTATCCGAAGACGACTACAAGATGCCAACCTACCAGGAAGAATTGCCAGAAAAAACCATGAGGCAAACTTTTGCAAGGGACCACAAAGACTGGGTAGGATGCACCGAGGAGAAAAAATGGAGAAACATATTATGGAGCGATGAAACCAAGATTAATTTGTTTGGGATTGACTGTGAAAGGAATGATCGACGCCCTAATGGAAAGGAATTCCATCCACGGTTTACAAAAAAAACAGTCAAACATGGAGGTGGCAATATAATGGTATGGGGTTGCTTCTCCTGGTACGGCGTAGGTCCAATTTATCAGACTACGAACAAAATGAATGCTGAAGAGTACAAATCCATATTGGAAACAGTTATGGTACCGTATGCTGAGGAAAATATGCCATTACGTTGGGTATTTCAGCAAGAAAATTATCCTTAACACACATCAAGGCTGTTATCTAAATTTTTCGAGGACCAAAAAGTTGACGTTCTGAAGTGGCCAAGCCAATCTCCCGACCTTAACCCCAATTGAAAACTTGTGGGGAGACTTAAAAAAGAAATTGGCAAAGCATTCATTTTCATATAAACAAAAATTATGGGAAGGTGTCCAAAAACTGTGGTATGAGACACCAGTAGAGACCTGCCAGGCTCTTATTAAAAGTATGCCAAAAAGAATAGCAGTAGTGGCCAAAAATAGAGGTGCATACACTGGATGCTAAGTTAGGAAATACTATTTTACCTAAAAAAAGAAAACAAAATGGAAATTAAAATTTTTTTCTTACCAACACATGAAGTGTACCTATTATTATGATCACACTGAAAACGTATCTGAAACACAAAATGATCTCTTTTATGTTATATTATTATTCTATGTTACAATTAACTTTATTTTATTAAAAACAAATAGTTTAAGAACCAATGAGAACAAATTTTAAGTTTGAAACAATGAATAAAACTGTTTTCTGTTACCTTAAAGTCAGAGTTGATGTGTGTACCTATTAATATGATCAGGTGTGTATAAGATTTTCCTCCCTTTTGGTGAAGAGGAATGATATAAGATTCTTTCCAAAGATTCGAAAACACAGTAGATTCTAGCGATAGATTAAAAAGCTTAAGCAAAGGATTGCATAAAGAAAAACAACACTCTTTAAGCACGCAACTAGGAATGTTGTCAGGCCCAGGGTAGTATGAAGATTTTAGCGATTTTAAATATGAAAGCAAGGAGCTTTCTGAAATTGAGGGTGCACATATCGAGCTGGAAGAAGGAATGTTATAAGGGTTAGAAGAGTTGGTAAAGCGGGCAGAGGAATAAGTCGATTGGAAGAAGTCATCGATCGCCTTTTGGTCACCAAAAAAAAAAACAAGAAGGTAAAGAAGAGGATCTACTTTTAGAGTTTACAAAACTATAGAATTGTTTGAATTTTGCATCGGGCAAGATATTTCTTATAGCATTCAGAATTGAAAAGTGTAAAGTTCGATTTTTCAATTGAGTATTGAGAAAAGTCAACGACAGAACCAGTACTTTTATACTTTTTGAAGCATCTAGACTTAATATTATTCAAATTAGAAAGCCTAGGACAGTACCAAGGAGGATTAATGGACGCTGGAGAGGGAGCGCTATTAGAAATACAAATATCTAAAAGATAATTAATGGAATAGAAAAAGGTAGATGAAAAGTTTAAATCAACCGCATTGTACAAAGGAGTCCAGTCTGTTGCACAAAATAAGTTGTTTTAGTGAAGTAAAGTTTCCTTTACGAAAGCAACGACGAGGTTTGTTTGAAGCTATGGATGTTGAAGAGGTAGGTCCAAAAACTGAATGGGAGATTTCAATTGTAGTATTGTAAGAAACTTCAGGCAGTGATAGGGGGGTAGACCTAGAGACTACGGCATTAGTACTGTCAGCGACAAAGACTAGATAATTTGAAACAAAAACATATCAAAAGAAGACAACCATTAAGAAATGACCAAGCAATGTTTGGTAAGTTGAAATCACCTACAACAACCATTAAGTCAATGTCTCGTAATTGGGCACAAACATCTTTTATACAAGTTATATGGTGCATATTAACTTGAATATCGGAGTAAGGAGGGATATAAGATCAAGTGATATATAAAGAAGAGGAAGGGAAAGATACCTTTACGGCAACAAATTCAACATCATCAGGCAGATTTAGTTATATAAAATCAGATGGTCCATTCGCGAGTTATTTCAAGCTAAGTGAGCAAAATGATCAATAAACGGTTTTTGGGCCATAACTTTAGATTTTGGGGGTCCCCGAGGAAAACCAAGTGGGAGGAAGTGCTATACGCGACCTGCTCCACAGACTACGCTATGTCAACACCCAGGTTATTAAAATTTTTTTAAATTTGTAGCACTTTAAAGGGCATTAATCATGATAAATTTTGTGTGCATAAACTTAGGTATCTTTTGTTAAAAGAATATGTATATAAACTTACTTCTCAGATTTTTCGCACTCAAGTGTATTCTTTATTTTATTCCACATTTGGGACGCTCAATAAAAAATGTTTAATTGTGTGACATAGTTGGAAAACTGAAAAAGCTTAATGAAGCAATTTTAAGATAAATTTCTGCAATAAATAAATATGAATTATTCTCAACTCCCAGCTGATTTAACCCTTTGAGCATGAGTGGCAGGCAGCAGAGAGAGAGAGAGAGGCAGCCCAAAAAAACAGCATGCAAAAATACGGAAAGAAACCTGTTTCCATTCAGACTCAACCCCACACACAACCGCAATTCCCTGCAGCACACATGTCACTCGACGGTAAATCTGCACCGCCCTCTTCCACTCCCCCCACCCACCTCCCCCGCCGTGCATCGTAGACATTTTCTTAAACTTGAGTTTAAGCAGCAGCAGCAGCAGCAAATTCTTGCACAGGTGACACCCGCTGTTTGGCCAACTTTTGGATGCTTTTAAGCACCAAAATCAAACAGCAAAGCAGCCGCAGCTTCACGTGTGACAAGCAAGACAATGGCATTAGTTTTTAGCCTCATCTTTATTTCAGTTGTGACATGGCTGGCAAGTTATGAAAGTTACACGCAGAATGACATTCGTTGCACACAGAGCACGTCGCTCTTTGAGGGCCATAAAAACGTGGCCAAGTCCCAAAAACAAACATCATACGCATATCTAATTGAAACTGAAAGAAGAAAAAACTGGTAATACACATTTTACACAGACACTTAAACAAGCTTAAGCACAAACACACAAATCAAAGCGACATGAAAGAGGAGCAGCAGCAGCAGCTGCCAGGACAAACCGCAGACACAAAACGTCCTTTGGGTGCAAAATCGATTAAGGCATTCGACAACGAGGAAACGGAAGTCAATCAGCAGACGAAGGCGACAAAGTCTCACCTGACGCTGACAGCAGGGATTTAGGGGCCCGGCTAATAAGCCGCATCGTCAATTTTGTTGCGCCCACTGTGCGTATCATACAGAAAAAAGCGGATGCGGATGTGTTTCGCATTAGCAAAAGAATTTCGCTGTTTGCTCTGGGGAATTGGAGAACTGTAATTGCACGACAAAGTAAGCGCGTAACTGCATATTTACATATCACTCAACGGGCGACGACAGGGCCCCCCCCCCTCCCTCTCCCTCGATGGCGATGGGGGGAAAAATGAATTAAAATAAATTAAAGCATGCTTTCAGGCGCGCCAAGTAAATAATGCAGCGCAATTTTTCTCACGCAGCGAGTCAGTTCTCCTGCAGCTTCTCCAACGCTGATTGATATGTCTGCTGGCGGCAAGGGATCTTATCTGCTGCTCCGCCCCCCCTCCCCCTCCCTCAGGTGTTGAATCATTTACTAGCGCCAGGCGTTGTCACTGTCATTGCGTTGATTGCGCCACGAAAGAACAAGAACAACAAGAGCAACAACAAGATGGAGAAATTATTACAGCTGCTTGTGGCTTTCCCTCACACACACACACACACACACACACATGTCTCTCTCTCTTTCTGCAAATCAATTAGACACATGCGAGTGCCACTGACTTGAAAAGCTTCCCGCCTCAGCCTTGAGCCTTTTGGTCTCTTTGGCATGCTGATTAAAGTGCAGTTCGAGGTTTTGACGAAAGGACGGTTTTGTTGGTCGGTCAGTCGGCCAGACTGAAAGCACAGTATACAAGTTCACTTTGGCTACAATTTGTATTAAACAAGTTAAAAGTTTTTTTTCTATAAACTTTTATTTATCCTTGGAACATTTATTGAAAATTTGTTTGATGTTGGAAAAAGACACTCGACGAATTTGTTTAAAGCTTTAAAGATTATTTCGACGTACTCAAAAATTTTTAAGTGTTTTCAATATTTACTCTTAAAAAAATCTTTATATTAGATGACCAGTTTTATGTTTCGCTTAAGCGTTGAGTTTTATTCCGTGCTTAAAATTTGAAAAACTGTTTAGGTATAACAATCAATCCAGCTCATAAGTTTTTCATGAAAGTTAAGAAGAAGAAGAAAGAGTTCAATCTATCTAATTGACTGATTCACTGACTGACACACTTGTGACTGCCACACAGACCAAACCCTAAGATATAGTAAGCTGAATATTGTAACAGTAGTTTTATCTTATGCTGAAAGTGACAACTAAGATTCTGTTTTGGAGAAAACTTCAAACCTTTTTTCAAAGATCTCTATGAAAATTCAACAATACCCGCATACCAATCTTCCGGAAAACTCATAAACCCAAATTGACCATTTGCTGGCCAGTTTCTTATATGGCAGCTATATGATATATTTATCCGATTTAGTTCAAACTCTTCAAAAATTGTGTGGAAATCGATAATATTCATTACTGGAAATTATAAAGACGCTATCATTGAAAACAAAAAAATTTTTCTCACTATAACTACTTTTTCGACCGATCGTTCCTATGGCAGCTATATGCTATAGTCATCCGATTTGGGTCAAAATTGCCAAAATTGTGTGGTAGCATATAATATTGATCATTAACAAGTTTGGGACCGATAGCATTGATAACCAAAAACAATTTCCTACTAAGACTTTTTTTCAGACCTAACTTTTGTATGGCAGCTATACTATATAGATGTCCAATTTTCATCAAACTTGGTGGAACTATGTAAAAGCATAGAAAACTTATAAATACGAGGTTTGGAAAGGTTTGCATCGAAAACAAAAAAGTTTTCTCCACTAAGAGAGTTTTATAATTGTAATTGGACTCAATTATACAGCCTTCCAACAGCGGACCTGCAGCTACAGGTACTTAATATGAATGTCCAAAGTCTTTATGAAAAGTGTGTAAAAGTCAAATCAAAAATTATTAGACCTACTCTGAAGCCTTGGTTTAACAACTATATTAAACACCATATAGACCAACGGAACGCTGCCTATTGTAGGTGGAAGCGTTATAGAACAGATGATCTCTACACAGTTTTTAAGAATCTGAGAACAAATGTGATAAAAGTAATCAACACAGCCAAACGAGACTATTACAACCATAAATTTAACAGTGCAATATCGAGCAGGCAAACTTGGAGTGAACTCAAAAATGTAGGAATAGGTAAGCTTAAACCAAAATTGAAGACTGATCTGGACGTAAATATACTTATTACTAAATTCACCCAAATAGCAGTACCTGAAGCTACGACCAATATGTACCTTAATATTGATCCGAATTCCAACTGTGATAATAGCTTTAACTTTATGTGTGTAAGTAAATCGAATGCAGTGGGGCTTGATGATATGAATCCTAAGTTTATTAAATTACTTTTTCCCCTTATACTTGATCATATCACTTATGTTATGAACACTGCCGTCACCACGTGCATCTTTCCAAATATGTGAAAGCTTGCAAAAATACTACCGATCCCAAAATCATCCATTGAATATAGACCAATATCGATTTTACCATACCTATCGAAAGTTTGCGAGCACCTAATGGCAATACAAATTCAACAATTTCTAACGATAAACTCCAAACTAAATGATTGCCAATCTGGTTTTAGAAAAAACAGAAGATGCACGACGGCAATATTAAAAATATCGGAGGATATTTGAAGTCGAATGGGGATGATGGACAAGAAACTTTCCTATGTCTTTTGGACTAGAGTACAGCATTCGTCAACGTGGATTATCAAATACTATGCACAAAGCTCAACGCGCTATTTAACTTCTCGTACACTGCAATTAAGTTAATTAAATCCAACCTAAGCAATAGGCAACAGGCTGTAGTCACAGGTTTGCGCACCTCCGATCTTCATTCGATTATGCGAGGTGTACCCCAAGGATCTGTTGTTGGGCCATTATGGTTCTCTATGTTCTGTCCATCTATAAGATACATATGTACGCTGACGATGTTCAGATGTATGTAAGTCGTCCGCTAAGTCAGTTAAATGAGTGTGTTTCTATATGTAATGAAGAACTTACAAAAGTAAATAAGTGGATTATGGAAAATGGTTTCGGACTGAATCCGTTTAAATCCAAATGCTTGGTGCTGTACAAAAAGGCCCTTGATGAACTGGAGCTATCTAAGTGTTATGTGTTGATTGCATGCAAATAAGTTATGTTGATGATGCTACCAATTTGGGTATCCACTTCAATAATACGAGACCACATCAATAGGGCAACTGGAAGGTTGTACGGATTGCTTAGGCAGCACTCTTTATCCCAAAAATTTCTACCAATTCAAATTCGAATGACAGTAGCTAGAATGTATCTGATTTCTACACTATATTATGGCGTAGAGGTTTTTATGCATTGTGATGCAGCTAGTATGAACAAACTTAAAGTCGCCTTTAATTCTATAGCTCGCTATATATTCAATAGAAATAGGACTGAACACATAACGTTTTTGGCAAATAAAATTTTTGATCTTTGCCTTAGCCAATGGATAAAGTTAAGGGCCCTAATCTTTTTACACAACATAATCACTCGCAGAGAACCAATTTTCTTGTATGAGAAGCTTAGTTTTACCATATCCTCTAGAACTAATAATTTAATATGCCCTAAAATTAAACTGGCTAGTTCTGAGAAACAGTTCTTCATATATGCTGCTCGCCACTGGAACACACTACCAAATTCTGTAAAATCCATAAAAAGCGCTACGCAATTTAAAATTAAACTTAAAGAACATCTCCAGAGACAAAACATATAATAAAAACTTTACCATATCTATTATTTTATGTAATTTTTATACTCTGTACCGAAGGTACATAGAGTATATTAAGTTTGTGCAAAAGTATGTAACAGGAAGAAGGAATCGTTTCCGACCCTATAAAGTATATATATTCTTGATCAGCATCAACAGCCGAGTCGATATAGCCATGTCCGTCTGTCCGTCTGTCTGTCTGTCCGTCTGTCCGTATGAACGAAGAGATCTCAGAGATGGTAAGAGATAGAGGTTTGACATGTATGGGACATATATTTCTTATACTTGCAGGCAGATCAAGTTTATTTTCAATTTTTGCCACGCCCCCTCGCGCCCCCGCAATTTGGAAAAAACGTCATATCTCCTACAATTTTGATGATAGCTGGTTCGTACTTTCTAGAGATATCTAGTACTCAAAATTATTTATCGATTTGCTGAAGGAATGATAAAGATCGGATGAACGATACTCAAGTTATGAGCAAAAAACGGTCAGTTAACACCCACCCCACCCATAACCTAAGCATTGCGTTCAGCAGAAGCAATCTTAGTGAGAGAGAGAGAGAGAGAGAGACTTAGAGAGCGCACTGCGTTGTGCGTTGTATGTTAACTGGCCGTTTGACTCGTGACCAAATGCGAGCTGCGACATTAAGGGTGCAGAGTATGTTATAGTCGGGCTTGACCGACTTTCTTTCTTGTTTTTTTGCTCCTGATTATCAATTCTTAAATGTATCTATAACCACTTTTCTCGTGTGATTTATGTTTATAGAGACTAAGAAATGTTATAGAAATTAAGGTATTATAAGTATAAAAAGAAAAATATTGTAACACATTGTCGTGACTAGTGCTGTAATTTAAAAGATATAATCTTGATGCACTGGGATAAAAAACAACAAATAATCTAAACTAAACTAAACGTAGTTTTGTGACCGATGATTCCTATGACAGCTTAATGCTATAGTCGTCCGATCCGGCCGGCTCCGACAAAGGACTTCGTGCAAAGTTTGATCACGATAGCCTTAAAACTACAAATGTCGAAAATATTATCGATTTATCGAAAAATCCATTTTTTTGCCCAAAATGACAAATATCATTATCGGATATTTTTATGAGGCGATAAATCGGAAATTGAATATTTTTTGCTGACATTTTCCGGAGATATTTTTGTTTTAGCGTATGGTCAAACTATTGCGCATAGCTATTTCTTGTGCTCTGGACATGTAAAGCAAAATGATTAAAAGTTATGTTGTTAAAGGTGATGCACAGAAATCGTAGTGACAACTGTGCCATAAAGTTGTAAAGACCACTGGCAACTCAACAAATATAAAGGCACTGTTAAAAACAAAGCGTAGAGATGCTTGGCTGAAGCTCAGCCCATCTTCATAAAAGGTAATTGTAAGTTTTTTTAACGTTGTTTACACTAGATCGGGACCCCATTAAGTTCTGTATGGAAGTGAAAGATGCATTGCCAGTGCTTTCTGACTTGGCTTTGTCATACCTTATTACACCGAAGAGCTCCGTGCCAACGGAACGCTTGGCTTCGGCTTTAAAAAGTGTGGTTTCTGACACCAGAAGCCGAATGACCGATGAGCACATAACTCGAGCACATAACGATTATTGGTATTATCAGAAGGTTTTACGTTTCGTAGATTTAACTGAATAAGTTTTTTTATTATGCTAACATTGTCACTTTGAATGTTATTGCACGTTTCAGTATTCACCGTTACGTATCAGTATAAAGGCTGCTGGGCTGCAACTGTATGGTTAGCTATAAATCAAATTGTCCAAATGGGGGTTGGCAAAGTATTTTTACTGGATTTCAAAATTGATTTATTCTCAGCACAGCACCTCAAATGCTAAAAGAATGATTGATTCTAGACAAGTTTATCTGCCTTTAGAAACTCCATAACAAGCTAAAGTGCGAATAAAAATGTTTTAGCTTTGGTTCATCTTGCCCATTAAAGCTTAAAAGCCTAGCTAACTGGAAGACTCGATTTAGTTCCATTTAAATTTCAAAAACACTCTCCCCAGATACTTAAACATATGGCAAACGACACCGCCATTGTCAACGCATTCGTGTGCAAATATTTGCCAAGGATCAGGTTTCCCTTTTTTAAAAGAAAAGTTTACGAAAAACCAGACAGCCATTTACAAACACACACACAAATGCCTACACATTCTATTTTCTGTAGGCGTGACTGGGAAATTCCAAACTTTTGTTTTGATTTTTTTGTTTGTGTGAAATTTAAAACAAAAAGACACAACATTTTGATGACAATGTTAGAAATTGTTGTATGTTTTGCGGATTGTAATTTTAAACTCAATTAAAATGTTGTTTTGTTGGTGAGGAAACTCACATGACCCGAGGGTCACAAAGCAGCTCAAATTTCCCCCTCAAAAGTCAAAAAATGAACAGGAAATTAAATGTAAACATAAATATGTAGCCTAGAGCTGAGCTCTTGGCAGCTTCGAAGTAATTAACATGTGTGAGGAAAAATCAATTCTAATTTATAATCAGCATTGCCGGAAATTCAAGCCAAACAAAGAACCCCAAAGCAATTTCCACGAAAGATTTATGTAAAGCCGCTGCACAAATTGCAAATTGAATGACAACACACCGAAGGTCCTGTCTGAGTCACCGAATTGCCGGCTCAGCGTCTAGACTTCCGTCGAGACTGCAAATGTAAATTGTAAATGTGTTTTGTTATTCACTATTCTTTCCCCCCTCTGTACCAAAAATCAAGGAAGTCAACGCACTTAGTGCTACTTAACAGCATCCGGGTGGAAAGGAAGAAGAACAGCAGCGAAAACAAGTCGGACATGGGCCAACTGTCAGGCCGAACATTAATAAACATTAATTGTACAACCATTTTTCTCAGTTTCTTTATATTTAACAAATCAATGAGAGTTTTATAGCCCTTATACAAGGAGGCGCAGGCATTGTTCAAAAGATTAATTATGCCTAAGAGAATTTTTCTCAATAAGCAGCTATGGAAGGAGAGCCATATGAAGACTTGGTGCTTAGAGTAAAACGATACATTGACAGTTATTTATTTACAAAAAATTACACGAGATTGAAATGTTTGGTACAGTTAAGTGCTTTTTTAGTTTGAAAGTCTATGAGTTTTTATAGAATCGATCGACAAGGAAAAAATAAGAAGCTCGAAGCTGCCCAGAAGCCACTGCGCACTTTCTAACCCCCTCTATATCAACTTCGAATTCATGTATTTGAATGCCTTATTTAGTTCAAGTGCTGAATGGATATTTTCAAATTGGATTGTATTGTACAATGTTCAATGAACATAAAAGACTTATCTTTTGTAAGTGATCAGATAGATTGGTTACTGATTCAGGATTGGAAGACTACAAGATCAATGATGTTGAACAGTTTATGAATTTGGACAGAGAGTTGCTCACAAATGAGAGGAACTTGTGGAGATGAGCGAACACGAGGTCAAGGGTAAACATGAGAAGGAAAATGGAGAAGAACAAAGTGGCGATTCAATTTCCATTAAATTTATAAAACAATTTCTAGGTCACTTATTTGCAGTTTTGCCCTAAAAAGATATTAAAAAAAACTAAATCAAAGCAGCAAACTTTAAACAAATTTTTAACGCCCAAAACTTAAATACATATTATAAAATTAAGTTTCAAATCTTGAATCTTGAATCTTTTTCCTTTTTAACAAAAAATTATTTTTTTAAGTACTAAATTAGAAACTAAGCCAAATTAGTTTCATTAGATACCCATGTTTGATTGCATTTTGGCAATTCAAACAATTGGCGCCTTGTTAACTGAGGGAGAGAATTTACCCCACTAACAACAGAAGGGCCGGTACGGTATGGAGCATGCACACAATCAAAGCTTCTGTGACTTGGCGATTGCTGCTGGTATCGGATTTAGCTACAAGCCTGCCTTTGGGATTCCCAAGCGGTCACAGCAATTCTGTCATGAGGTAGCCCCTGCCAGGTCATTGAAGATAGGCAAAATTCGCTGATGATTGAATTGTGGAAATTCATGGAACAGCATCCTTTGTGGTGTTGTGCGTGTCTAGAAATGTTATGAAAAAAATCGTAACATTGGCCCCATTCAGCAGATAATTCCGATTTACGATTTGTGAATTATGATTGCCGATTTTACCTGCTGAATACAGTGATTGCCGATTGGGATTCGTAGCGGCGCCTGAAGCGTTTCTTTCGCTTTAAAAAAAACCTTCATATTGGTTTTGGATGTAAGAGTATGCAAACGGTTTTGGGAAGGCAAATAAAAGGGTCATCCTAAAAGCAGGCAATACTATTTTTGGTCTGTACGTGAGACTGGCTTAAAAGCTAAAACAGGTGATAGCCTGTTGATATAGATAATTATCGTCATCAAATGTAATTGAAAGCTTTTGTTTGACATTTACAATTGTCGCCAAAGCTATTACACAGAGCTTCCGTTCTCTCTCGTTCTTTCTTAACCACACCGCCCAACCGAACAGAAGTATTTTTCTGAGTGCGAGATTTTATGTTGAGAAAATTCGAGAGAGTATTGAAGTGTGTTTAAGAATATTAATTAATACGCGTTAATTAATCCACTAAAAGGAAATCAGTGCGCGTGTTGATTATTGCTTTGGGTGAGTTAGGGTTTCGTCTGCCCACACACCTGCTGATAAAAGTATGTGTACCAGGTCTCACCGCGGCCAGAATCTTGATCTCTGGTGGATCTCTGGTTTATATTTGTGGATTGGTTGAAGCGGATTGCGTCTGCACACGGCCCTAGGTGCTTGCAAGTGCAGAATCTAGCCGACTCGGCTCCAGGCAGAGCTGCCACGGCCAAGCCGGACCTAACCACCAAACGCAGGCTGCGTTTATCTGTATACAGCCAGCCAGTGGAAGCCTAATTGAGTGCTGACTAAACACCTGAGCGTGGCCTAATCATCTTTGGGCTTCCATAACCAACTTTAGTCGCCCATAATCATCTTTATTGGCCTGATCTTCAGAGTTCAGCTCTAACCTACTTTTCGGCCCTAACCTACAGTTCGGACTTAACCAACCAAGAGTCCATAAATTCTGCTGAGATGTTAACAGCTTAGCCTCAGCGGAGCAAACAACCTCAAGAAGAAGTCTTTTGCCTCGAGCGTGTCCAAGTGAATTGGATCCCAAGCTATAATTGATCCCGCTCGAGCTGTTCCCATGGATTTATGATTAAATCTGCTTATCGAAATATTCTAGAGTGTTGAAGCAATTTACGTTTTCATTTCATTTTGCTTTTCCTTTATATGATTTTTCTTTATAACCTAGAATAAAAGTATGAAGAAGTAAGAGAAGATATTTAACGAAATTTTTGAATCAAAGTGAAAAGGATAGAAAGTCCTAAAGCGAAAAGAAATAAAAACATACAAGCAGGTAGAAATGCATATATCTAATTTAACTTTTAGTTACGGAATTCTTCGCAGGGAGATCGATCTTTTGTCGCTGAAAATTTGAGTGAGTGTTGCAAGCCAAATTAATTATTTGCACATATGTAATGCAAAAAGTGAGATATGCACTTATACACCTTTGGTCTGTTTAATATTGAGTTTTGTTCCTTTTTTGATCGAAAGTTTACCGAGTAAAAATCAATCTTCCGTTTTCTTAAATTTTTATTAAATTTCTAAAAGAAAGATTTGAATATTCTAAAATCAAAGAAAAATCAATGGTACAGTGAACCCCCATTATGAAAGCAAGAATTGAAACGAATTTGAAAATAAATTAAATCGAAATTAAATTAAAGTAAACTTAACAAAAATTAAAATTTTTGATTTAAAGTAAATTAAATGAAGTAAGCTTAAAAGTAAAGTAAATTGAGAAGAAAAAAAGAAATACTACTTTATAAAATTATTTGAATTAATTTAAAACTAAATTTATATGTACTTACTTATCTAAAACGTTAATCCAAATTTACAATTATGTTCCTCATTAGGATTTAGTCCTCTATTTTTATGTTATCTAAACTATATATCTTACTCCGAAATGGAATCCTTTTGTTGTCTCAAATATTGTTATCCTGAATTAAAGTTTATAATGAATCTGAACTAAATGGAGTATGAACTCAAGCTAACGTTCTCGCCGTCGTAGGGTATTTTTCTAAGGGATCACCCAGATGTATTCTGAGGCCGGTGATCTAAGGTAGGGTGGGCAACATGCGACCAAAACTCTCTCTCTCTCTCCTTTCTTCTTCCCTCTCTTTCTCTCACTCTTTTGTGGGTGATCCGAATTAGTCTGTTTTCTACCGATCTTAACTTCTCTAGCATTTTTATTTTGTCGCAGCACGTTATTATTCTAATCATATTAATGTAACAAGGAGACATATTGGTATCAGCAAGACCTCCACCCCCAAAGCCGACGAGCTAGAGCCGGATATCATGACGTTCAACTGCTCGATACCTTTGTCTGTGCATAGCTGAATATTGGTTACACGCTACAGATTGGAAAATTTGAATATCATGTTTGCTAAATAGAAATCGAAAAAAAACGTATGATTGGTTAATGATTGCTGGGTCAGCCTACATTTGTGCAGACATTCATATGAAATTTTCTATTTAACACATATATAAATATTGAAAATTTTGTGAGTGTTTTCCATTGATAAAAAGTACGAAGGCCGCAGAATATCTTAAATTCTCCCTTCAATTTCATTCTGCAGAGACTTATCAATAATCGGAATTATCTGCTAAATACGCCCAATATCAATGCACAAAAAAAAATCGTCAGGATATTTCCAATCTTTTTAAAATTGGTGTAAGCCCGGCATGAGCTTGAAAATTTAATTTCGATTTACAGGATATTCGACACAATTCAAGCTTTCAGGTAATGGCCCAAGCCTTTCGAAATTGTATCATTCCAAATATGCTTACTTCAATCCCCTTTGTGATCACATCGCCAAACTATGGCGATGGTCGTGAGCGATGAGATGCCATTCCATTCGTGTTCAGTGCTTATGGTCGAATCCCAGTTGAGCCGAGTAAATTTTTATATTTCTTTGTTTTTTCAGAAGTTTTAAATAAACCAAAACTGGTGTGGAACTTGAAGTGTATTAGGATATCCTATTCTAAAACGGCGGAGGAAAGGAAGAAGAGAGGTATCTTTCCGGGGATGAAATCAAAATTACATATCGAGCTCAAAAACAATCTCGAACATGCTTTAAAATGATCCTGGATTGAGATTAAAGTGTTCTCGAATTTTTTTCTTAATTCAATCTATTTTAAGATTTCCCAGGGATAAATGGAATCCTTTCTAGGATCAAAAAAGTCGGATCAACTCAATCCTTTTTCGGAACTGATCAAGAATATCCGGGATTACGTTGTTTTCATTACCGATTGGGAATGATTTAGTGTAGGCAACAAGGTACAGCATATTGGAGGGTCACCACCAACTCTTCAATATTCTGGAAAAAGTCTAATTTTGTTGCCTTGTGTAATTCTTGCTAGGATTAGAGATCAAATACATTCTTAAAGTAACAGGTAAAAACTAAACTTCAGTTGCCATTCAATTTATTATGATTTGGATTATTAACAGGAATCATTGATTGTTGTCAGAGAGCATGTTGTTGTATGCCCCAAATGGCAGCTTCCTTATCATTGCGGGCGACTTCTGTGGAGTCAGACTCCCTTCAGTAAACCGAACAGCTAATCAAGTGTCCCGTGCTATTGCATTACTGGCCATCACAAACAGTCACTGACTGATTGATTTGTGCTATAATTTAAGAAGTCAATTAAATAGTTTTTTATAGCTAACATATCATAAATAAAAAGTACCATCATTATCAACCTCATTTTCCAATCCAGTGGCTGGGATTACCAATTTTTATGAAATAGACGAGACTCCAGCAATGCTGGGAATACCGTCACCAATTGCAAATTCTTTTCTCGATCTTTTTTTGTTGAATTCTTGTACTTATTCCGTAAGTCTTTCCAAGGAGGATGAATTCCGGCTTGAGCGACAAGCTGGTCTCTAAGTCTCTGGAACAGAGTATATTACAGTCCGGCTAGACCGACTTTCTTACTTGATTTATTATTAGGGGTGTTCCTGCAAGTGATTTTAATTCTGATTCTGATTTTAATTTCGGTGTGACCAGATAAACTGCAGAAAATGACAAAAACACTGTCACACAAAATCAATATCAAATCACTGAATGACTTAAAAATAATTTTGATTATTAAAAAAAGAAAATAGTTTAATGAATTCCGGAAAATGCCAAAGAAAACTGGTAAGTCAGCATTGATTGAATCAATCAAAAATAGTTTCTCGCGGAGTATACTACTTTGGAATTTTCGCAGCTTTGTAAAGGTGCGTTGAAATCCTATTTGTTTATTGTTTTGTGAACGATTCATCTTATAATGCAGATCGTTCGAGAAAAAAATGAATTGTTATTGTATGGTATCCAATGAGAACTATATCGATATGTCATTCCTAACATCAAGCATTCTGTCCCAAAATGCAAGCAATTCATAGCCCATGTGCTGCCAGATCTGGACGAGTGTCGTTTCAGGCACTACATGAAGGTAAACTGGGAAAGCTTCAACGTTATTTTAAGCTTAATAGAAAATGATGAAGTTTTTAATGTTTGCGCAGCAGTCAACAGATCCCAACTAATGTACAACTAATGGTGGTTCTATATCGTCTTGGGTCCTATGCGAAGGATCCTCCATTGTAAAAACTGCAGCATTGTTAGGGATTGGTGATGGTGGCACCATTCAACTTATTACTCGAAGGGTATCTAAGGCTGTTTGGACATATATTTTAACATTTAATCAAACTCATATGCTCTGGATAACGGAAATGATGCTGACGCTGGTCTAATGGCCTCTTCAAATGACGGCATCGAATAAACGCATTAATTTTGATTGTATTAAACCTATTATTTAGTATACATTAATCATTGTTCAAGACTATTGCATAAGCTTATATTTAATTTGAATCTCCATCATTTGTATTTCCTTGTTCTTTTCCATTTGCTTTAGTTCCTTCTGATGCTCAAGTTCCATTGCTTTAAGTTGAGATTTTGCCATTAGTTCCTTATGCAATTTTGCTTTTTCCCATTCTAGTTTCTTCTTCTCTAGTTCCAATACCTGGTCATACACTTTACATTTCTGCCGCTGCATGCAAAGTACCATATTAAGAAGGGAACCAAAATGGGCCCGTTCCGATGATGCTCGCAATGCCCGGTTCGATGAGCACGCTGGAGATATAGCTAAAAGCTCCAACTCATCGATATCTTCAGTATTCTGCTAAAGCTCTACGAAGTCTTCATAGCCCTCCAAAATATCGCAGTTTTTGGAGTCAATATCTCTTTGTGGATGAATATTTTTTCTTTGTACGTAAATTTGCTCCACTAAATCAAAGTTTGGGCATAAATTTACAATATAATCTAGAATTTGTAATATTGATACCTTGAGGTAACAAATCAGCCTTGAGGTTGATTTTGATTTTCATTTTGTGTGACTGTTTTTTTTTTGTCATTTTCTGCAGTTTATTAAAAGTTAATTAAAATCGGAATCAAAATCACTTGCAGGAGCACCCCTATTATTTTCAATAAAAAAAATTAATAAGCTTCTGGTAGACCTCATTTCAGTCACCCAAACGTTTGTCTTAAAAATAGGAGTCATCGTTCAACATTTAAATATCCACGAACAGAAGTTTTGCAGCATATAACCCAATTTCCTTGGAATGTCTGGCGCTTTTGGTTGAAAATCAAATTACGAATGCAAAAAAACAGCCCCTCTACCAAATATTTAAGCCATATTTACGGCTGAATGATGAAATATGCAATTCACCCTTCACTTTCAGCTCAAGGGCTGCCCTGTCTACGTATACAAATCAACTGGATATAATGACGAGCTAAATGAGTTGATAAAAAGCAAAAAAAACAACAAAAACAAACAAAAAACCGTCTCGTCTCATTCAGTTGGCCCCAGCATAAGGAGCTGGAACGAATGGCCCACAGGAACTGTGCTGCAATCAACATAATCGTCGAGCAGGAAAGAGCCTTGTCGGGACAACAGCGGGACAGACAATTTCAAATGAATGTTAAATACCCACAGAGAACAGAAACAAACGAGCGTCGACAAACATAACAAAAACGGCGGAAACAAAAAACAACATTTTGCCCGGCGGCAACAACAATAACAAAAGCAAAAGCCATGCCACATGCGGCGTAGCCAAGCCTCAACAATTGCCAGCAACAAAGTTGCACAAAAGCGCAAAAGGACAACCAAAAAGGGACAGCATCCAGCTGACGTCATCAGCGATTGCATTGTTTGTTGCTGCCACAAAATGCAATATTTAATTGCCGCACGGCTAACCTGAGCAACCGAGCAGAGGTTGCAGCCGACGCAGCAGACGCAGCTGCTGCAGCAGAAAACTGCGAAAAATTCTTGCTCGTCCAAAAGCTAATTAAGCTAAAAGTCAACGCGAGCCACACCAGACTCAGTGACTGAAAGTCTGAGGAGACTGTCCCCTTGCCCCACTTGCCCCACTTGCTCTTCACCGAAATTGGTAACTGCTTCTGCAAAAGTTTGCAACACGCCAAAACGGACGACATTCATTTAAAATTAATTAAAAGAAAATTCGCTCAACTGGAAAACGAAAAGACAAAAGAGGAAGAAATAAAAATTGAAGGATTTTTCATTCCTTTTCAGGTTTTTTTTTTTTTGTTTCTTTCTGCTTTTGTTTTCTTTTTGTGTTTGATTGTGAATGAATCGAAGTTTTAATACTCTTCAAATGCCAGACTCTGTGCTAAATTTTCTGCTGAATAGCTTTAAGTTTGAGAGACGAGTTTGCAAAGAAACAGACAGTGGGACAGTCGGACGGACAAAACTCGACTCAGCTTGTCGCCCTGATCAAGTATAGTTTTACTTTTGGCAAAATTATCATTTCCTTTGGGCGGGTTTGATTACGACGAATGCCCTTATAAGTATGCTATGTTTATGAACATTTTATCATCAATAAACTATAAGAAATTTTTCAAAATTTTTATACTTTCATTTTCGTTTTCACAATTGATCAAAGACTTAGAATCGTTTTAACGATTTTTACACCAAGGACAGGGAAAGAGAGAGAAATGGAGAGTCAAAATCGAGGGAGATATAGAGAAAGAGAAATGTAGAGCGAGAGAAGGAGATTGATAGTTAGCCAGAGAAAGTCGAAAAGAAAGTTTTAAGTATCTCGAACAAAGCGAAGGAGGGAAAGAACCGCTGGATAGCATCTCTGGATGTGTTGGCTAGCGCGTTCAGATGTTATGCATCTCTAGCTATCCCCACCCAACCTTGGTCGTAATGTTGCTTTATTCACGAAACGACCCCTTTTCCAGAGATACATACGACATCGGTTCACTTAGGGTTGGCATGGCTTTCATCACTACACACTTTAGTTCATTTTCAATTCCAATATTTATTCACAATATTTAACTAAACATAAGCCTGGTTTCATTAAACAAAATTCAAAACAAGTGCGTAAGTGAAAGGGCAAATTAGTTGAAAGTTAACATTAATAATAATTATAATATTATAATAATATCTGTTGATTTGTGTTGTTTTTACAGATTCCATGGTATTTTATCGCGGTACAGTATTATTACAATCATAATTATGCAGTCATCATTGGGTCATATTTATACCCTTGCAAAGGGTATTATAATTTTGCCCAGAAGTTTGCAACGCATAGAAATATTCATTTCCGACCCCATAAACTATATATATTCTTGATCAGGGCGACGAGCTGAGTCGATTGAGCTTTGTCCGTCCGTCTGTCTGTCTGTCTGTCTGTCCGTCTGTCTGTCCGTCTGTCTGTCCGTCTGTCTGTCCGTCTGTCCGTCTGTTTCTACGCAAACTAGTCTCTCAGTTTTAAAGCTATCGAGCTGAAATTTTGCACAGAGTCTTCTTTTTACTGCACGCTGATAATATGTCGGAACCGACCGGATCGGATGACTATATCTTATAGCTGCCATAGGAACCATCGGTAAAAAAATGGGTTATAGTGAGAAAAACTTTTTTGTTCTTATTGTTAGCGTTCCCAAACACGGTCATTATTAATATTAAAAGCTTTCAAACAGATTCGCAAACTTTTATCAAAATCGGAAGACTATATCTTATAGCTGCCATAGGACCGATCGGTCGGAAAATGGGTCTTACTGAAAAAAAATATTTGTTTTCAAGTAAATCGTTCTTAAGGTCGGTGATTATTAACACTAAACGCTTTCAAACTAATTTGAAAAATTTGGTCGAAATCAGATGACTATATCTGCAGGCTGCCATAGGACTTATCGGTCGGAAAATGAGTCTTAGTGAGAAAAACTTTTTTGTTTTCAATTTTATCGTTCTTAAACTTGGCGATTGTTAATTTGATATGTTTTCAAAAAGATTCGCGAAATTTGGTCGAAATCAAATGTTCATCTGACGGAAAATCGATTTAAGTTAAAAAAAGTTTTTGATTTTTATCCAAGCGTTCTTAAACTCTGTCATTTCAAAAACAGCTTTTGCAAGGGTATAAAAACTTCGGCACAGACGAAGTTAGCGTGGCCTTCTCGTTTTATACTTGAAAAGCAATTTCTTAAGTATTAAACTTCGTGTCAGTGGCTAAACGCACACACGCAACGCCAAAATGAGCATGTGATTCACACCGACAAGAGCCGAACGTTTGGCAAGGCTTGTTTTATATGCGAATTTCAACTCATTAACGAATAACAATAGCCACTACTGCCCACAGCTACTCACTATAGCTTAATTTATCTAGGTAACAGTATTCGGAGTCCTTTAATATTTGCCCAGAAACCGTGAAACATGGTAGTTTATATATATTAGCATTTTAAATATTTAAAAAAGATTATTTGAATTTGGCCCCAAACAAAACAGAGCATACTTATTGGGGCACTTATGTTATAGACAAGGCTGCAAACCGGTCCGGATCCGAACCCCTGAGAACCGGTTCGGTTCGGGTTTTTTGGGGTTCCATGAACCAAGCGCTCTATATTTTTGACTCCTCGAACCTGAACCCGAACCGGACCACTTTTTCGAAAAATTAGGTTCGGTTCACAAAACGAAGTAGTTTTTCCAACGACACACACAGGGAAACAGAAATTACTTGTAATCTGACTGCTATCATTCAAGAAGTTGGAGAGCTACGACATTTGTCTAGGTCAGATTTATAGTATCACCGTCGATAATGGATCGCATATGGTTACAGCAGCAGGAGAACTTTAAAATGACAGCTGCAGAGCAGAAAAGGATCGCTACTATGAAGATTGTAATGTTGATGAAGGTTGCTCAAGTGAATCAAAACCATTTCTTGATTTGTACGATGACCAAGTTACCTTAATAGGTTCCCAGGAGTAATCTATAATTGCAGTTTTTTGTGCTGCACACACTCTAAACTTATTAGTTAGTAGTTCAGTTTGACATTAGTAGAGTTCTCACACGATACACCGTACTCACACTATATGAAACCTATTGCATATAGATAAATTAAAAAAACCAGTGCTAGACTGTGGTGACGCGGTACAACTGAACCTACATAATGTGCAAACTTTTTCTAACTCTTAAAAAATTTTTTATTCAGAGTTCTTTTAAAGAGCTCCACATATATGTATATGTAATTGGCTGCAGCCAATTTATAAAACTTTTTTAAAGCTGCAGGATTCACAATTACTACCAAGTAATTTGTATTACGCTTTCGTTTCATTTTCAGCTAGTCTTTGGTTATTACTATCTAAGTGCCTCGACAAATGTTTTTCTACTATGAGCGCAGTACCAATATTGGCGGCAGTGTTCTTAGATCCGAGTTTTCATAATTAAAATTACATTATTGAAATAAAGAATATTATTTTAAAAAAATACGTATTACGTAATACGTAAGAAAGTATTCTTTTATGTTCAAGAGAACCGAGGTTCGAACCAAAACCTTGGGTTCAGGGGATCCAGGAACCGGTCCGCGAACCGAACCTTAGACTTTACAGCGGGTTCGAAACCGCAGACCGAACCTTCTTCAAAATTTTGGAGGTTTGCAGCCTTGGTTATAGAACACACTAATATGTTAGCATACTAAAAAAAATACTAGATCGCCGAGGTGTACTCAAAAATATGCGAATAACTTCGTCAAACGGTATCCAAATTAATTGGGACAACATTTGTTCAACGGAGAATTAAATGGGCTCTCATAATAAACTTTAAAGCAAAATCGTATAGAAAAAAATAGTTAAACCAGTGGTGGCCAAAGTAGAAATTTCGAAAAAAATGCTAAATATATTAGATTGCTCTCGTCGCTATCGGAATTGATAAGGTTATAAACAATCAAACGGTTCAAGAGATTGTATATACTTTAAAATTTCTTTAAGTGTATTGTGCAGGTATAATATTTAATTATAAAACATCTTAATCAAATAGATAATTCCCAATAAGAATTCGTGTAGAAAAAATATTTTAAGTTCAGTAAATGCATGCTCTCTTAAGATCGCTTTTATTTGCTATTATTTTATGCAGACTAAGGGACCGCGCACACATGCAGCAGAATTATGAACTGACGGCAGAACTTTAGGTCGATCTTTAAGCTTTCGAAAAACAAACACACACATATGCATGCAAGTGCGCACACTATACGCTAAATTGAACATTTGAACTCAGCCGTAAGTTAAATAGAATTGTCAAAAAAATGTCAATGCTGCAAGTATGTTATATGCTCTTTTATCACAAAATTACATGCAAAATTAAAAAGCTCACATACATACTTATGTACATAAATGCGAATGAATAAGGCTTTCCTCCAATTTTATTTTAAATATTGTCGCATATTGTAAATATAAGTGTCCATATCCATTCTGGCGTATTCATAAATGTTAAATGGATACGTTCGTAATTGACCATATAAATTATGAAATTCACCCAATGTCTCTATAACAGTAACAATCTCGACAACCCATATTCTTTTTTTCCTTTGCTTAAATTTTCTCTGCACTTTTAAATTTTCCGCAATTAAAAAATTTTCTAATCGAGGCAACACCATGTTGCTAGCAAAAATAAAATGAATAAGCTAAAAGCTCAGGTCAGCAACATGTGTGCGCACCTTTAAAATTATTGCTGTGCTGAGTCAAATTCTGAAGTCAGCAAAGCTTTCGGTTCTGCAGTCAGTTCTTCTTTCAGCTACATGTGTGAAGCGATCCGCTTATCAGTTGCTGGCGCCGCTCGGCGTACCAAAACACCAAAAGCAAACCAATAAAAATGGCATTGAAAATTCGTTTGTTATGACTTACGCTGAAAGATCTTTCAAGCTGGCTTGTGGAGGTATATTGATTGCTGGATGTGTTTGGCTGGACATTTGATTAGGTTTTTGGGTGTGCAGATTGGTTAAAGATACCTAAGCTTTAGTTGTTGGAGGTCATTATTAAACCTGCACCAAATGCTCGTCACACAAAGAAATATATGTGAACAAATTTTAGCTCCTCTTTTCTTTGTCACTTCAGATTCGCACTCAAAAAGAAAATTCAGTTAAATAAAAAGAATCAAAATGATAAACTAAATCTCTATAGGGTTTTCAATAAATCTATTCGCTGATTTGGACATCTTTGCAAAATCCTACTTTTCTCACTGTTCGTCACTTAGGAGATCACGCGACACACATGGGACTACGGTGCTTTGCTGTTGCTATGAGACGTGTAGGCTTAAAGTGAGACTCCAAGAGGGCATTTACATAAATGTGGACGTGAATTGTGACTCCAATGGGGGGAGCTAGCTATGAGACTTCTTTAGGCACATGTAAGAGACTAAAGAGGTTGCTCGAGATGATTCTCCTATGGACAGCTTGCTTGAGACTTCTATGGACTATTTTGGACTCTTCTCATGACTCCGATCACCGCATGACAACTTCACCATGAATTGAGGTTAGCTCCGCTATCACCTGGGGCCACTCCCTGCAATTATGCATGAACGGATGGTGCATTTAAGCGCCCTTAACCCTTTTGGGGACTGGCACGCCAATAAATGAATGGATCTTTCCGATCGAATGGCCTTTGAACGCGTTTTCTCCGTAACTTGATTTATCCGCTGAACTCTCTTTTTGTTAAATTTATGCACTTTTGAGTAATTGTTTTTTAGGTTTAGACTGATGTCACAATTTCGAACTTAATTTCTTGTATATTTCGCGAGACTTGTGCTTGGAAAGCTGGGACGAGAGGCACGATGCCTTTAGCTTGACGGTAACGACGGCAATGTCGGCGGAAATGCAGTTCACATGCGCTTCAAATTAGGTTTGTCATCTTGACGTTTGACAGCGCCCACTATCGAACCTTATGAGTTGCGACTCTGCGCTGATCAATCGATAGTATTAGTAAATTAAAGGATTTTTTAATTTGTGTAAATCAAAACTACTAATGTAGTACTAGACAAAATATTGGACGATACAAAAGAGGAACTGGACAAACAGAATATACACATAAGACACCTATATAAATATGTGGATGATATATTTTGCGTGATAAGGAAGGAGGAACAATCGAAGATATTGGAGACTTTAAGCAAGCAACATCCAAGAATACAATTCACAATAGAGGTAGAGAAAGACACTGAAATAAAAAGAGAAGAAGGCAAATGGTACACGAAGGACACAGCATCAGGACGCATAATGAATTTCCATTCACATCAACCGATAACTGCTAAAAAATATGATAGCAAAAGCTTATACACTAAGCGACCAAGGTTATAGACCCGAAATATATATTTCAAATTTAAGAAAATTCTTTTGAAAAACCACTTTCCATGACAGCTCATCGAAAGACTTATCACAGACGCCAAAATAAAGAATACCCCACCGAACCCCAATAAGGAAATCGAAGATACAATTTACGTACGTCAATTACTAAAATAAATTCAAGCCAACATTCTAACATAACGTACGCTTACGAAGCTCACACAAGTACAAGAGGAAACTCTTTACAAACACTAAAGACCGACTAAACTAGGAACAACAACAAAATGTAATATACGAAATTACATGTAAAGGGAAAGAGGGAGAATCTTGCGACGGCGTTTACATCAGAACAACAAAGCGACCGCTTCAAACAAGAATATCAGAGCACAAAGGTGACGCAAAGAACAAAAAGGAGACAACAGCATTAGCGCTACATTTGACAGCAGCTGATCATACAGCGGATTTTGACAACGTTAGGCTAATAGACATAAAGAGGAGAGAGCAAACCAGACTTATGTTAGAACAGATTTCCCCAGCGATAGCCCTTGGGGCACGAACATACTCGCCAATTCACACCGAATGCTTGCCAAAGTCATGCATCACTTTGTGTTAGAGAGAAACACAGTCACATTTTCGCGCTCTCCCCATGATGGAATAAGTATAGTATTAATTAAGTATTAATTTCATAATTTTGGAGAAGCTCCTGATACCCAAATGGTCAATGTTGCTCTAAGGCAATTGCTTGCACAAAGATACCCATAACCCGCGAACTAAGGCTTCGATGGTGTATTTGTAATCGCAGTTCGGTCTATTTTTATCTCTAGTTTATGGCCTATATGGACTCGATAATGGGTGATGTCAAATGTGGTACCCACTATCGCGGTTTTTCGATGCATGTTACCATCTCTTAAGGACACATTTTATTGGTCAGCATCTCAATATATTTAAAATCTTACAAAATTCTATCGAGTGGTTTTCCATTGATTCCATTTTCTAAGTTAGACCTCTATGGGCGGGATACTAACCGCTTGTCCATTGGAGGCGGGAATTTAGTATAACAATTGTGGTGACTCGCTTCATCTTTGGTGAATTTTCCATAATTTTAGCTCTCACCATTTTTGGCGATGCAATGCTTTCGATTTTGTCTTGCGTTTTTGTTTCAATGCTGTTGTCAGCAAGTGGGCGGTGTGTCTCTGGCATGCACTGAGTCCCCCCAAGTCACGATTCGTGATGCGCGATATGCTGTCCTTGCTGTTATTAATCTCACGAGACATGATTTTCTGCTTGCGCAGTGGATTTCGACGAATTCGATCTTTCACGGCTTTGATGGCTTGTGGCGTTTGCACAGTGCAAGTACCAGCAACAGTCCATCAGTATCCTCAAATAACGTCACGGAACGATACACAAAATTTGGGACGCAACATCCAAAATTTTCACCTTTTTTAACGAGCGATTCCCATTCCATGACTGCAAACAATTGACACCAAAAACTCTTGATGCAGTAATATAACATAAATGTTACTTGTCAAATAGCCATCAAGTAGGAGTGGATGCGTTCAATGGTTCTCGAGAGCGAGTGTGTTCAATACGTGTACCAAAACAGGTACATACAGAACAGGTGTGTTAAGTTTCCATGCATTTATATGAGAGCCAGCCAGCCATAGCTATCAGGAGCCGAAGTCTGTCATGTTTTTAGGCAAACGCGAGCCCAACTGACGATTGTGTGAATCGGTGAAAACTGAATTGCAAGTAAATCGACTGTAATCTGGAGAGAGCTCTCTAGCTCACCAACACAAGCACACTTTTTTGTCCTCTCCATTTGGCCGGCACTGATTTATATCAGCGTTGCTCAGCGAGAGCGATCCCAAAATGTGAGAGTGTATTGATGTGCGAAAATAAAGCGTCGCGAACCAACTTCTTCGAACGCTAGGTAGCGACTGAAAGGCAGTTTACTCTCTTGGCCTCAGCTTCGGCATGCCTTTGGCTCGTATATGTGTAAATAGCGAAATGTCTTCGCCCCTCAGGGGGTACTTGTACATCGCTGATTCATATGTACCACTGGAGCGTGCGCTCTCTTCAATTTGTTTACTTCGAATGAAGTAGCGCTCACGACAACATCGATATTCACAGTGCGTCTTCCTCTTTCTCACCAACGCTCATACTTGACTTGATCGCTATCGGATTATCGATTGCCGATAACAAAATCAGATCAATTTGACACTATTTTGCATACCCTTGGATCATTTTCATGTAAAAAGGATATTAAATTGATCTTAAATCTGCATCCAATGGAGCTGAATAACGTATAAAGGATATTAATATAATGCATATTTAATACGGGGTTAATTTTTTCAGTGTTTGAGAGTCAGCTTTGAGGAAAGGATAATACTTTTACTTATTTTACTTTAGCTATGGGAGTCAGCTTAAAAAATAAGCTTCTCCAACTTAGCCAGAAAGCTCCACTTTCGAAAGCAATTTTGATTCAATTCTTGTCAATCAGTTTAGACAGACTGCAACCTACTTACGAAATGCTGCCTCCACATTGTCTGGGTGTCTGCCCGTCTGTGGCTTTTCGGTGTACAAATTGTTCAACGTTAATTGAAAATTTATTGAGACAAATTGTATTTTATTTACGCATTATTGACGTTTTTGCTTCGCCAGCTGTTTGTTTGGTATGAATTATGTGTTAGAGCAGCGTCGACGAGCTCTATTAATAGTCCTCTCCAGTTGCGCAGCTTAATGACATTTTAATGCCATTTTTTTTGCTTGTCGTCCGAACTGTGTGCAGTTTCGTTTTTTATTTTTCATAAATTGCGTGATAAACAAGCCAAAGTCATTACCGCAAATGCAGTTCGTCACTTCAGGCTCGGAGGATGGTTGGTTGTGTGTCCTTTTAATTAATGCAAACAGATTTAACTCTTTTTTTTTTGTTACGTTGTTGTTGTTTTGTTACATAAATGAAATGGGTTGTCGGAAATTGATATAAATCAATCGTCGCGGCATCGTATGACACGCTGCAAAGGCAAATAAACCAAATGCGATTGGAGCACAGCTCTGTCGATGTGAGTAAGCAAATAAAAATTAAATGGCATAATACACAAAAGTTTGCATAGCACAAATAAAAAGTAAAATAAAAAAATATTAAAAAATGGGTTCTTTCTGGGTTGACGCCGCATTTAATGCGCTCTTGCCATGGCAACAGCAGGAGTGTTATTTTTTTGTAGACACTTTTCAATGAGTTTCAGTTGCCAAGTGGAATTAATTTATGCATATTAAACTTAATATGCGCCTTAAAAGTATTTATGTTTATCATTAAAAATGTTTGGTTAATTGGGCGATTTAATTGAAAACCCATTTGGAAATAGATTTATTTGTGTTGTTAATGTGGAAATATAAATTTCAAAGGTAACATGATAGATTTAGCTTTGCTACTCTCAAATACCAACTGTCCATAAAGTATTATCAAGTTTTGAGCAAGCTGCGGCACTTTGAATGGAACATTCGAAAACAAGCATTACTGTTCACCAGCTTTCATAGAGGTTTACTAACCAAACTCAAAAGAATGCACCCGGCACCGCACTGCCTGTTGCTCAAGTCATATCTGGATGGAAGATCTTTTTACGTGAAATGCGAAGGAGCTGAGTCTGACAGTAAATATAACGAGAAGGCCAAGCTAACTTCGTCTCTGCCGAAGTTTTTATACCCTTGCAAATGCTGTTTCTGAAATGTCAGAGTTTAAGAACGCTTACATAAAAATCCAACATTTTTGTAACTAAAACCCATTTTCCGATAGATAAACTTATCAAATTAAGAATCGCCAAGTTCAAGAAAGATTAAATTTAAAACAAAAAAGTATTCCTCACTAAGACTCATTTTCCGACCGATCGGTCCTATGGCTGCCTTAAGATATACACTGAAAAAAAAAATCCGGGATTTCCGGGATCAATTCATGCCGAAATGGTTATAAAAATGGGTTGATCCTGGACCTGGGAACATAACTTAGTCCCATAAGAGTTAATATTCTAGTTCGGCAGAGATAGATTTGTGCTTGATATCCGTACTCAACTTTGTTCCATACGAGATAATATTCTAGTTCGGTAGAGATTGATTTTTTTTTTTTATATATTTTCTGATGTTTTCTTTACAGGCAATATAGATATTGTTTTCGCACTTAATAAAATAAAATATTTGTGTAATAAATATTAAATATATAAATATTTTCCGCTATAATACTCGTTCTCGCATAGCCAGTTACCCCCTTTTGATTGGGCAGAATTGATTCATCTTCATTGGCAAGCTGCAAGTAGAAAAAATTTTAAGATTAAATTTATAAATAATGCAGAAAATGTCTAGATAAATAGATTAGATAACTATAAATGTCTAGAAGTTGAGAACAATTTATCTACGAAATTGTGGGAGATATGGCTCGTTTCAAATTTTAACATGCGAAATGGCCAATGTACTCACTTCAGTTTGTCTCCACAAGAACAGCTTCTGCCTAAAGTCCATACGGGGGCCTAAAGCAGGGATCGCTTCTCGAAGCTCTTCCGCTGTCATGAGCTTTAAGTGCTCAAACTTAATACCCGCATCTGTAAATAATGGAAATAATGCTAGGGAACATTTAAACACTGGAATAAAGCCAAAGACGCTTACAGTGGCTTATTTCACAACAAAACTAGTGAAAAATGTTAATATTTTTTCTGTGTCAAATTACTTTCTTGAAATACTGTATGTAAATGCACGTACAGTCACCATCGAGAAAAAATTTGAGTAAAGCGCGCATTTTTCATACACACAAATACATACATACATACATGTGAGTTTAAGGTAGGCAAAGCATTGCTTCGACACCGGGTTTTACATATGTATGTACATATGTATGTCTTCACACTCAAGCCGAAAATTATAAGAGAAGAGAAACAGAAAAAATGCGCATTCTTACAGGCTTACATATACACACATTCATATAAACAAACACAGATATACCGCCTCAGCGATTTCAACACTTTACACAATTCACTTAACACTCACCTGCCAAAATTTTCCACAACATGGTGCAGGTTCTTGCTTTCGCACCATAGTTTTAATGGTTCATCGGCCATTTCACCGTGTTTTTTCTGTTTCTCCAATTTAACTTTTTCACATTCACTTCACACTTTTGTTTCTTGAACTGCTTCTAGCAAGCGTCACACAAAGAATGCAGGCAAGCCGAAAAGCGGCCAATGCTGCATGCAAAAAGGAGATCGAACAACGACGTGAGAAGCAAAGAGAAGAAATTTGCTTTAGCTCTCAGTTTGTTCGCTCTCTCAATTGGTTGTTACGTACGAATCGTACATAAAACAAGCCTTTTCGGAATGATACAAGCCCACTCGTACTTAAAAATTTAATCCTACTGTCGGGATCAAATCACACTTTTTAGGCTTAAATAATTCCCGGCATTTTTTTTCTGTGTATTCATTCGATTTCGACCAAATTTTGCGAATATATTTGAAAGCATATAGAATTAGTAATCAGTGAGTTACAGGACGCTAACATTAAAACCAACAAAAACTTTCTTACTAAGAACCATTTTCGACCGATCGGTCCTTTGGCACCCATAAGATATGGTCACCAGATGTCGATCAACTTTTTCAAATTAGTTTGAAAGCTTTTAATATTAATAATCAACGACCTTATGAATGATTAAATTGAAAACAAAAAAGTTTTTTTTTACTAAGACCCATTTTCCGACCGATGGTTCCTATGACAGCTATTAGATATAGTCATCCGATCTTGACCAAAGTTTGCAAATCTGTTTGAAAGCATTTAATATTAATAATGACTGAGTTTAAGGACGCTAACATTGAAAACAAAAAAGTTATTCTTAGTAAGACCCATTTTCCGACCGATGGTTCCTATGGCAGCTATAAGATACAGTCATCCGATCCGGTCGGTTCCGACATATTAGCAGCGTGCAGTAAAAAGAAGACTCTGCACAAAATTTCAGCCAGCTTGGATAGCTTTAAAACTGAGAGACTAGTTTGAGAAGAAACAGACCGACAGACAAAGCTCAATCGACTCAGCATGTCGCCCTGATCAAGAATATATATAGTTTATGGGGTCGGAAATGATGGTATAAAAAAAAGAGAAAAGCTTGTAGCTTGTATAATTTATATAAATTAAGGTCTTAAATGATTTTCGTCGAACATTCTTAGCTGAGTTATTTCCCAAACTCAGCAATAGATGGCGCCACTACTTTGACCATTGTGGCAGCCCTGGCCACCTCTGGTCACACTATTCATCGACCACCATCCCTAACGCAGTAGCAGAACGACAACACGCGCCATCCCTGGCGCTCAGTTTCTGGCTTGGCTTCGGCCAGCGCAGCACGCGCGCGCTTCGCTCCGTTCGACTCAACTATATTGTTAGCTTAAGTATTATTCAATAAAGTTACCAATGATACCTAAAGTGGTGACCCTCCGACTAAGTTAATAGAACACAAACAATAGACATAAACCAAACAAATTCAAAGCAGTGTGTTAAACAAATTAATTTCAACCTCTGACGAAATTCACACGCACACACACACACACTCACAAGCAAGCAGCCTGCTCGGGGCCCGTACTCACACACCCATACAGTGACGCGATTCATTTCGACATGCAGCTCTCGATCATCAAAATCAAACAGTATTAAGTTAACTATTTCGACAACAGCGAGCCAGAAACTCAACAACAGCAACATCTCTAGCCTTTTTGGCCAAGTGTGTCCCACACACACACCCGACTGACGCCGCGACGAAGCAGCGCAAACACACACACACGATCAGCAGGCGGCATGTTTTTTCCTCGAAAACAATTGTGGCGATTTTCGATTTGCGAATTAATTACCAGGATCCATGCCTCGACAACTGGATGCCTGACGACTCCGCTGCCTGTGAGCTCCTGGTTTAAAAACGACGCCCGCCAACGTATACACACATTCACACACAAACGCCGCGACAGGGCGGCACACACATACACACATGCTCACGGCGTCTGCAGCATACAATCACGAATTTTCGCGCGTTCTTGCAAAACACACACATACACACGACAGACGCCGGCAAAGCGGACGTACAGAGGCGAGATTTTTGGCGCTGAGAATGCACATTTGGGACAGCACACGGCCGGCGATCATCGAGCAGGCCTTACTCCAACCAGGAGTCGCTCATTCGTACTTTTGGCAGTGGATTTTTTTTTTCGCAATTTGTGAAACACCGTCGACAAACCTCCTGGTTAGAAAACGACGCCGGCAACGCCTACACACATTCACACACACAGACACCAACGCATGTGGGCATATGTATACATATGTTTTAGCGCCCATTTCGCTTGCATGACATCGACCTCTGCCCACGCAGATTGGCCACAGTCCTGTCTGTCGCCCGGTCCTGCACGTCCAACCGTTCACATCCTGCTGCAGCCCAGGCTGTCCACCAGCCTGCCCTTCATCTACTGCTGGCGCCTACTATTACGTGCGCCCAATCGACTCTTCAACTACAAGTAACCGATCTCACGTTGGTCAAGCATCCGACCAATTTTTCAGATGTTACATTGTACGCAGCCTGCCAGACGATCGATCATACTTATGGAAGTAAGTCGCGCAGCTGAATTCGAATCATCGCATCTTTCGTCGTCGCCGGTGCTCAGGCACAACGATCCCCAAACCTGACCGACCACTAGCAACATGCTACAACTCGAGACGCTCTTTGTTTGGCAATTAATGCCAGCCTGAGTCTGTCTACAAGTTCTCGACCTCAAACGAAAGTCCTTAACGAGAGGCACCACGAAAGTCCTTAACGAGAGGCACCACGAAAGTCCTTAACGAGAGGCACCACGAAAGTCCACAACGCGTGGCAAGCGAAAGTCCACAACGCGTGGCAAGCGAAAGTCCACAACGCGTGGCAAGCGAAAGTCCACAACGCGTGGCAAACGAAAGTCTCTACTCGGGGTACAATACCCAGTACTATTGACTCTTCAACCTCAACCCTGCTTGGGCGAACTTGCTTGTCGACCCCCACTCGAAGCAACGGCCTCAACGCGAGGTTTTCATCGACCCAACTTCGACACAACCATCACAGCGAAAACTATACGCAAGCATTCCTCCACTTTGGGACTTGTGCAAATCCTGTAGATGATCATCACTCACCCCGGACATACACTCATCCCGGCTATACTCAAAACTTTCATCATTCGTTCCCACATGGTCTCTGGAGGGGGAGTACTGTGGCAGCCCTGGCCACCTCTGGTCACACTATTCATCGACCACCATCCCTAACGCGATAGCAGAGCGACAACACGCGCCATCCCTGGCGCTCAGTTTCTGGCTTGGCTTCGGCCAGCGCGGTTCGCGCCCGATCGCTCCGTTCGACTCAACGATATTGTTAGCTTAAATTATTATTAAATAAAGTTAGTTACCAAAGATAACTAAATCATTGTGGCAGCCCTGGCCACCTCTGGTCACACTATTCATCGACCACCATCCCTAACGCGATAGCAGAACGACAAGACACACGCCATCCCTGGCGCTCAGTTTCTGGCTTGGCTTCGGCTAGCGCGGCTGGCGCCCGCTTCGCTCCGTTCAACTCAACGATAATTGTTAGCTTAACTTATTATTCAATAAAGTTAGTTACACATTAAAACTCTCGTAGCTAAATCATTTGCTTGCAGGGTTGTTATATGACAGTTATATGATATATTCATCAGATTTTGACCAAACTACCCAAAATTGTGTGGAAACTGATAATATTCATAACTGGAAAGTAAAAAGGCGCTACCATTGAAAACAAAAAAGTTTTCTCACTAGAACTACTTTTCCGACCGATAGTTCTCATGACAGCTATATGCTATAGTCATCCGATTTGGATGAAAATTGGCAGAATTGTGTGGTAGCATATAATATTAATCAATAACAAGTTTGGGAGCGATAGCATTGAAAACCAAAAACATTTTCCTACTAAGACTTTTTTTCAGACCTAACTTTTGTATGGCAGCTATACTATATAGATGTCTGATTTTCATTAAAATTGGTGGAATTATGTAAAAGCAGAAGAAACTGATAGATACGAAGTTTAATGGCGTTTGCGTTGAAAACAAAAAAGTTTTTCCTATTAGAACTACTTTTTTGACCGATCGTTCATATGGCCGCTGTACTCTATAGTCATCCGATTTGGATCAAACTTAGCAGAATTGTGTGGAATTATATATTATTGACCAGTAACAAGTTTGGGAGCGAGAGCATCGAAAACAAAAAAGTTTTTCTTACTAAGACTTTTTTTTCAGAACTATATTTTGTAGGGCAGCTATACTAAATAGTTATCTGATCTTAATAAAACTTGGTGAAATTATGTAAAAGCATAGAAAACAAATAAATGCGAGGTCTGGGGACGTTTGCGTTGAAAACAAAAAAGTTTTTTTTACTAAGTCTTTTTTTCAGACCTAACTTTTGTATGGTAGCTATACTATATAGTTGTCCGATTTTAATAAAACTTGGTGAAACTATGTAAAAGCATAGAAAACTTATAAATACGAGGTCTGGGGACGTTCTCGTTCAAGACAAAAAAGTTTTTCTCACTAGAACTACTTTTTCGATCGATAGTTCCTATGGCAGCTATATGCTACAGTCATCCGATCCGGCTGGTTCCGACAAATGTGCAGCGTATTTGTACCAAAAGACTTTGTGCAAAGTTTGGTTAAGATAGCTTTTAAACTGAGGGGGTATTAAACTTAGCTCCTGATTTATAAGACGATTCAAAAGTTGGTATGGATATATGGTATACAGCTCTGGGGCACTGCATTAAGTCAACCATCAACATAATGCAAAGATTTCAGTCAAAGCTCTTAAGAAGACTAGTTGGTCATTGCGCAACTCTGTTATCCACAGAGACCTAGAGGTTCCCACAGTGATGGAGTAGATTGCCAGATTCAGCAGTAGGTATATAAACCGACTGGCACACCATGCAAATCACCTTGCGATTAACCTGCTAGACGACAGCTTGGCCAGACGCAGGCTGACTTAGCGTTCAGAACGTTCTATCACTGACTGGTGACAAATATAATGAGTTACTTCAGCCAAAACATCAACTAAGTTTCAGTTGACAATCAGTTTCAGTTACAAATCACTTTTTTTAACTTTAATGTTAATCTCATGTAATTCTCAAATGTCAATTATATCATAAAATTCGCTAATGGTTTTACGAAGCACAGATTGCAAATAAAAATTAATAAAAAAAAAAAAACTTTAAATTTTGCGAAAACAAAACTATTTATCTATGAACTTCCACTCATTGCTAACAAAATATAGACCAGACCCGGCCAGCCATAGCTACCACGAGCCGAAGTCAGTCGTGTTTTTAGGCAAATGCGAACCGAACTCATGATTGTGTGTATCGGTGAACATTGAATTGCAAGTAAAACGGCTGTAGTCTGGAGAGAGCTCTCTTTATTGTCCTCTCCATTTGGCCGGCACTGATATAGACTCATTGAATTATACATCATGACAAGAGCCATGATCTATGTGATCTTTTTGAAATGACTCAGCTCAACAAAGCAAAGAGGTCATGGTCAACTCAAATAGCTCATAGAGTTCTTGTTTTTAATATAACTTCAGCACATTGAGTGGCAACAATGTGGCATCAGGATCAGAGCCTATTTACATAGATTCCACAAATGTGCAGTTAAGTTGTGCGAACAGACAATATGAGAAGTTTGAGAGAAATGGTCAAAAAAATATACCGATTTTAATGATCTCAGATTTGATGGATAGCAGAATACAAAGACCGCGAAATTTGCAAATTTTTCATATAAGTTTACAATATTAAGAAGATTGCATAAATATCAATTGTAGACGTGTAACTGGGAAATGAAAGTCAATCGGTCCAAAGAAAATATTAAAAATTTGCAAAATTTTATAATAATTTAGATTATTGTGAAGAAGTAAGAGTTGGTATTTGCCGACGGGTAAATAGGAGGATGTATAGCTTATCATGAAGACGGTAAATAGATATCTTGTTCTAATAAACCACATGATATGTTGGATCTGTTTGGAGCATGATTTACTTGGAACTTTATTTGTTTAAAGTCATTATTAATATGAGCTGAAACTAGATTTACTTGAACCTATTTTTCAAAAGTTAAAGCAAATGGCAATATGACTTCACTCATGGAGGGTTCTAAAATTAGTTTCATTAGACGTGCTTAAATTCAAAATTAGTAAGTATATTTTTACATTAGAATACAGCTTCATCATAATCATACACATATTTCTCTGCCTGGTTGGAGGGTTGCATTTTGGTTGCCGTAGGCTTCACGTAGCTCCACTCGTGCTCCGTTTCGTTGTTTTCGAGCGAGGCGCCAATTATCATTTCCATTGCTCCCTTCAACTGCAAAAGTTCGGCGGTAAGTTGAACTTCTGCTTGGACGGCAGCCGCTAGACGCTCCAATGCCTTCATAAGACGCTGGCCGCATTCCACTAATCGACGCTCAAATACCTCCAGCAGAATGTTGGTTGCATTTAGAAGTGGACGCATGAAATGCAATTCACCCAAATGCTTGCAAAGGAAGTCAGTGAATTGGATGAGCACAAAGTCGCTGCGATCGGTTAAAGCTATGATCAGACCCCGGCGATGCAGCAGCTCTGTAATGAGTGCCACAATCACCTCCGGTTGCTGATGTATGTTTTTGGGTATGAATACAGAGTCCAGGGCCTGTTTGTAATTGTACTTTCGCAGATGTTTGTCGTATGTTTGCAGTCTGCGTTCTCGAGGCCTTCCTGTGACCACTTGGTCCACCTGTGGGGCCATTTGCTCTGTCAGCTTCAAATGACTCGATTGGCTGTTCACATTCATTCGACTTACGGAAACGATACCATCCACCATGCCGGCTACCACTGCCTGATCCTTGGCGGCCACGCCCAGACTGACCACCGCATTGGGGTAGGTCAAAGTGTGGACAGTCTTGTAAGTGCTGACATCGTAGATCTTTACCTGCCGGTCCAAACCGCCGGACAGCAAACGCCTTCCATCAGAACCCAGCCTCAGGCAGGTGATGGTCTTGTGGTGCTGCGACATCATCGTGAGCAGTCGACAGCCACCAATCAGATCCCAGACACGCACCTGGGTGCCGCCTGCGCTAATAAATATCGATCCGTTGGGCAGAAATAGCATAGACTCCACTGCACAGCCATGGTCCAGTGTGCGTTGTATGCCCGTTTTGGCCCTGGTGTCATACAGTTTGATCTTGCCATCATAGCCACCCGAGACGAGTATGTGCGACAACTGCGGATGCATGGCCCCTGCCCGTATGTAATCCATGTGGGCATTCTCATACGTTTGCACCATCTTTTCATTGGCGACATCCCACAAACGCACCGACTTATCGTCGGCAAAACTGGCCAAGTGCTGCTTGTCCGCCGTAAAGTAGGTTCTATGCACCGGCGACCGATGGCCCTTGAACAGACGCAAAATGTTCCTGCTGTTGGTGTCAAACAGCTTGACATGACCCTGCTCATCGCCGGCGGCCAGCAAACGACCATCCTGCCGGTATGTGGCACCGTAGGCGGGTTTCTGGAATCGCGAGAGATTCTTGACCATCATTTTGGTTACCACATTGTAAATCTGCACCCGCACCGAGCATGTTACCACAAAGTTATCCGTATCGCTGGAACTAAAGTCCACATAGTCAATGGGGCTGAGCTCCTTGATGAATTGCGGTTTCTGGAATAGAACAATGAAAATTAGTCTCCGTAAGGATTCCGCCAGGCGGCATACCGCTAGTCGTTCCCAGTAGATGGTGTCGGGTGTTTCCAACTGGGCTCGTTGCTCAAACCGGCGTATATTTAATGTGTGGAAGTTTTGCTGCATCCTTACATATTTGACCAGAGGCTTTTTTTGATAAATCTGGTCACACTGCGACCAGTTGTAGGGCTGAGTGCGTGAGTAGTGCTGACACAGTTGCATGGCATTCGTGCAATTCGTAAATTTACACTCAAGGGAAGAAATTTTATTGAGCGGACTTAGGACAAACCTCAGGATATGAAGCATACATATTCACGGCTTGTAGGACAGACTATCATCAGTGAAACCTGAATTTAAAGCGAAAACAGTAGGAAGCTAGAGATTTATATAAGCCCCTTAATTACTCTTAGATTCATCTATGTATATGTAGCTTATTTTCAACCCAAAGTACAGAAATTGATACTGTAGTACTAAAGGCATAGGGTGGACAGAACAAGGACAGAATATTAGGTCCAAAAATTGCTAAATTTGCAAAATATAATTGCTAGAAATAGCTAATAATATAAAAAAAAAGTGGCTAAAAAAATAGCTAAAAGTCAAAAGCATGAAAAAAAT
>JBAMBO010002039.1:0-52469 GCA_037044535.1 Lordiphosa magnipectinata | reverse complement strand
AGGTAGGTAGTTAGTTCCGGCTGGCCCTTTGTAGGGACCACACATAGACCTTACGTTCCTTAGTGAGGCCGGATGGTTTTTTCTGGATACCATTAGAAATCCAAGACTTCCTTGCCGCCTCTTCAAGAGAGGTGAGACTTGGGGAGTGCAGATGTCTTAATCTCGTCTTAGCGATCGCTGGGCAGCTGCAGATGATGTGTTCCAGAGTTTCGACGACTTTAGGTTCCTTACATTTCCTGCAGATGTCCGTAGTCGTGATTCCTAGCTTTTTCGCGTGAGCAGCTGCTAGGCCGTGACCAGTTAGTATGCCTGTAAGCAGTCTACAGTCTCTTCTTTGGAGCTGTAGCATATTCTCTGTCTTGTCTTACACATGATTTTTGAGATTCTGCAGCCGGTTGTGTTCTTCCACTTTTCCTCTGCATCTTTCTCCGCTATCTCCTCCATCTTGCTGTGTAGCGTCTGTACGGAGATAGATATGTGTAGTGTTGCTTCTTGGCTTAGTGCGGTTCCGGCTTTTGCAAGACTTTCAGCCATTTCGTTTCCATCAATGCCCCGGTGGCTGGGAATCCAGTAGATTTTTATTCTGGATAAAAGTAAAACTTTTTTTTATTTTTGTTTAATAATAGCTAGGAGAATACTTGATACATAGAACTTAATCTATTTACAAACAGTTAACAAGAATTACTAATACTATAAGGGCTTAGACAGCACAGCAAACGCCTGTCATCTTGCTGGGGAATCCAGCAGCGTGAAAATATTAGTAGGGTATAGTCCCAAGGGGACACTTATGCCCAGTTGATGAGGCGGCCCGAGGGACGCCTTCCATGGACTTAGAGGTCTGAGGGATGTCGTCGGTTAAGGCGTCTTCTGAGCCTGTTTGTAGCCAATTCAGATGCAAGTCTATTGAGTGGGCCACCAGTCGGCCATGATACCTACTAGTATGTATATTGATCCAACATCCAAATCGCGATATAAAGTTGTATGCCTCACATACCAGTTAGCATTAGCAATGCGCTGTAGTACTCGGCTTATAGAAGATTCTAGTTTCTTGAGTGTAGTAGAGCATGGCGTACCCCATAGCGGAATACCCCAGGTCCAGGACGGCATGATAATAGCCTTGTATACAAGGATTTTGGATCGCAACGAAAGTCCGCTACGAGGCTTGAGAAACCAATCAAGCTCCTTCGCCTTAGCTGCTACTGTAGCAGCTGCTCGTACCACATGGGCTTTCCAGGTAGGTCGGTCCAATGTTATATCAAGATATTTAACCGCAGATTTCAAATATGGGACTCTTGACCCTAGAAGCCGCACTCGAGCAACTTTCTCGCGTCTCATAGCGAAGGTGCAGTGTTGGCTTTTTGAACGATTAATGGCTATGTTCCAGCGACCAAAGCCATCCAGGACTGCTGGACCTTAGCAGATGCTCTTTTGCGGCTGTTGCTGGATGCAAGAAAAGCTGTATCGTCAGCGTACGAGGCGATAAAGGTGCGATGTGCAACTGGATACGGCAGATCCGAGGTGAACAGAGAGTATAGAACCGTTCCGAGAACACTAGCCTGAGGTACCCCTGTAAGAATGGGACGGATGCTTGAAAGTAAAACTGTAAAGAATTTAAGTTTATATTGTGATAGTTGTGCAGGAAAAAATGCTAACAAAGCCATATTGATCATGATTGCGTATTTTATGCTATCGTTCACGTTTATTAAATGTATCAAAATTTCGAATTTTATTCATATAACGATTGAATCATTTACTCGAAGTCGAACAGTATGGGCACCGAGCGAGTGGTCTACAATTATTCGAAGTTCGTGAACCAACCCCTTCAGCTATGAATGCATATCACTAAATTATTACATTTACTTATCAAAAACGAATAAATTGAATTTGAGCCTGCTCCGCTCGGCCAATTTCGATGGATGGTTTAAAACATAAGTAAGGCTAATTTTAGCCAGTCCGTTACACAGCAAACTTTATACTTTTCAGAACTAGAAATCAATTCCAAGAAATTTAATGATTGGAAAGCCCTTTGCAGTAAGAACAGTATTCCGAACCAATTTCATAATATAAAGGATTCGTTAAATGAAACAGATAAAGAAGACGATTAAGAATATTTACTTAAATTTTTTTACTATAATTTAGAAGTTTTCTCATTGTTAAATACTTTAATGTATAATAATATATTTTTCAATAATTAAACAATATGACTACAAAAAACGTATGCGTCACATTTCAATTTCAGCCTTTGCCAAGACTGACGGTGAAAATAACTAACAACTTAAAAATGTATCTATAATTTCAATGAGATCTAATATAGACTACAGTTAATGTTTTCAAAAAATCCACCATGCATGTTTAAACAAAAATGGAAAATCTCCTGTGAAATTTGCGTTATCTTTTGTATAGCAGCTATACTATATAGTTGTCCGATTTTCATACAACTTGGTGGAATTATGTGAAATCATAGAAAACTGAAAAATGCGAGGTTCGGGGACGTTTGCATTGAAAAAAAAAAGTTTTTCTCACTAAAACTAGTTTTTCGACCGATCGTTCCTATGGCAGCTATACGCTCTAACTATACAAACTGACAAAGGAGATAGCATAGAAACAGACGGACGGACGTACATGGCTATATCAACGCTATATCAACAATATATGTATATACTTAACGTGGTCGAAGATGCTCCCTTCTATGCGTTACAAACATCTGGACAATTTTTAAGTACCCTCTACAATGATATAAAAAACCACGAATTAAAAATGGATAGAGACACAGTTAATAGATAATAACATAAAATAAAAGATAGAATCTGGAAGAAAACAAAAAAACTTGTTGTGTTCTTCTTTACATTTTGGTACCCAACAGTGTTCTAAATCAATAATGCTTACTTTACTGGCTCACGAGCTGAAAAGTGACCGCCGCGACGCGATTTATATATATTTTATATTCTTCTGTTTCAGTTATACACTTTCGATTAGCACGCTTTTATGATTTCATTTGTACTGTCCCGCTCAGTGTGAGCGAGCTATCTTTTATTAAGAATTTCTCATCCCTTAACTTCTAAACTCAACTCAGGCAGTATTTGTAAGATAGCTGCGTGTGTATAAATATAAAAATGCATTCGTGTGCGGAATATACATTACCTCACACGATGCATATTAAGTGGTGGGAGCCGAATGACCTTTTCAAGTGATTCCCATGGTTGAACCTTTTCAAGTGGTGTGTCTGTTGGGCTGGGCTGATCCTTGTCACTGCGGCTATTAATATTTAATACTATTACATAAGGTGGCATGTTTATTATGTACATGACGACATAGGCTAAATATTAAAATATGAGATTAACACTACGTGTGGGCCGAGTCTATCATGTTCAAGTTCAAACAGTCTCCCTATGTCTTTTGCAAGTTTAGGCAGAAGAAGTTATATGACTTTCAGTACCACTATCACTGACTGAGATTCCAACTCAGAACCTCTAAGACTGAACACGACGAATACGACCATCAAGCACTCACGTCATAGTGCAACAAGTGACAGCAAAGAACCCATTCATATCTTAAGCACTCAGCAAGCAAAAAGCACGACGGTACAGATGCCTAAAACCGTCTCTTTTTTTTACAATGCACTATGGTCTCAGATGTATACTGAAACTTTGTGCTGACTCGCTCATTACCCCTTTCATCATTCCATGTCATAAAAATGGATGCAAATCTAATATTGAAAACTTAAGGGGAATCGCCAAACTTTCTGCGATTACTCCTGCAAACTCTTAGAGCAAATTGTTACTTCTGAATTACAACACCAATTTCTCCTTATCAGCACGGTTTTTTCAAATCCACCACTAATAACCGCTTTGAGTTCACTTCTATAATTTCTCAAGCATTTACTAAAAAAGCTCAGGCAAAGGCGTTTGATTCAGCTAGTCATGAACTCCTCTTACTCAAGTTGCGGCATTCTGGTTTTCCACTAAATCTGCACAGAGAAAAAAAATATGCAAAAGCTACACGAAAATGTGTGATTTCTACACGTTTTGACCGGGATTTTCAACCCATAACGTTTGTGTAGCTTTTCTGCACGCCAAGTGTTGAGAAAGCTTCACGAAACGTGTAGGATTTCAATATCTAAACAGAATGTCGTGCAGAAAAGCTACACAAACGTTATTTATTTTGGTTTATATGCGCGCGCGCGCTGCTGCTGCTGCTATCTTGAAAGCTCAATTATTTCGCTATGCGCATCATCTCAGGGCAGAAGAGGACCAATAAACTTTCAACTTCAAGAACCAAAGAACTTGTCATGGCGTATTATTTGTTCATTGGAAATATTATATCGTGTTTCCTTCTTAGACTGCTTCATCAAGAGCTACGCGGTCGTCCCAACATCTAGCACTGTGCACGTATTGAAAGAATTTCACGCTCCCCCAATCTGAAAGGATGAAGCAGTTGAAATACTATGTTATCCTTAAAAAGTTGCCATAAATCTGTTTACTATTATAATACAATTATACAATACAATGCTCTCTCTTGTGTAGTAATTTCTAACATTTGGTCCTTCGAGCCGGATGAAAGTTTGTAATAGAATTGATAAGGTGGAAAATGTATTAACAACAGAGGATGCATTTCCTTTATAATATAGACTTGAGTAGTAATTTTTCGCATTTGGTCCTTTGAGCTGGACTTTTTTAAATTTTGTAGAAAAAGAAGAATTGATAATATAGAAAATGTATCTCGCATTTGATTTTTAACATGCACTTAAATGTGTAGTAATTTTGTATTTTTGGTCCTTCGAGCCGGATGATAATTTTTTATGTTTATAAGGAACGTAGAAATAATATAGTGGAAGATGTATCAAAAATGGGGCAAGCATTTTATTTTCAATAGAACTCACATGTGTAGTCATTTTCAGCACTTGGTCCTTCGGGTCGGATAAGAATTTCTAATTTTTATTAAGACCTTAAAAAAGAATTAATCATATGGAAAATGATTCATTTTCAATTTCCACCCACTTGTGTAGTCATTTCTTATAGTTGATCCTTCGAGCCGGATGATAATTTTTAGTTTTTATTAAGGACTCATGGAATTATGGAAATATGAACATGTGTAGTCCCTTTTTATAACCTGTACCCATTAAAAATGGGTAAAAGAGCATCATGAAGTTGTGCAAATGTACGTAACAGCCAGAAGGAAGCATCTCCGACCCTATAAAGTATATAGTTTCCTGATCAGCATTAACAGCCCAGTCGATTTAGACATGTCCGTCTGTCTGTCCGTCTGAAAGCGTCGATCTTGGAGACTATAAGAGATAAAGCCACAAATTTTTGCATATATGTAGGTGTATACCGTACTTAGATCAAGTTTGTTTTAGATTTGGAAAATTCCCTCTCCTCCAACTTACAGTTTATTTTTTCAGTTGGGGTACTCGACCACAGCACTCTTACTTGTTACACTTGGTTCTTTGAGCCGAATGATTATTTTGAGTTTTTTATTGGAGCTATAGGTTTTGGATTCTAAATTTACTTTTTATATTTTGATACCAAATTAGTTTCCATTCCATTCCTCTTATATCTCATTAACAGAGAGCCAAAACGTTTTCTTATTTCCCTGATTTTCACACTTTACCTGCATGCACACAGGGTGTGATCAGAGTCGGGCATGTCCTACCAATCCCAAATGCTTCTGCTGATTATATGGCCTGCTACAATACTTACTCACTTAGATTTATTAATTGCGTCCTGGCATTGTTGCGTAGCAAAGTAAATTAATTAGCAAAATACTTGCTTTAATAATCATTTTAATGGAATTTGTAATTTAATGCGCCTAACGGGAGTTTTATGTGAGATTACGACCGGCCCCCCATTCCGCAGAGTCGCATGCCATTGCCTATTGATTTTCTGATTGTCTGCCAAGTCACCGCATGGGCCAGACCACAATTTGTTTAAGCCGCTTTAAATATTGCCAACTGAAGCCACTTTCGGTCAGTCAACTTTATACAACTTTTATGGCCTGCCATTAATTGATGCCATTTGAGTGGGGAAGCAGAGGCGATTGAAATAATGATGTAAAAATAAAACGTTTACATTTATTTTCTTTTACGATTTGATATGCTAAATAGCCGAGAAGTTGGCCATAAATTCGAAAGCTTTCAATTATACGGCGATAAGCGTCACGTAGCCAGAAATCGGTAAACTCAATCTGCCAAATGCAAACACATGCACAAGTTTTTCCAGCAGTTTGCACATCGGAAAAACTGCACACACACACACACACACATGCACACTCACCACAAAATTTGTTTAAACTTAAATGCATAAATTTGCTAAAAGCAAAGAGCAACAATCCGATGATACGCAAAAACGAGAGAAATTTTATGATAAGCACTGCATGTGCTTAAAGACTTGTCATAAAATATCCCTATATGTGTGAATCTGTGTCTGCTTGTGCGTGTGTTTGCTGTGTGTGTGTTATCTTTTAATTAAACATGAAAGTGAGTTGGAGAGTAAATTTGCCAAACGCACAAACACAAGCCAAGCCAAGTCAACCGACAAACAAGCAAACCAACAACTAAACCGCCTGCGGCTGAGAACCGGGCAAACAAATATCGATTGATGTGCAAATCTTGAGACAGAAAAAAGAAATGCAAATCGTCCACTGAGGTAAGCAGAAAGATTTGATCCTTTCATTGCAAATGATCTAATTTATGTGTCCCCATTTGTCAAACTTAATCGCGCTATTTGCGTTGTCAATTTGAGGCATCGCATAACAAAGTGAAGCGCACACACAAATTACTGCTTAATTGCCAGCAGATATTGTTTAGATTTAGTGACTGTTTCGAGTTGACCATATCTCGAAATCAGGGTGAATTAGCATAATGCATTTGCCTAACTATAACGTGAATGGTCAAAATTAAGACTTGGAGGGTTCCAAAGTCAATAGCAAAGCGTTAAATTAAAGCAATTGATAAGGGTTAAGAAACCGTTTATTCCAAGATAATAAAGCCTTTCTTTCGGAATATAAGAAAATTTATCTTCTGTGATATTACAAAGTTATGCAAATTAATGTCACTTCAAATTTTGTTTAACTAAGACTCCACAAACGATCAACATTTCCATAGAAATACGTTGGCTGGCGTGATAAACTCCAAAACGAGAAAGCAAAGCTAATTTCGTCTATGCCGAAGTTTTAATATACTTGAAAAAGTTCGCTTCAACGGTTAGCGATTTCAACCAAACTTTGCAGATCAGCTTAAAAACATATAATATTAAGAATGACCGAGTTTAAGAGCGCTAATCTGGAAAACAAAAAAGTTTTTCTCACTAAAACCCATATTCCAACCGAACATTTCTATGGCAGCTACAAGAAGTATTCATCCGTTCCGGTCGGTATAGCAGCGTATCCGGCATATTAGCAGCGTGCAGTAAAAAGAAGGCTCTGTGCAAAATTTCAGCTCGATAGCTTTAAAACTGAAAGACTTGTTCGCGTAGAAAGAGACAGACGGACGGACAAAGCTCAATAGACTCAGCTCGTCATGCTGATCAAGTGGTCGAAGATGATTAATTCTATGCGTTGCAAACTTCTGGGCAAAATTATAATACACTTTTCAAGTGTATAAAAAGCCACAGCATAAGAATTTGAAAGATTTCTGGTGAAAAACTATCCTGCAATGCTGCGAGTGTTGCTATATTTACAAGCGATTTCAAAAGGATAATTGCCGGAAATGGGTTTTTACCGGTATAGATCTACAATTGTGACAAAACCTTGTGTAATGCCACAGGGACCCATAAGCACGATTGATGATGCTAGCCTGGAATGAACTTCCACGATCCGTTGTCATCTGTTTTCATCGATCAAAGAAATAGAATTTAATATACCGCATGATCATTTTGTGGGAGACAACGATATCTGAAGCGTACTTTTTCAGCAAATACCGAGAGCATCGCGAAAAAATACAAGGAATGAAATCTTGTTTGTGCGACGAATTAGAGAAAAAAATGTTCTTAAAAGACTTAATTCGTCTTATTTTAACTAATAAAACTGTTTATTTGTCTATAGATCACTTAATTGATCTAACTTATAATTTATACTCCCTTTTTTTGGTAAAAGCAACTTTTTCTTCATAAGAAACTTTTTTGAAAAACTTGATTTAGATAAGTTGCTACCTCATCTTTATTTTTATAAGGGCGGTATCCACGGGTCGCCAAAAAATTTCTTGCGAAAAAGTTGATATCCCGCATATTCTTAACAGAGTCTGCTAAGCCTATGTTAATAACACGATAACACAATTTACTCTGTCGATAAACGTTTCAAAGAAACCTTGCGCTGCAAGCAACACCTTGCAGGATTATGAATATAACATATTAAATGTGCTATTTTAATATATTTTTATTATTAAATGAAATTAATAATAAATTAGTTGTTCTTATCATTATGAGTTTTGACAATCTGCAGTATTAGCGCAGTGAACGTTGGTAATTGCCTCTTCCGACATTTCCCTTAAAATTGTGTCTGGCACAATCAATGGCATTAAATGCAGTTCATGTAGTCCCGAGCAGCGGAACTAACGAACACCTCGCACTTGGCTGCCACGGCAAAAATTTCGGTGTATAAAGCTCCGCTGAACTCGAAAATGGTACTGGGCAGCGGTCCCTGGGCGGTCACATAGCACTCGGGGCCTTGTCAGGAAAACGTTAAGAAATGGAAGTGATTTATAAAGTTGAAGTTTGGTTCGCCCATTTCTTACCTTGATATAATTGGCGTTGATGTAGGGCACATCCTCGTTGGCCGATCCGCTTTTGCTCGGTCACCATCATGGGGTCAATTGAGGCTGCACTATACTGCATCCGCTATACTACCGCTTGATAGGAGGCCAGCATTTCGCTGTCCACTGAACTGGGAGCGGGCATTTGGCTTGTGGCCGTTTTACTGAGGCGATCATTGAGCACCGGCGGCTGTTCAATAATTTTCCTTCTGGTCTGGTAGCTGTGATCGAAGACATAGTTGAGGCGAATCAAATCGAACTGATTGAGGGGACTGGAGTGTGGAGTGTTTGAATGCTGGCCAAATAGATTTTAAGCTCCTCGTTTGTGGTTTGTGGTGACAGGAGACGCCACATGATGTTGCAGACCGTGCTCTGGTCCTGCTGGTGTTCTCTGGCGGGTTTCCGAGTGTTTCTTATCCGCCAAGTCCCGCACTGAGCTCCTCACTTTCATGGCGTTTATTATAATCAGCTTGCCTGCCATAGAAAGTGCCTTTATTCGACGCTATCTGCTTGAATCTTTTTTAGCTGCGCTCATTTTCAATTTAGCCATTCAATTTCGCAGCACAAATTAGAATAAAAAGCTATTTTGTTCACGTCACGGCAAAAAAGAGGCGTTAACAGCACTTAAAGCACTTAACAGCACTTGAACAAGACGTAGTGGTAAACGTAAGAATTTCTCGCGATTGGTAGAAACCGAATTTGAAACGGCCATACACAAATATTCCTTAGCAGTTTTTATACTCTGTACCAAAGGTACACAGAGTATATTAAGTTTGTGCAAAAGTATGTAACAGGGAGAAGGAATCGTTTCCGACCCTATAAAGTATATATATTCTTGATCAGCATCAACAGCCGATTCGATATAGCCATGTCCGTCTGTCCGTCTGTCTGTCTGTCCGTCCGTATGAACGAAGAGATCTCAGAGATGGTAAGAGATAGAGGTTTGACATGTATGGGGCATATATTTCTTATACTTGCAGGCAAATCAAGTTTATTTTCAATTTTTGCCACGCCCCCTCGCGCACCCGCAATTTGGAAAAAACGTGATATCTCCTACAATTTTGATGATAGATGGTTTGTACTTTCAAGAGATATCTAGTACTCAAAATTATTTATTGATTTGCTGAAGGAATAATAAAGATCGGATGAACGATACTCAAGTTATGAGCAAAAAACGGTCAGTTAACAACCCCCACCCACCCCACCCATAACCTAAAGAAGAGAGAGACTTAGAGCGCACTGCGTTGTGCGTTGTGTGTTAACTGGCCTTTACTCGTGAACCAATGCGAGCTGCGACATTAAGGGTACAGAGTATGTTATAGTCGGGCTTGACCGACTTTCTTTCTTGTTTTTATATAGAGTTTTTCATTTCGCGGCCGTTTTCGTACCCATGGCCCTTAAAAGAACAATTTTTACATAGAACATAATTTTTCCCAGAAGTTAGCAACGCATAGAAATATTCGTTTCCGACCCCATAAACAATATATATTCTTGATCACAGCGACGAGCTGAGTCGATTTGTCCGTCCGTCTGTCTGTCTGTTTCTAACAAGCTAGTCTCTCAGTTGTAAAGTTATCGAATATATAGCTGCCATATGAACCATCGCACAGTGGACAAATTGACCAATTTAGCGAAACAAAATTAATAAAGTCCAAAGTAAATAAGATAATCGCAATCTGTTTTTTTCTTAAGTCCCCGTACTCAGAACGACAGAAAATTCCTTTCGTCACAGTATTTCATATAATTAGAAATACCTTGACTTTGCTTTGATGCTCATGTGCTGTTAGAAAATGTTTTTTTTATGTGAAATAAAGAAAAGATTGGAAAAAAGAAAAGTACTTAAAAACATTATTTCTTATCATATTTTCATTAGAAAACATTCAAAATGAACTAGTATGCGCCAATCTTAAATATTTTCATAGCCCATTTCGAGATTGTCAAAGCAAAAGTCGTGCAAGCGCCATTTTTCTCATTTGGCTACCTTTTGTTGTCATAAAAATGGCTTTAGATTGCATTGATTTTTGGTCTCTAAAATATTTCTAAGGGTACAAAGAGTTAAAAAATATTGCATAAGACACCATAAGAAACTATATGATTGCAATTAACTGTAAGTTTTTGCTTTATATTATAACAAAAACAACATAAATGTAATAAGGAAATTTAAGTAACGTAACGTCAAATAACGTCACGTCAGATACTTATGCAAATAAAAGAAAATTGGGCAAACATTTTTCAATAAGATAACCTGAAAAATAAACTTGTATTATTTCAAATCATACTTAAAAAAAATTTGTATACAAAGGGCTTTGCCCAATCCGAAAATTTTTGCAATTTTCTAAAATAAGTCATAACCCACATATGTTTGCTTATATCTTCAACTCCTTATGATCGATTGATATTATTGTTTTTGCTGATTATAGTGCTACTTAATAGCTACCCAAATATAAGACAATCTTTTTAAAAATCCAAGATTTTCATATATTTTAAATACATTTTTTCTTACAAACGTAACGTCACGTCAGTTTGGAAATGCCCATATATGACCATTGAAACATTACTTGGGCACGAATTGTATTCCCAAGTCGTCGACTTTATAGATGCGCTGCAGCGGCTTATTCTCAATCATGTAGTTGTAGAGATTAGGCGTATTACGATGAAAAGTTAAATATTTACATTTCTCATTGTTGAGTGGCAGACTGAAGACAGACTGAGAAGAGGTGATACTCGATCAACGTAAGACAGGCAAAGCTCACGCAAATAAGCCAAGATCCAATTAAAAAGCTTAGGAGGAAAGCCAAGCATGTACAGTTTGTGTATAAGGAGCTCATGATTAATGGAATCGAAAGCTTTGCTGAAATCTGCATATATCACATCCGTTTGCTGCTTGTTTACAAACCCCATATTAACAAGAGATCTAAACTCTATCAAGTTGGTGTAGACCGATCGCTTTTTCATAAATCCGTGTTGTAATGGAGAAATTAAAGAGCAACAGAAATGATGTAATTGAGAAGTGATGATTGATTCAAAAAGTTTTGTAAATGCCTCTGTTGTTTGATACTACTGACTTTGGTTCTTTGTTGTAGAAATTGGAATAATGTATGACTCCTTCCAGTAGTTAGGGAAATCACCAAGTTCAAGAAAGAGGCAAAAGAGTCTTAGAAGGGGCAAGACTTAGCTCAATATTTAAGCACACAGCTTGGAACATTGTCAGGACCGGGAATGAAGGAAGATTCCGCCAATCTGAGACTAGATAGCAGACTCTCGGAGAGGTCGTAAGAGGTCGAACTAAGTTGGATTCTGTTGCCTTGTTTTATTTACAAATACAATTTCATAAATAATCATCTAGATGATTTCTTATACGAATATTGCCAACTCTGTTAACAAAATAATGGGTTAAACAAAAATAAAAAGCTTACTTCTCAGATTTTTCGCACTCAAGTGTATTCTTTATTTTATTCCACATTTGGGACGCTCAATGAAAGAATGTTTAATTGTGTGACATAGTTGGAAAACTGAAAAAGCTTAATGAAGCAATTTTAAGATAAATTTCTGCAATAAATAAATATGAATTATTCTCAACTCCCAGCTGATTTAACCCTTTGAGCATGAGTGGCAGGCAGCAGAGAGAGAGAGAGAGAGGCAGCCCAAAAAACAGCATGCAAAAATACAGAAAGAAACCTGTTTCCATTCAGACTCAACCCCACACACAACCGCAATTCCCTGCAGCACACATGTCACTCGACGGTAAATCTGCACCGCCCTCTTCCACTCCCCCCCCCACCTCCCCCGCCGTGCATCGTAGACATTTTCTTAAACTTGAGTTTAAGCAGCAGCAGCAGCAGCAGCAATTCTTGCACAGGTGACACCCGCTGTTTGGCCAACTTTTGGATGCTTTTAAGCACCAAAATCAAACAGCAGAGCAGCCGCAGCTTCTACGTGTGACAAGCAAGACAATGGCATTAGTTTTTAGCCCCATCTTTATTTCAGTTGTGACATGGCTGGCAAGTTATGAAAGTTACTAGCAGAATGACATTCGTTGCACACAGAGCACGTCGCTCTTTGAGGGCCATAAAAACGTGGCCAAGTCCCAAAAACAAACATCATACGCATATCTAATTGAAACTGAAAGAAGAAAAAACTGGTAATACACATTTTACACAGACACTTAAACAAGCTTAAGCACAAACACACAAATCAAAGCGACATGAAAGAGGAGCAGCAGCAGCAGCAGCAGCAGCTGCCAGGACAAACCGCAGACACAAAACGTCCTTTGGGTGCAAAATCGATTAAGGCATTCGACAACGAGGAAACGGAAGTCAATCAGCAGACGAAGACGACAAAGTCTCACCTGACGCTGACAGCAGGGATTTAGGGGCCCGGCTAATAAGCCGCATCGTCAATTTTGTTGCGCCCACTGTGCGTATCATACAGAAAAAAGCGGATGCGGATGTGTTTCGCATTAGCAAAAGAATTTCGCTGTTTGCTCTGGGGAATTGGAGAACTGTAATTGCACGACAAAGTAAGCGCGTAACTGCATATTTACATATCACTCAACGGGCGACGACATGCCCCCCCCTCCCCTCCCTCTCCCTCGATGGTGATGGGGGGAAAAATGAATTAAAATAAATTAAAGCATGCTTTCAGGCGCGCCAAGTAAATAATGCAGCGCAATTTTTCTCACGCAGCGAGTCAGTTCTCCTGCAGCTTCTCCAACGCTGATTGATATGTCTGCTGGCGGCAAGGGATCTTATCTGCTGCTCCTACCCCCCTCCTCCCCCTCCCTCAGGTGTTGAATCATTTACTAGCACCAGGCGTTGTCACTGTCATTGCGTTGATTGCGCCACGAAAGAACAAGAACAACAAGATGGAGAAATTATTACAGCTGCTTGTGGCTTTCCCTTACACACACACACACACACACACACACACACACACACATGCTCTCTCTCTCTTTCTGCAAATCAATTAGACACATGCGAGTGCCACTGACTTGAAAAGCTTCCCGCCTCAGCCTTGAGCCTTTCGGTCTCTTTGGCATGCTGATTAAAGTGCAGTTCGAGGTTTTGACGAAAGGACGGTTTTGTTGGTCGGTCAGTCGGCCAGACTGAAAGCGTAGTATACAAGTTCACTTTGGCTACAATTTGTATTAAACAAGTTAAAAGTTTTTTTTTTTATAAACTTTTATTTATCCTTGGAACATTTATTGAAAATCTGTTTGATGGGGGAAAAAGACACTCTACGAATTTGTTTAAAGCTTTAACGATTATTTCGACGTCCTCAAAAAAAATTTAAGTGTTTTCAATATTTACTCTTAAAAAAATCTTTATATTAGATGACCAGTTTTATGTTTCACTTAAGCGTTGAGTTTTATTCCGTGCTTAAAATTTGAAAAACTGTTTAGGTATAACAATCAATCCAGCTCATAAGTTTTTCATGAAAGTTAAGAAGAAGAAGAAGAAAGAGTTCAACCTATCACTGACTGCCGCACAGCCCAAACCATTAGATATAGGAAGCTGAATTTTGAATCAGTTGTTTTATCTTATGCTGAAAGTGACAACTAAGGTTCTGTTTTGAAAAATTCTATCGGGGAAATGTGAAAAATTCAAACCTATTTTCAAAAATCTCTATGAAAATTCAACAACACCCGCATACCAATCTTCCGGAAAACTTAGAAACCCAAATTGTCCATTTGCTGGCCAGTTTGTCATATGGCAGCTATACGATATATATATCCGATTTAGATCAAACTCTACAAAAATTGTGTGAAAATCGATAATATTCATTACTGGAAAGTATAAAGACGCTATCATTGAAAACAAAAAAGTTTTTCCCACTAGAACTACTTTTTCGACCGATCGTTCCAATGGCAGCTATATGCTATAGTCATCCAATTTGGATGCAACTTGGCAGAATTGTGTGGAAGCATATAATAGTAAACAATAACAAGTTTGTTAATCAATAGCATGGAAAACAAAAAAGTTTTTCCTTATAAGACTTTTTTCAGACCTAACTTTTGTATGGCAGCTACACTATATAGATGTCCGATTTTCATCAAACTTGGCGGAATTATGTAAAAGCATAGAAAACTTATAAATACGAGGTTTGGAAAGGTTTGCATTGAAAACAAAAAAGTTTTCCCCACTAAATGTAGTTTTTTGACCGATGGTTCCTATGGCAGCTATATGCTATAGTCATCCGATCCGGTTGGCTTCGACATATGTGCAGCGTATTTCCACCTAAAGAGTTCGTGCAAAGTTTGGTCACGATAGCCTTAAAACTAGGGATGTCGAAAATATTATCGATTTATCGAAAAATCGATTTTTTGCCCAAAATTACAAATATCTTTATCGGATATTTTTTCGAGGCGATATATCGGAAATCGAATATTTTTTGGTCACATTTTTCGAAGATATTTTTGTTTCAGCGTTCGGTCACATCTGTTGCGCATAACTGTTTCTTGTGCTCTGGACATGTAAAGCAAAATGTTTAAAAGTTATGTTGTTAAAGGTGATGCACAGAAATCGCAATTACAACTGTGCAATAATGTTGTACAGACCAAAGGCAACTCAATATGCTTGGCTGAAATTCAGCCCATCTTTATAAAAGGTAATGTTAAATTGGCATAAACAGCACCTCCATAGGAGAGCCAGCGCCACGCTTCTCTCGATCTCTTGGCGTGTGCTTATGAATTTTCGCACAAGAGAAAGGGACCTAAAGTTTAACGCCGAATCCGAACGGCAATAGTTAGAGAATTTTTGCTTTTTCATGGCTAGTTATACTTCACAGCTGGCGCCAGTAGCTGGTGAAGATGACCGGATGTGTAAAAGCTTTTTTCTAAAGAAAGAAACAACTTTTTCTATTAGATGGTCCGAGGCGGGATCGAACACACAACCTCCCGCACCAGCAGCCACACATAATACTGGTCCGCCACACCCGGCGACACCTATAAAAGATAAATGTAACTTTTTTTTTACGTTGTTTACCCTGGAACGGGACCCCATTAAGTTCTGGATGAAAGAGAAAGACGCATTGCCAGTGCTTTCTGACTTGGCTTTGTCATATTTTATTACACCGGAAAGCTCCGTGACATCGGAACGCTTGGCTTCGACTTTAAAAAGTGTGGTTTCTGACACCAGAAGCCGAATGACCGATGAGCACATAACTCAACGGGTCTTCCTAACGATTATTGGCATTATCAGAGGTTTTTACGTTTCGTATATTTAACTACGTACTACTGACTGACTAATCCTTACCTTGACGTTGTAGTAGCTAATAACTTCGATAGTAGCTTTAGTTTTATGTGTGTTAGCCCATATGATGTCCTCGAATGTGTCCTTAGAATTAAGTCGAGCGCGGTCGGTCTGGATGATATGCACCCAAAATTCTTCAATCTCATATTGCCAAAAATTTTAAACTATGTGACTCATATATGTAACACCGCATTTACTACCTCAACTTTCCCAGATAATTGGAAAATTGTCAAAATAATCCCTGTTCCAAAGGCAAACAATGATTACAGGCCAATATCCATTCAGCCCTTTTTATCTAAAGTGTTTGAGCATTTAATGTCGCAACAGATAAACAATTTTTTAATTCTTAACCCAGTGTTAAACAACATGCAATCTGGCTTTCGAAAGCATAGAAGCTGCATCACAGCAATTTTAAATGTGACTGAAGACATTCGAAGGCAACTCGATAACAATCAGGTGACATTTCCCACATTACTAGATTTTAGTAAGGCTTTCGATACAGTACAACACCACATATTATGCACAAAATTAAGCAAGTTTTTCAACTTTACTGACACTGCCATCAAACTGGTATCTTCGTACTTGTGTGGTTGAAGACAAGCAGTATTTACCCACGAAGAAATGTCTAAATTTTTGCCTGTCAAATGCGGTGTACCTTTAGGGCTCAATTCTTGGTCCCTTTTGTTTTCAATGTATATTAACGATCTCCCTGTCTCATTGTCAAACTGTAATGTCCACATGTATGCTGATGATGTTCAATTGTATGTTAGTTGTCCACTAGGAAATATAAATGAGTGTGTTCATTTATGTAACAGTGAATTGTCTACAGTCATTAAATGGGCTCAATGTAATACACTTTCTCTGAATCCATCTAAATGTAAATGTATCGTTATTTGTAAAAAACTGCTGAGCACTGAATCACTATCAAATTTAATGCTAAATAGTACACCAATCCAATATGAAGAGCAAGTGGTCAATCTTGGCATAACAATTAATAAGACTCCTTCCTGGAGTGACCATGTTATTAAAGCCACTGGAAAATCATTTGGACAAATTAGGCAACTTTCACTGACTCAGCAGTTTTTACCAACTGAAATCAGACTAGCAATAGCAAAAACTTACCTGACACCCTCGCTGTGCCATGGAATATAAATATTTGGAAATAACGCCTCAATTACCTCAATAGACTTGTTCGTTGTTAAGATCCGGGTTTTTATTGAAAAATATCGATAATATCGAATTTTTTCCACCAAAATATTTATATCGAAATGATACTTTTTCTAAATCGTCAAGAATATCGATATAGATCTCAGAAATGGTAAGAGATAGAGGTTTGACATGTATATACATATACTTCTTATACTTGCAGGCAGATCAAGTTTATTTTCAATTTTTGCCACGCCCCCTCCCGCCCCCGCAATTTGGAAAAAACGTCATATCTCATAGAGTTTTGAAGATAAATTGTTTGTACTTTCAAGAGATATCTTTTTAACAAAATTATTTATCGATTTGCTGAAGGAATGATAAATATCGGATGAGCCATACTCAAGTTATGAGCAAAAAACGGCCAGTTAACACCCCTCACCCCTACCACCCATAACCACAGCATTCCGTTTTTCCGTATTTTTAGCAATTCGCTACTTTTGAGTCGTAGTGCAAAATAATGACTAAGAAATCCTTTTTAAAGCCGAGTATCTATGCTATTAAACATCCCCTTAGTATAAAGCCTTAGATGTAAACAAGAAAGAAAGTCGGTCAAGCCCGACTATAACATACTCTGTACCCTTACACTCGCATTTGCTCAGGAGTCAAACGGCCAGTTAACACCCCGCGCACAACGCGGTGCGCTCTCTAAGTTTCTCTCTCTCTCTCTCTCTTTCTCTCTCGCACTAAGATTGCCTGTGTTGAACGGTTAGGGTATGTTGCTGTGGTTGTTGGCGGGGGGGGAGGGGGGTGGGTGGTGTTAACTGGCCGTTTTTTGCCCATAACTTGAGTATCGTTCATCCGATCTTTATCATTCCTTCAGCAAATCGATAAATAATTTTGTTTACAAGGTATCTCTAGAAGGAACGAACGATCTATCTCCAAAACTGTAGGAGATATAAAGTTTTTTCCAAATTGCGGGGGCGGGAGGGGGCGTGGCAAAAATTGAAAATAAACTTGATCTGCCTGCAAGTATAAGAAATATATGTCCCATACATGTCAAACCTCTATCTCTTACCATCTCTGAGATCTCTTCGTTCATACGGACAGACAGACGGACGGACGGACAGACGGACATGGCTATATCGACTCGGCTGTTGATGCTGATCAAGAGTATATATACTTTATAGGGTCGGAAACGATTCCTTCTCCCTGTTACATACTTTTGCACAAACTTAATATACTCTATGTACCTTCGGTACAGAGTATAAAAATCTCGTAATTAAAGCCATGTTTTTAATACCATCTCTTTCAAATCAGGGCTGATTTCAGTACTGAGCCCACCTAACGGGTTCTGATACTACTGTGGACCATTCATTATGTTGAACCTGAAGACGTTAAATGAGATTTTAAGCACTCTGAAAAAAAATGATCATATCCATTCAAAATTGATATTATAATCCTTTTTTTCTTATCCTTTTGACGATGTTCAGCTGCATTAGATGAAAATTCTAAGATCAATTTAACATTAAATGGATAGTTGTTGGGCTTAGCACGTAAAATATACACGACCTTGAGCCGGCTAAGAACTATTTCTTAAATTAAATGTATATTTTACTACCAAAAATCGAATATTAATAATATCCAGTCTTAATGGATGCTAAATTTATCCAATGGTTCATCAATAAATATGCTTTTTTGTCTGAGCATTAGGATGGTTTTAAGAACTTTTATTTGCTTTATTATATAATATTATTTCGAACAAATGGACTACACAGATATAACAAATGTTGTCCCCTCTTTGATTTGTAGGCAACATTTTTGGGTTCAATTTTAACTAGTTAAAAATTCACTGAAGATGCTGTTGCTGCTTACGGCGAAATTACAACCTTCCCGTTTAGCTCAATACTGAAAGTAACCAATAGAGATTCTGTCTCCAGGCTGTTTGCAGATCACATTTTAATTATTATTGTAGTCTTTACTCCTTGAATAGTATGTTTGTGTAATTTTTTGTTATATTTTAGTTCTAAAATGAATATTTTTATAAGTTTTGACTTTTAGCAACTTTTTTAGCCACTTAATTTTTGTATTTTTAGCTATTTTTAGCAATTATTTTTTGCACATTTATCAACTTTAGATCCTCATATTCTGGCAACACTGCATATGACTCGTGAGCAATTGCGAGGTAAGGGTACAGAGTATGTTACAGTCGGGCTTGACCGACTTTCTTTCTTTTTTAATGTCTGCAAAACTACAAACTAATGTCTTTAGCAATACTTCAACCTGACCAAGAAATTGTTTTATAAATTTAATGGAAATTAAATCAAAACATTGTTTTTCACCGTTTCCCTCCTTATGTTTACCCTTGACCTCGTGTTCGCTCATCTCTTCCTTTCCTATCCTGCATCAAACCAGCCAATCTATCAAAAGATAATTCTTCTATGTTCATTGCACTTTGTACATAAAAAATACAATCCAATTTAAAAATATTCCATCAGCACTTGAACTAAAAGAAGCATTTGAGAAAATATTCGAAATTTTTCAAAAACATGAATTCGAAGTTCATATAGAAAGAGTTAGAAAAAGCGCAGTGGCTGCTGGGCAGCTTCAAGCTTCTTATTCTTTCCTTGTCAATCGATTCTATAAGAACTCATAGATTTTCAAACTAAAAAAGCACTTAACTTAACCAAACATTTCAATCTCGTGTAATTTTTTGTAAATAAATAACCGTCAATGTATCAATGTTTCGTTTTACTCTAAGCACCAAGCCTTCATATGTCTCTCCTTCCATAGCTGCTTATTGAGAAAAATTCTCTTAGGCATAATTAATCTTTTGAACAATGCCTGCGCCTCCTTGTATAAGGGCTATAAAACTCTCATTGATTTGTTAAATATAAAGAAACTGAGAAAAATGGTTGTACAATTAATGTTTATTAATGTTCGGCCTGACAGTTGGCCCATGTCCGACTTGTTTTCGCTGCTGTTCTTTTTCCTTTCCAGCCGGATGCTGTTAAGTAGCACTAAGTGCGTTGACTTCCTTGATTTTTTGGTACAGAGGGGGGCCAGAATAGTGAATAACAAAACACATTTACAATTTACATTTGCAGTCTCGACGGAAGTCTAGACGCTGAGCCGGCAATTCGATGACTCAGACCAGGACCTTCGGTGTGTTGTCATTCAATTTGCAATTTGTGCAGCGGCTTTACATAAATCTTTCGTGGAAATTGCTCTTGGGGTTCTTTGTTTGGCTTGAATTTCCGGCAAATGCTGATTATAAATTACAATTGATTTTTCCTCACACATGTTAATTACTTCGAAGCTGCCAAGAGCTCAGCTCTAGGCTACATATTTATGTTTACATTTAATTTCCTGTTCATTTTTTGACTTTTGAGGGGGAAATTTGAGCTGCTTTGTGACCCTCGGGTCATGTGAGTTTCCTCACCAACAAAACAACATTTTAATTGAGTTTAAAATTACAATCCGCAAAACATACAACAATTTCTAACATTGTCATCAAAATGTTGTGTCTTTTTGTTTTAAATTTCACACAAACAAAAAAAAATCAAAACAAAAGTTTGGAATTTCCCAGTCACGCCTACAGAAAATAGAATGTGTAGGCATTTGTCTGTGTGTGTCGAGTGTGTTTGTAAATGGCTGTCTGGTTTTTCGTAAATTTTTCTTTTAAAAAAGGGAAACCTGATCCTTGGCAAATATTTGCACACGAATGCGTTGACAATGGCGGTGTCGGTTGCCATATGTTTAAGTATCTGTGGAGAGTGTTTTTGAAATTTAAATGGAACTAAATCGAGTCTTCCAGTTAGCCAGGCTTTTAAGCTTTAATGGGCAGGCTGAACTTATGTTCTTCGACAACCAAAGCTAAAACCTTTTTATTCGCACTTTAGCTTGTTATGGAGTTTCTAAAGGCAGATTCGGAATCAACGTGAAAAGTGCTGTGCTGAGAATAAATCAATTTTGAAATCCTGTAAAAAGACTATGCCAACCCCCATTTGGACAATTTGATTTATATTTTCTAACCCAAGCAGCTGATTGTGTACTACTTTTATTATATTGAAAGCTTAATATTATTCCAGCATCCGATGAAAATGTCAAAATTTAAGGATATTTTATTTAATAAAAAAAAAGATATAATGGTTTAATTCAAATCTTGGTCTCCTTTTTTTTCATTCTCGAAACAGTGGGACAGAAGAGGGTGGGCACAGTTGGGGGAAAGAGTGTGAAAAGAGCGGGGAAATATTGGGAAAGAGTGTGGAAAGAGTTAGCAAAGAGGGGAAAGAGTGTGGGAATAGTTTGGGAACAGTGTGGGAACGCTAGCGGAACAGTGGACGAAGATATCTCAGAGATGGTAAGAGATAGAGGTTTGACATTAATGGAACATGTACTTCTTAAACTTGCAGGCAGATCAAGTTTATTTTCAATTTTTGCCACGCCCCCTGTCGACCCCGCAATTCGGAAAAATCGTCATATCTCCCACATTTTTTTAGACAGATGTTTCATACTTTTTAGAGACATTTAGTAATCAATATTGTTTATCGATTTGACGAAGGAATGATAAAGATCGGATAAACTATACTCAAGTTATGACCAAAAGAAACTTACTTCCTCCGCCCTGGCAGTCGCACAGTGGGCGATTGGGCCTCGCTAGCGGCATTTAATTAATAACTTCCAAACGAAAACAGATATCTTCAGTCGGTTTTTTTTCACTGCTCAGAGAAAAATCAAAGAATTTTTTGCAAACATTTTTTTTTTTTTAATTTTTTTTTATTTTTTTATTGTTAAAAAAAAATTTTTAATTTTAATATTTTTTTTAAACTTCATTAAACAAATTTGGTAAATCAATATTTTATTGAAAACGATAAAAAATATATTATTCCGAATCGGAATCTTCAGAATCAGGCATATCCATATGCTTCATTGAAAGCAAGCTCTTCACATCCTCGTCCATAATAATATTTTTTGCAGACGATATCGAAGATCCATTTGACAATGAAGATATCAAAGGGTCGGATGAAACTAACAATGCATTTATGACATCTTCCATAGTATTTTTTCGAGAATTTTTTCTGGTGTTGCTCTCGCGTATGTTTCGAAAGTCCTTGTTCCTGGCTTCAAGAGCTTCCTCGGACATCATACCAATCGGAAGAGAAAAATTATCTATAATGTCTGCTCCATGAATTAAAATTCTGTGAATTGACGATGGCATATAAAACCAGGGGTATGCTTCAACAAAAATTTCGGCAGTTTCCAATGCGTAAGACCCGAATGCCTCCGTATTTATATCGTGTCCACAAGCCAATGCTCGTAAGACTACGCTGAATCGATATATTAAATCATAGCTTACTCCTGTTATATGAGCAGCCAAATTTGGCTGTTGGAAAAACCTCCTTGCAGTGTTTCCGTTGTTCGTACTGCCAGTACCAGCCATTGGTATATCCACCAACAAATGCATTTCTTCTCTTAGCTTCTGCTGAATACTTCTTTTATGTTGTTCAACAACATCCTTATCAGCACCACGAGCTTGCCACTTTTGTATAGGAATTCTATATGCAATGTGCAAAACACACTCGAAAAACCTAATCCAGGCGTGGAGACTTGATAAGCCATATTCAAAGAGGTTTTCATTAATAGAAAAGCTCTTCACCCAATTTAGATTGTTCATATTTTTAGGAGTTGCGCTACAGATTCCGCATGTTTGCGAAGAGGATTCCGATATGACACTGAACGTTTTACCATCAAGCATGGTCATATGAAATTGGTGATCAATTCTAAAGGTACTCACTAATGTTGGTACAATATTTAAGATTTGGCTTTTTATGTTTTCAATTTCTCTACGAGTCAAGTCTGCCGTTTCTTTCTCGCAAAGTATCTTGATTGGTCGACAATATCGAGTAGAAGAAGGTCAATTGTTTTTCCATAAAACTGTCGGTCCTTTCTGCACTATCAATGGCACCATACAAATTGAAAATAAATATTGATCTATCATGTCTCCATCAAAGTCATCAAATTTTTGCCTATATGTAGAATGACCACTGCTGCCAGCACAGCCCCATTTGTAGGTAGCAGTTAACTGGGTGTAATTATTATTATCAATTTGGTGCTGAAAACTCTCTGGGTGTGCTTCAATAATTCTAGCAATGGTATGGTCCACTAAGCTTTGTAGAGATACTCAGCGAACTGATCAGTGACCGTGATGCCACTAGGATAGCATTTTTCGCACCGCGCAGTTTATCGAAGCATGGATATATATCGGCGTTTTGGCCTTTAGCAGCTCTTTTTGACAAATTCCATGTATACTTGGTATGTCCAACATCTACAAATAACGCCAGTGCTTTTTCATCAGAAAATTTTGAAGGTAGCCAGCTGCTACCACAGCGTGGAGTATTCATAGTTTTCATAATCTTACCGCTAAACTCTTCGTCGGCATTTAGCATTGACACCACCTTTGAAGCCACCAACAATGCATCTGACGTGACTTCTTCAGTAAGGCCTGACAATTTGTTGACTTGCGTTTTCTTGCAACACACCGAAATATCTTTTTGTGGACGTCCAACATTTTCGGAAGCTGATCTATCTATCAATACAATCGGCGTATCTAGCCATTCCTTGTTGTCATTTTCAAAAAACAACTTATTTCTTCGACAATTTTTCCACTTTACGACAAGCCTGCTAGTGAAATTTCGCAGCTTTTTGCCAATCTCGCATTTCTCCTCCTGAGTATAGCAAACGCCTTTCAGAACAGTATCAAATACAAAGTTTTCCATGGTGAGGAACTTCTTGGTTGGGATCGCTTCTTCATGCCATACTAAGAAAAGTGTCCGTTTTTCGACTGACATTGTGCCTAAAAAGTGCCGTAGTAGGAAGGGTAGCAGGTAGTAGCAATTCATATTGGACATTTTGGACGCACAATGATTCCAACTTCCAGATAAAATAAGAATTAGACTGAATCCAGGTGAATCAAGTATAGTTCTACTCCACGAAAGACAGGTGTACGCTACTGTTGACTCGTTGTTAATACACTTAATTACCATTATGTTTTATAAGCAACACACTTATAGACCGGTCACAAACACTGATTTTCTATGTAATACATACCTTGAAGATTATAAAAAACCAAACTTGTAATACAATAAGTAAAGATTCCAAATTTCCCAGAGACTCGAAGTGAATGCGCACAACAAAGAAAAAATTTTGTAAAGCGCTTGCTGCAGCATATGCTGTGTTTGACAGCTCACAGCTGATGATCAGCTGATCGGAGAGCTTTTAAAAAAGCTCCAAAAATCTAATCAAAGTATCTGTTATCGATTTGTAAAAAAAAATCAACGCTTTTTCAAATTTGAAAATTTGAATTAAATGCCGCTAGCGAGCCCGAATCGCCCACTGTGAGTCGTGGCGTCATCTATTGGTCAGTTTTGAAAAGCCCTCATTGTTCAATGCAAGTAGTGGCGCCATCTATTGTTCAGAAGCGCTATTTTCAGCTGCTACTCCAGGTACAGAGTATATTACAGTCGGGCTTGACCGACTTTCTTACTTTTATTATATTATATGATTTTCATTTTATTTTCAATAAAAAATGAATTAATAAGCTTCTGGTAGACCTCATTTGAGTCACCCAAACGTTTGTCTTAAAAATAGGAGTCATCGTTCAACATTTAAATATCCTTCAACGGTAGTTTTTGCTGCATATAACCCAATTTCCTTGGAATGTCTGGCGCTGTTGGTTGAAAATCAAATTACGAATGCAAAAAAACAGCCCCTCTACCAAATATTTAAGCCATATTTACGGCTGAATGATGAAATATGCAATTCACCCTTCACTTTCAGCTCAAGGGCTGCCCTGTCTACGTATACAAATCAACTGGATATAATGACGAGCTAAATGAGTTGATAAAAAGCAAAAAAAACAACAAAAACAAACAAAAAACCGTCTCGTCTCATTCAGTTGGCCCCAGCATAAGGAGCTGGAACGAATGGCCCACAGGAACTGTGCTGCAATCAACATAATCGTCGAGCAGGAAAGAGCCTTGTCGGGACAACAGCGGGACAGACAATTTCAAATGAATGTTAAATACCCACAGAGAACAGAAACAAACGAGCGTCGACAAACATAACAAAAACGGCGGAAACAAAAAACAACATTTTGCCCGGCGGCAACAACAATAACAAAAGCAAAAGCAAAAGCCATGCCACATGCGGCGTAGCCAAGCCTCAACAATTGCCAGCAACAAAGTTGCACAAAAGCGCAAAAGGACAACCAAAAAGGGACAGCATCCAGCTGACGTCATCAGCGATTGCATTGTTTGTTGCTGCCACAAAATGCAATATTTAATTGCCGCACGGCTAACCTGAGCAACCGAGCAGAGGTTGCAGCAGTTGCAGCAGACGCAGCTGCTGCAGCAGAAAACTGCGAAAAATTCTTGCTCGTCCAAAAGCTAATTAAGCTAAAAGTCAACGCGAGCCACACCAGACTCAGTGACTGAAAGTCTGAGGAGACTGTCCCCTTGCCCCACTTGCCCCACTTGCTCTTCACCGAAATTGGTAACTGCTTCTGCAAAAGTTTGCAACACGCCAAAACGGACGACATTCATTTAAAATTAATTAAAAGAAAATTCGCTCAACTGGAAAACGAAAAGACAAAAGAGGAAGAAATAAAAATTGAAGGATTTTTCATTCCTTTTCAGGTTTTTTTTTTTTTTGTTTCTTTCTGCTTTTGTTTTCTTTTTGTGTTTGATTGTGAATGAATCGAAGTTTTAATACTCTTCAAATGCCAGACTCTGTGCTAAATTTTCTGCTGAATAGCTTAAAGTTTGAGAGACGAGTTTGCAAAGAAATAGACAGTCGGACGGACAAAACTCGACTCAGCTTGTCGCCTTGATCAAGTATAGTTTTACTTTTGGCAAAATTTTTATTTCCTTTGAGCTGGTTTGATTACGACGAATGCCCTTATAAGTATGCTATGTTTATGAACATAAAGAATTCAGAAATATATTTATTTTAAACATCAATAAAATATAAGAAATTTTTCAAAATTTGTATACTTTAATTTACATTTTTACATTTTCACAATTGATCAAGGACTTAGAATCTGCACATATACCTCGCTTAACGGCCTCAACTGGGACTGAAGAATATGACCGTTAAGTAAAAAGCCGCTAAGCAAGTTAAAGTTTTTCATATATGGTAGCAGGCAACGTACACGGGTAGACGCGGCAATGGTGTAGAGCAGATGTGGGTGTAGGAGCTATTATGGAGCACACATCGGGGGGGAGCGACAGGAGCCTTATGGCTGAATTAAAATTTTGATTCGTATGCTAATGGTTCAGTTTCAGCGGCAGATCAGAAGATCGAACTCGTTTCAACGATTTTTACACAAAGGACAGGAAAAGAGAAAGAGAAATGGATAGTCAAATTCGAGGGAGATATAGAGAAAGAGAAGAAGAGATAGATAGCCAGAGAAAGTCGAAAAGAAAGTTTTAAGTATCTCGAATAAAGCGAAGTAGGGAAAGATCCTCTGGATGGCATCTCTGGATGTGTTGGATAGCTGAAAGTTAACATTAATAATAATTATAATAGTGAGAATCTATATTTAACCTAACCTGACTTACTCACTGACCGTCGCATAGCCCCAACCATAAGAGATAGGCTGCTGAATTGTTCACAGTAGTTTTATCCTTTGCTGAAAGTGAGTACTAAGAACGGATTTTGAAAATTCTGTCGGGAAATGTAGAAAATTCGCGAAAATTATGAACCTTTTTTATTTATCATCCTATCAAGTTCAAACTCATTTCAAAGATCTTTATGAAAATTCAACAATAGCTGCTTACCAATTTTCCGGAAAATTCACCCCCCTGGGTGGAAAGTGGGTGGTCAAGGTTGCGTGGGCGAAAGTTTAGTTGCCAGCGATTAGGTGCAAACTCATTTTCCAAGTTAACACTTCCGAATGACTTGTAACTGTGTTTGTAAGGATAGAATTCGAAATAATTTGAAATGTTGGAAAACCTACCCCAGGGTGTGAAAGTGCCCGAAAAATTCTACATGCAATAAACTATTTTCCATCCGATTGACTTGAAACTCGGTTTGTAGTGATAAAATTCGAATTCATTTATGATTTTATTTTCCGATGTTGGAAATTCCGCCGGGATGCCCACTGTTAAGTGGGTGGCAAGTGGGTGTGATGTGGGTGGGATGTGGGTGGTAAGTGTGTGGGAAGTGGGTGGGAAGTGAGTGGTAAGTGGGTGGGAAGTGGATGGGAACTGGGTGGAAACTGGGTAAGAACTGGGTGGTTAGTGGGTGGTAAGTGGATGGGAACGGGTTGGTTAGTGGCAGAGGTCGCAAAAATCGGTCCCCCGCTTGCCTTTGCCAGAAAACGACAGCTTTCGTGAGAACACATTGAAAAGAGGTACCGAAATAACTTTTAACTGCGCTCTCTGCTTCTATTTGGTTGTGAGAGGAGAGAAACACATTTTTTTGATTTTTTTCCTCTTAGGTCTTTTTGGGACCGTTTGGCTTAATTCCCGAAATAAAGGTCTTCTTCGTATGTATGCATCGGTGTGGAAGGCTCGGCTAACGATATGAATGTATGTGACGAACTATATGCGCTCTCTCGTTCTTTCTCGCATAGACTCTCTTTGCTTATGTTAAACTCTGGCGCAGCTCTTGAGTCTGCAACCTTTTCAAATAACATTTTGAGAGTTTGGTCTTCGATAAGCACGCAATTTAAGACCAATTGACTGAGATGGGCTTGATATTCGGTTGCTGTCAGACCGATCATTGCTGTGTGGTCAATCACAGCCACTTAACAGTGAGCGCGATAACAGAACACCTTCGGTTGTGGGAAGCCCAGGCCCCTTTTATATTTGGTTTTTCGATCAGTGACGTGAGCAGAGCGAACTAAAAAAAGGGTTGAGAGTTATTTACGAGCTATGGTTAGTGGGAGGAATGTGGGTGGTAACTGGGTGCGCAGTGGATGGAAAGTGGGTGGATGGAAAGTGGTGGTTGTTTGTTATTATTGTATGCAGTCTAAGGGCCGTTTTCTCATGTTGCTGTTTTTGCAAATCTAGGTGGATTTGCTGCATTTGCTTTGCTCATGTTCAATGCTAACCATCCTAGATGAATTTCGTAGCAATCTACTTCACCCTCATTGATTTTAAAACCATTTACATGCTTATGCAAATTAAGTATTTTTGTGTATCCGCGCATATGGTCACACTGAAAAATATTTGAAAACAAGAAACAACTGCTGCTAAAAACAGAAAAGTTTGAATTGTTATTAAGTAAACCAAAAATGGAAAATATTGGATGTGCCTTTAATATATAAGAACACCTACAGACATTGCTAAAATTACAGATGCACATTTTGATTGCCCAAGTTCATTGCTTAAGCTAAGTTTACACATCCAAATAATTTGGTTAAATTTTGATAAAAATAGCCATGATTTAAGATTTTACAGGATTAAAAACTTAAACTATGGTTCCATACGCAAATAATTTGATCTAATATGGCCGGAAAGTTCCACAATTTGGCATATATAGCCGAATTTTCATGAAAATTTGTCCTAGTTATTTTCTTGTGTGAACATAGCTTTCGACCTACTGCTTAATCTCCCATCATAGCAATAAGTCGTTCCAAACGAAAAACCTTCTCCTCCTCTGTAAAATTATTACTTTAATTTTTAAAATTGGCGCTCAATAAAAAAGACAATAATCAGCGGAGTGCAGAGGTGCTGCCAATCTAGTATTAGACCATTCCAGCCCTCCCGGTGTGAGCGTGGCGCAAATGCCCGAATTCATAATCAACCTACATGAGACAACCAATTGCACAAAAACCATCTAGTTGCAAAATCTAGATGGATTTCGAGTTGAGCAAAAACATGAACATGAGAAAACGACCCTTAAAAGGGCAATCCGCTAATCAGCTGCTGTCGCCGTACCAAATTCCGGCGTACCAAAACATCAAAAGCAAACCAATAAAAATGGCATTGAAAATTCGTTTGTTATGACTTACGCTTCATACAATACCCGCGCTGAAAGATCTTTCAAGCTGGCTTGTGGAGGCATATTGATTGCTGGATAAGATTAGCTGGCCATGTGATTAGGTTTTTGGGTGTGCAGTTTGGATAAAGATACCTAAGCTTTAGTTGTTGGAGGTCATTATTAAACCTGCACCAAATGCTCGTCACACAAAAAATTTATGTGAACAAATTTTAGCTCCTCTTTTCTTGGTCACTTCAGATTCGCACTCAAAATTAAAATTCAGTAAAATAAAAGGAAACTAAATGAAAAACTAAATCTCTATAGGGTTTTCAATAAATCTATTCGCTGATTTGGACATCTCTGCAAAATCCTAGGCCACACTTTTCTCACTGTTCGTCACTTAGGAGATCACGCGACACACATGGAACTACGGTGCTTTGCTGTTGCTATGAGACGTGTAGGCTTAGGGCCGTTTTCTCATGTTCATGTTTTTGCTCAAATCGAAATCCATCTAGATTTGGCAACTAGATGGTTTTTGTGCAATTGGTTGTCTCATGTAGGTTGATTCTAAATTCGGGCATTTGCGAAACGGTCACACCGGGAGGGCTAGAATGGTATAATGCTAGGTTGGCAGCCCCTTTGCACTCGGCAGAGTATTGATTTTTTTATTGCGCGCCAATTTTAAAAATTAAAGCAAGAATTTTACAGAGAAGGAGAAGGTTTTTTTTGGAACGGCTTGTTACTATGATGGGAGCTTACAAACACACAGGCAAATAATTTGGACAAATTTTAATGAAAATTGGGCTATGAACGCCAAATTGTGGAACTTGCCGGCCATATTTGATCAAACTATTTGCGTATTTATTGCGTGGAACCATAGTTTAAGGTTTTAATCCTGTAAAATCTTTAATCATGGCTATTTTTATCAAAATTTAGCCAAATTATTTAGATGTGTAAACTTAGCTTAAGCAATGAACTAGGGGAATCAGAACGTGCATCTGTAATTTCAGCAATGTCTGCAGGTGTTCTTGTATATTAAAGGCACATCCAATATTTTCCATTTTTGGTTTACTTAATAACAATTCATACCTAACTGTTTTTAGCAGCAGTTGTTTTTTGTTTTCAAATATTTTTCGGTGTGACCATATGCGCGGATACATCAAAATACTAAATTTGCATAAGAATGTACATGGATTTGAAATCAATGAGGTTGAAGTAGATTGCTACGAAATTCATCTAGATGGTTAGCATTGAACATGAGCAAAGCAAATGCAGCAAATCCACCTAGATTTGCAAAAACACCAACATGAGAAAACGGCCCTTAAAGTGAGACTCCAAGACGGCATTTATATGTGCACGTGAATTGTGACTCCAATGGGGAGAGCTTGCTATGAGACTTCTGGAGCCACATGTAAGAGACTTCAGTGGTAGCTCGTGGCGAGTCTCCTCTGGACAGCTTGATTGAGACTTCTATGGTCTATTTTTGGACTCTTCTCGTGGCTCGATCACCGCATGACCACTTGACCACTGGATATACAATTGAGGTTAGCTCCGCTATCAACTGGGCCCACTCCCTGAAAATATGCATGAACGGATGGTGCATTTAAGCGCCGTCGCATCTAGAAGCATTTTTCACTTGTTGTTTATCCATTTGGGGACTGGCACGCCAATAAATGAATGGATCTTTCCGATCGAATGGCCTTTGACCGTTTTTTTTCCGTTAGTTGATTTACCCGCTGCACTCTCTTTTCGTTTAATTTATGCACTTTTGAGTAATTGTTCTTTAGGTTTAGACTGATGGTACAATTTCGAACTTAATTTTTTGTATTTTTCGCGAGACTAGTGCTTGGAAAGCTGGGACGAGAGGCACGATGCCTTTAGCTTGACGGTAACGACGGCAATGTCGGCGGAAATGACACCTTGACCTTCGGCTTGTCATCTTGACGTTTGACAGCGCCCACTATCGAACCTTATGAGTTGCGACTCTTCGCTGATCAATCGATAGTATTAGTTAGTGTTTTACAATATGTGTAAATCAAAACTACTAATGTAGTACTAGACAAAATATTGGACGATACAAAAGAGGAACTGGACAAACCGAATATACACATAAGACACCTATATAAATATGTGGATGATATATTTTGCGTGATAAGGAAGGAGGAACAAGAGAAGATATTGGAGACTTTAACATCCAAGAATACAATTCACAATAGAGGTAGAGAAAAACCAGACAATACCATATTTAGACACCGAAATAAAAAGAGAAGGCAAACTATTATTTAAATAGTACACGAAAGACACAGCATCAGGACGCATAATGAATTTCCATTCACATCAACCGATGTATGTATGTATTCGTAGGACAAAAAGAAGAAATATACATGAATATTTATTTTATATGAGGAACAACGGCCATTGCAACCCATACATTTAACACACAAAACTACTCTAACTATAATCAATTTATTAATCAACGACTTCCATTATGTCCATATCAACTTGAATCATTTCAAATAACTATAAGTTTAGGGATTTAAACAAAATAGTTCTTTTTGTTTCTTTTCTGATTTCGTTGAACCAAGCGGAAAATTTGTTCTAACTAGTTCCACATAAAAACAAGAAATAAAGTCGGTCAAGCCTGACTATAACATACTCTGTACCCCCAAAGTTTGTATTGCAGACCAATCATCTGTAGAAATGAAGTTAGGTACATGGTTTTTTAGCCATGTTTGAGTCGTTTTTGCCTTGTTTGCGCACTGGCGACGCAATGCTTTCGATTTTATAATGCGTTTTTGTTTCAATGCTGTTGTGAGCAAGTGGCCGGTGTGTCTCTTGCATGCACTGAGTCCCAAGTCACGATTCATGATGCGAGACATGCTGTCCTTGCTGTTATTCATCTCACGAGACATGATTTTCTGCTTGCGCAGTGGATTTCAACGAATTGATGGCTTGTGGCGTTCGCACAGTGCAAGTACCAGTAACAGTCCATCAGTATCCTCAAATAACGTCACGGTACGATATACAAAATTTGGGAAGCAACATCCAAAAGATTTCACCGTTTTTAGCGAGCGATTTTCATTCCATGATTGCAAACAATTCACACCAAAAACTCTTGTTGCATTAATATATCATAAATGTCACATGTCAAATAGCCTTCATGTTGGAGTGAATGCGTTCAATGGTTCTCGAGAGCGAGTGTGCTCAATACGTGTACCAAAACAGGTACATACAGAACAGGTGTGTTTAGTTTCCATGCATTTATAATATATCAGAGCCGGCCAGCCATAGCTATCAGGAGCCGAAGTCTGCCGTGTTTTTAGGCAAACGCGAGCCGATCTCATGATTGTGGGAATCGGTGAACACTGAATTGCAAGTAAATTGGCTGAGAGCTCTCTTGCTCACCAACACAAGCACACTTTTGTGCACTGATTCATATGTACCACTAGAGCGTGCGCTCTCTTCAATTTGTTTACTTCGAATGACGCAGCGCTCACGACAACATCGATATTCACAGTGCGTCTTCCTCTTTCTTACCAACGCTCATACTTAACTTGCTCGCTTTCGGATTATCGATTGCCGATAACAAAATAAGATCAATATGACACTATTTCGCATACCCTTGGATCATTTTCATGTAAAAAGGATATTCAATTGATCTTAAGTCTGCATCCAACGGAGCTGAATAATGTATAAAGGATATTAAAATAATGAAAATTTAAATGGATATTTTTATTTATCCTTTCTACGGGGATAATTTTTTCAGAGTTAGCTTTGAGGAAAGCTGCTTAGCGCGTACCAAAATATAATACTTTTACTTAAACGGGAGTCAGCTTAAAAAATAAGCTTCTCCAACTTAGCCAGAAAGCTCCACTTCCGAAAGCAATTTTGATTCAATTCTTGTCAATCAGTTTAGACAGACTGCAACCTACTTACCAAATGCTGCCTCCACATTGTCTGGGTGTCTGCCCGTCTGTGGCTTTTCGGTGTACAAATTGTTCAACGTTAATTGAAAATTTATTGAGACAAATTGTATTTTATTTACGCATTATTGACGTTTTTGCTTCGCCAGCTGTTTGTTTGGTATGAATTATGTGTTAGAGCAGCGTCGACGAGCTCTATTAATAGTCCTCTCCAGTTGCGCAGCTTAATGACATTTTAATGCCATTTTTTTTGCTCGTCGTCCGAACTGTGTGCAGTTTCGTTTTTTATTTTTCATAAATTGCGTGATAAACAAGCCAAAGTCATTACCGCAAATGCAGTTCGTCACTTCAGGCTCGGAGGATGGTTGGTTGTGTGTCCTTTTAATTAATGCAAACAGATTTAACTCTTTTTTTTTTGTTACGTTGTTGTTGTTTTGTTACATAAATGAAATGGGTTGTCGGAAATTGATATAAATCAATCGTCGCGGCATCGTATGACACGCTGCAAAGGCAAATAAACCAAATGCGATTGAAGCACAGCTCTGTCGATGTGAGTAAGCAAATAAAAATTAAATGGCATAATACACAAAAGTTTGCATAGCACAAATAAAAAGTAAAATAAAAAATATATTAAAAAATGGGTTCTTTCTGGGTTGACGCCGCATTTAATGCGCTCTTGCCATGGCAACAGCAGGAGTGTTATTTTTTTGTAGACACTTTTCAATGAGTTTCAGTTGCCAAGTGGAATTAATTTATGCATATTAAACTTAATATGCGCCTTAAAAGTATTTATGTTTATCATTAAAAAATGTTGGTTAATTGGGCGATTTAATTGAAAACCCATTTGGAAATAGATTTATTTGTGTTGTTAATGTGGAAATATAAATTTCAAAGGTAACACGATAGATTTAGACCTGCTACTCTCAAATACCAAACTGTCCATAAAGTATCATCAAGTTTTGAGCAAGCTAAGGCACTTTGAATTGAACATTCGAAAACAAGCAATACTGTTCAGCAGCTTTTATAGAGGTTTACTAACAAAACTCAAAAGAATGCTCCCGGTACCGTACTACCTGTTGCTCAAGTCATATCTGGATGGAAGATCTTTTTACGTGAAATGCGAAGGAGCTGAGTCTGACAGTAAATATAACGAGAAGGCCAAGCTAACTTCGTCTCTGCCGAAGTTTTTATACCCTTGCAAATGCTGTTTTTGAAATGTCAGAGTTTAAGAACGCTTACATAAAAATCTAAAATTTTTGTAACTATAACCCATTTTCCGACAGATAAACATATCAAATTAACAATCGCCAAGTTCAAGAAAGATTAAATTTAAAACAAAAAAGTATTCCTCACTAAGACTCATTTTCCGACCGATCGGTCTTATGGCTGCCTTAAGATATACACTGAAAACAAAAATCCGGGATTTCCGGGATCAGTTCATGCCGAAATGGTAATAAAAATGGGTTGATCCTGGAATGGCATAAATCATTCCCGACAGGAACAATTTAAGTACGGATTATTTTTTACATTTCAATCCCGGTTTTAGCCTGGCCGAACTTAAACTTGTCCTCCTTTTCGAACATAACTTAGTCCCATAAGAGATCATCTTCTAGTTCGGTAGAGATAGACTTGTGCCCCATTTTCGAACTCAACTTTGTTCCATACGAGATAATATTCTAGTTCGGTAGAGATTGATTTTTTTTTTTTATATATTTTCTGATGTTTTCTTTACAGGCAATATAGATATTGTTTTCGCACTTAATAAAATAAAATATTTGTGTAATAAATATTAAATATATAAATATTTTCCGCTATAATACTCGTTCTCGCTTAGCCAGCTATGCACTTTTGATTGGGCAGAATTGATTCATCTTCATTGGCAAGCTGCAAGTAGAAAAAATTTTAAGATTAAATTAATAAATAATGCAGATAACTATAAATGTCTAGAAGTTGAGAACAATTTATCTACGAAATTGTGGGAGATATGGCTCGTTTCAAATTTTAATATGCGGAATGGCCAATGTACTCACTTCAGTTTGTCTCCACAAGAACAGCTTCTGCCTAAAGTCCATACGGGGGCCTAAAGCAGGGATCGCTTCTCGCAGCTCTTCCGCTGTCATGAGCTTTAAGTGCTCAAACTTAATACCCGCATCTGTAAATAATGGAAATAATGTTAGGGAACATTTAAGCACTGGAATAAAGCCAAAGACGCTTACAGTGGCTTATTTCACAACAAAACTAGTGAAAAATGTTAATATTTTTTCTGTGTCAAAATACTTTCTTGAAATACTGTATGTAAATGCACGTACAGTCACCATCGAGAAAAAATTTGAGTAAAGCGCGCTTTTTTCATACACAAACATACATACATATTCATATAAACAAACACAGCTATACCGCCGCAGCGATTTCAACACTTTACACAATTCACTTTACACTCACCTGCCAAATTCTTCACAACATGGTGCAGGTTCTTGCTTTCGCACCATAGTTTTAATGGTTCATCGGCCATTTCACCGTTTTTTTTTCAGTTTCTCCAATATAACTTTTTCACTTGACTTCACACTTTTGTTTCTTGAACTGCTTCTAGCAAGCGTCACACAAAGAATGCAGGCAAGCCGAAAAGCGGTCAATGCTGCATGCAAAAAGGAGATCGGACAACGACGCGAGAAGCAAAGAGAAAAAATTGGCTTTAGCTCTCAGTTGGTTCGCTCTCTCACTCTCTCAATTGGTTGTTTTTTTTTTCACTACGACCCATTTTCTGAGCGATGGTTCCTATGACAGCTATAAGATATAGTCATCCGATCTTGACCAAAATTTGCAACTCTGTTTGAGAGCATATAATATTAATAATAGCCGAGTTTAAGGACGTTAACATTGAAAACGAATAAGTTTTTCTCAGTAAGATCCATTTCCGATCCATCGGTCCTATGGCAGCTATGTATAAGATGTAGTCATCCGATTTCAACCAAAGTTTGCACATCTGTTTAAAAGCATATAATATTAAGAATCACCGCCCTTAAGAACGATATACTTGAAAACAGAAAAGTTTTTTTTTCACTAAGACCCATTTTCCGAGCGATGGTTCCTATGACAGCTATAAGATATAGTTATCCGATCTTAAACAATATTTGCAAATCTGTTTGAAAGCATATAATATTAATGACGGCCGTGTTTAAGGACGCTTTCATTAAAAACAAAAAAGTTTTTCTTACTAGAACTACTTTTCGACCGATCGTTCATATGGCCACTATACTCTATAGTCCTCCGATTTGGATCAAACTTAGCAGAATTGTGTCCAAGCAACTAATATTGACCAGTAATACGTTTGGGAGCGATAGCATCGAAAACAAAAAAGTTTTTCTTACTAAGACATTTTTTCAGACCTAACTTTTCTATGGCAGCTATACTATATAGTTGTCCGATTTTAATAAAACTTGGTGAAATTCTGAAAATGCATAGAAAACTTATAATTACGAGGTCTGGGGACGTTCGCGTTCAAGACAAAAAAGTTTTTCTCACTAAAACTAATTTTTCGATCGATAGTTCCTATGGCAGCTATATGCTATAGTCACCCGATCCGGCCGGTTGCGATAAAAGTGAAGCGTCTTTGTACCAAAAGACTAAGTGCAAAGTTTGGTTAAGATAGCTTTTAAACTGACTGGATTATAAAACTAAGCTCCTGCTTTATAAGACGATTCTAAAGGCAGTATGGATATATGGTATACACCTCTAGGGCACTGCATCAAGTCAACCATCAACATAATGCGAAGATTTCAGTCAAAGCTCTTAAGAAGACTAGTTGGTGCTGAATGGTATGTGCGCAACTCTGTTATCCACAGAGACCTAGAGGTTCCCACAGTGATGGAGGAGATTGCCAGATTCAGCAGTAGGTACACACCTGATCATATTAATAGGTACACACATCAACTCTAACTTTAAGGTAACAGAAAACAGTTTTATTCATTGTTTCAAACTTAAAATTTGTTCTCATTGGTTCTTAAACTATTTGTTTTTAATAAAATAAACTTAATTGTAACATAGAACAATAATATAACATAAAAGAGATCATTTTGTGTTTCAGATACGTTTTCAGTGTGATTATAATAATAGGTACACTTCATGTGTTGGTAAGAAAAAAATTAGTATTTCCATTTTGTGTTCTTTTTTTAGGTAAAATAGTATTTCCTAACTTAGTATCCAGTGTATCCACCTCTATTTTTGGCCACTACTGCTATTCTTTTTGGCATACTTTTAATAAGAGCCTGGCAGGTCTCTACTGGTGTCCATACCACAGTTTTTGGACACCTTCCCATAATTTTTGTTTATTTGAAAATGAATGCTTTGTCAATTTCTTTTTTAAGTCTCGCCACAAGTTTTCAATGGGGTTAAGGTCGGGGGATTGTCTTGGCCACTTCAGAACGTCAACTTTTTGGTCCTCGAAACATTTAGATAACAGCCTTGATGTGTGTTTAGGATCATTATCTTGCTGAAATACCCAACGTAATGGCATATTTTCCTCAGCATACGATACCATAACTGTTTCCAATATGGATTTGTACTCTTCAGCATTCATTTTGTTCGTGGTCTGATAAATTGGACCTACGCCGTACCAGGAGAAGCAACCCCATACCATTATATTGCCACCTCCATGTTTGAGTGTTTTTTTTTTGTAAACCGTGGATGGAATTCCTTTCCATTAGGGCGTCGAACATTCCTTTCACAGTCATTCCCAAACAAATTAACCTTGGTTTCATTGCTCCATAATATGTTTCTCCATTTTTTCTCCCCGGTGCATCCTACCCAGTCTTTGTGGTCCCTTGCAAAAGTTTGCCTCATGGTGATATTTTTTTTGTGCATAAGTGAGACTTTTTTGGCAATTCTTCCTGGTAGGTTGGCATCTTGTAGTCGTCTTCGGATAGTTGGAGCACTAACTGAATTCCCAATTTCGGCTGCAATAGCCTTCGATGACTTAAATGGGTCCTTTTTGCTCAAAGTTACTATGTAGTGGTCATTGGTTTCTGTTGTTTTTTGTGGCCTTCCACGGGTTTCCTGTCTTGGTTTTCTTTCTAATGCATTTTTAACAAAATTATGAGAATTGTTCATTAATTTGGCGAAATCTCGTAAAGATTTGCCTTCTTTTCTCAGACTAAGAACCAATCGAGCTTCTTCTTTAGTACAATGAGAATTTCGTCCCTTTTTTTCTGAAAAAAATAATTATTTAATTCTCTGTATTGACAGGAGCTATACTTAATTTACCTTTAGTTACCAAAAGATCACTGATTACAAAATTATTCACTTGATACTTGTGAGAAACGGAGACTGTACTTATTATTATGATCAGGCGAAATGTGTGGTGGACTCGCAATTTATAGAAAAGCTTTGATATACGGGGCAGCCCCTCTTTGAACTCTTTGTCACAGTGTGGCCAGACATTCACAACAACAAAAAATCAAAAATTAAAAAATTGTCAACACTAAAAGTACGAAAAAACCATCTATAATTTAAAAATTCCGGTGTGTACCTATTAATATGATCAGGTGTGTATATAAACCGACTGGAACAATATGCAAATCACCTTGCGATTAACCTGCTAGACGACAGCTTGGCCAGACGCAGGCTGACTTAGCGTTCAGAACGCCCGATCACTGACTGGAGAGTGTCACTTCACCCAAAACATCAACTAAGTTTCAGTTGACAATCAGTTTCAGTTACAAATCAGTTTTATTAATGTTAATCTCATGTAATTCTCAAAAAAATCATAAAATTCGCTCCTTGATTTATGAAGCACAGATTGCAAATAAAAATTAATAAAAAAAAAAAATAAATTTTGCGAAAACAAAACTATCTTTCAATGAACTTCCACTCATTGCTAACAAAATATTGACTCATTGAATTATAGGTCCATGATCTATATGATCTTTTTGAAATGACTCAGCTCAACAAAGCAAATAGGTCATGGTCAACTCAAATAGCTCATAGAGTTCTTGTTTTTAATTTAACTTCAGCACGTTGAGTGGCAACAATGTGGCTTCAGCTGCGCCAATGCAAAATCAGGTTCAGAGCCTATTTACATAGATTCCACAAATGTGCAATTAATTTGTGCGAACAGACAATATGAGAAGTTTGAAGAAATGGTCAAAAAAATGTACCTATTTTAATGATCGCTGATTTGATGGATAGCAGAATACAAAGACCTTGAAATTAGCAAATTTTTCATATAAGTTTAGAATATTAAGAAGATTGCATAAATATAAATTGTAGACGGGTAAATGGGAAATGAAAGTCAATCGGTCCAAAGAAAATATTGAAAATTTCCAAAATTTCTTTATAATTTAGATTATTGTGAAGAGGTAATAGTTGGTATTTGCCGACGGGTAAATAGGAGGAGGTATAGCTTATTATGAAGACGGTAAATAGAATAGATATCTTGATCTAATGAATCACATGATATGTTGGATCTGTTTGGAGCATGATTTACTTGGAACTTTATCTGTTTGAAGTCATTATTAATATGAGCTGACAAACTCAAACTTGATTTACTTGAAACTATTTTTCAAAAGTTAAAGCAAATGGCAATATGACTTCACTCATGGAGGGCTCTAAAATTAGTTTCATTAGACGTGCTTAAATTCAAAATTAGTAAGTATATTTTTACATTAGAATACAGCTTCATCATTGTCATACACATACTTCTCTGCCTGGTTGGAGGGTTGCATACTGGTTACCGTAGGCTTCACGTAGCTCCACTCGTGCCCCGTTTCATTGCTTTCGAGCGAGGCGCCAATTATCATTTCCATTGCTCCCTTGAACTGCAAAAGTTCGGCGGTAAGTTGAACTTCTGCTTGGACGGCAGCCGCTAGACGCTCCAGTGCCTTCATCAGACGCTGGCCGCATTCCACTAATCGACGCTCAAATACCTCCAGCAGTATGTTGGTTGCATTTAGAAGCGGACGCATGAAACGCAATTCACCCAAATGCGTGCAGAGGAAGTCAGTGAATTGGATGAGCACAAAGTCGCTGCGATCGGTTAAAGCAATGCCCAGACCCCGGCGATGCAGCAGCTCTGTAATGAGTGCCACAATCACCTCCGGATGCTGGTGTATGTTTTTGGGTATGAATACAGAGTCCAAAGCCTGCTTGTAATTGTACTTTCGCAGATGTTTGTCGTATGTTTGCAGTCTGCGTTCTCGAGGCCTTCCTTTGACCACATGGTCCACCTGTTGGGCCACTTGCTCTGTCTGCTTCAAATGACTCGATTTGCTGTTCACATTCATGCGACTTACGGAAACGATGCCATCCACCATGCCGGCTACCACGGCCTGATCTTTGGCGGCCACGCCCAGACTGACCACCGCATTGGGGTAGGTCAGAGTGTGGACAGTCTTGTAAGTGCTGACATCATAGATCTTTACCTGCCGGTCCAAACCGCCGGACAGCAAACGCCTTCCATCAGAACCCAGCCTCAGGCAGGTGATGGTCTTGTGGTGCTGCGACATCATCGTGAGCAGCCGACAGCCACCAATCAGATCCCAGACACGCACCTGGGTGCCGCCGGCGCTAATAAATATCGATCCGTTGGGCAAAAAGAGCATAGACTCCACTGCACTGCCATGGTCCAGTGTGCGTTGTATGCCCGTTTCGGCCCTGGTGTCATACAGTTTGATCTTGCCATCATAGCCACCCGAGACGAGTATGTGCGACGCCTGCGGATGCATGGCCCCTGCCCGTATGTAATCCATGTGGGCATTCTCATACGTTTGCACCATCTTTTCATTGGCGACATCCCACAAACGCACCGACTTATCGTCTGCAAAACTGGCCAAGTGCTGCTTGTCCGCCGTAAAGTAGGTTCTATGCACCGGCGCCCAATGGCCCTTGAACAGACGCAAAATGTTCCTGCTGTTGGTGTCAAACAGCTTGACATGACCCTGCGCATCGCCGGCGGCCAGCAAACGACCATCCTGCCGGTATGTAGCACCGTAGGCGGGTTTCTGGAATCGTGAGAGATTCTTGACCATCATTTTGGTTACCACATTATAAATCTGCACCCGCACCGAGCATGTTACCACAAAGTTATCCGTATCGCTGGAACTAAAGTCCACATAGTCAATGGGGCTGAGCTCCTTGATAAATTGCGGTTTCTGGAATAGAACAACGAAAATAAAGCTCCGTAAGGATTCCGCCAGGCGGCATACCGCTAGTCGTTCCCAGTAGATGGTGTCGGGCGTTTCCAACTGGGCTCGCTGCTCAAACCGACGTATATTTAACGTCTGGAAGTTTCGCTGCATCTTTACAAATTTGACCAGATGCTTTTTTTTATATAAATCTGGTCACACTGCGGCCAGTTGTAGGGCTGAGCCATTGGAGCTGAGTGCGTGAGTCGTGCTGACACAGTTTCACGGCATTCGTGCAATTCTTAAATCGCTAAGGAAAATGTATTTAAATCTACACTCAAGGGAAGAAATTTTATTGAGCGGAATTAGGACAAACCTCAGGATATGAAACTTACATATTCACGACTTGTAGGACAGACTACGATCAGTGAAACCAGAATTTAAAGCGAAAACAGTAGGAAGCTAAAGATTTATAGAAGCCCCTTAATTACTCTTAGAATCATCTATATGTATGTATGTATGTAGCTTATTTTCAACCCAAAGTACAGAAATTGATACTACAGTACTAACGCCATAGGGTGGACAGAACAAGGACAGAACATTAGGTCCAAAAACTGCTAAATTTGCAAAATATAATTGCTAGAAATAGCTAATAATATACAAAAAGTGGGTAAAAAAAAAGCTAAAAGTCAAAAGCATTGAAAAAAATGATGGTTTTTAGAACCAAAATCGAACGAAAGAACTAAGCTTACAAAAATACTAAAATGTGGTGCGCAGCCGAGCCTGAATCGCCGCACAATCAAGCTTCAAATAGTTCACTTGGCTAGTTTCCTTCAGTTCAAATTTGTAATTTCGTCATAAGCATCTAAATGCATCTTCTGTAAATTTATATCTCGTTAATATGTAACATAACTGAATTTTTGGCTCTTTAACATTTAAACTTAATATTTTTCGGACAACTCAAAGAGTGGAAAACATTTGCTATTTCTGCTATAAATCCATCCTTGTGCTGTAACGTCTTCAGCTGCAATCTGTTGAGCTATTTGGTGTTCACCAGGTATCGTTTTCACTGTGACAGAAACGTTCAGGTGGGCTTAGTGCTGAAATTTCATACATGCTTTTTATACTCTGTACCAAAGGTACACAGAGTATATTCAGCGGTGTCACAGACATCTCTTCCAACCAAATTCCAACCCAAAACCAATTCTCGGTGTCACAGAAAACTCTTTCGGTTGGTTTAAAATCTGTCGTGTTTTGTCAGGAGATTTGTCAAAATTCACCACCCAAACAATTTTGACAAGTAAAATTAATTTTGGAAATGTAAACAACAATATTTTTCTGAATATGTTGCATCAAATGAATAAATTATTTGATTAGTTTAAACATTGCAATTTGCGTTTTAATAATTATTCGCAAAACCAATCAAAGTCTTTATTTTTTTTTTTTGGCTTTAATCAACACACAGGGTTGATAGTTTTGTTGGTCGCATCTTTAGTAGTGCATTGATCAGTTATCGATTTCGAAAGAACGCGCGGAACTTTCGATGCATAAGGAGCTTGGTCGGTGGAACACCCACGAATTTCAACAGAACGTGCTTATTAATTTAACATTAATTATATGTCAGGTTTAGCTTCTCTTATAAATCTGGCCAGTTCTTTGTAATGAAGTTATTCATTGGACATTAGAATATTTGTGAGATATTTGTGTAGTTTGAAAATTTTATATTTTTTCCTTAGCGAGGTGAATCTCAGACATTTGAAAATAGCGTGTTCAGCTGACTTAGCTACGTTGCAAATATCACAGATATTTGAAGACACCTTTTTAGTTTGGTGCAAATATACCTGGTCGTAGGTGTGCCCCGTGAGGAGTCTGTTTATTAATTTAATGTCTCTAGCCTTCCATTTTAGATGCGCGTGCCATGGTTTTTCTGTTTTGTTTGGGAAAATCCCTGAAAAAAAGCTACCCTTCACAAGGTAGACGTCTTTGCAAGGATTATTCCAAACGGTAAATGCCTTTATCCTAATTAATCGGACTACTTCTCCAAAATTCAACCTTACATCTAAGATGTCGCCTAACGTAACAGCCTTTTTAGCGGCTAAATCTGCTTTTTCATTAACACTAATTCCTTTGTGTCCTGGTATCCATATCAGGTCTATACATTATGAATCTCTGGAACTAGGTAGCTATTTGACTTGATGTTCTTAAGAAGGCACAAAGCATCCATACTATCAGTAAATATCACAATTTTTTTTACCCTTCTCTGGAAGGCTATATCACAGGCCTGCCTGATTCCAGTAAGCGGAACTCAGTCTTGAGTTGCATTTGTATATATATTTAGAGTCATTAGTGAGATCATATATTCTTAGTCCTGCAGTCTCATTAGTCTCGTTTTCTTTGTATTTAGCTATTACTTCGTTATATGTGGCTTATATTTGCTCTACTGAAATGTCATTCTTGGTTTTGTTAAACCTCTTTGATTTAATCGTAAGTTTATTGCACTTTTGATATGTGGTGGCTGTCATTGTGTTATCCATAATCTCCTAAAATTCCTTGTATGTCTTAGTATACCTTGTTTTAGCAAGTGAGGCAGTCGTTTTAATATATTATTTAATATAATAATTTATAGTGATGGGTTTATTTTTTTGATGTTAAGAAGTTCTTTTGCAGTAAGGACTTTCGCCCTAAACTAGGAAGGCATGGTACCAAAGTCTTTCGTATTTGTCAAAAGCAGCCACCTCAAGTGGCGCCATCTACAGCTTGGTCGCCATCTATATAAAAGCCAGCTGACTATGGGCTGGCAAGTTACACTTCATGAGTGGCGCGAACACATTTTTAAATTTCGCATTTTATTTTTGGAGAATATGAAATGAATTATATATCAACTTGTATTATTTTGGCGAAATTTGCATAATTCGCGAGAAAAATGATTTGAAAATTTAGCTATTTAAAAAATTTAATTATTTTTAATGGCTAGCAATGCAAAGCCATTGGTAAAAAATATATTTAAAAAATCTGTAAATTTACATCCGATCCCAAACTTTCAAACTACTTACACTTAAAAATTGTTTAAGTTTTTTTTGGTTACCAAATCGCGGAAATGAGTAAACAAAAATTAATTGCCGCTAAAGGGACGATTTTTGTTTTCTCCATTTTTTTCTCAAAATTTGGTCTTGTGTCCAGGAATTTACTGTATTAAGCTGTAAATGGGAAATCGAATAGTTCCAGAGCTATGGACTTTTTTCTCATTTTAAATACATTGTTTTTTTAACTAACAATATTATATTTTTCGGAATAGATTTTTTTTTGTGGTTGAATAGAGTGAAAAGTCGTTAAACTAAAGTTCGAACCAAAACCTTAGAATCGATGAGAGAACCATTCCTTGAACCGAACCTTAGAATTTTCGACGGATCCGAACCCCCGGACAGAACCTTCTCCAGAATTTCAGAGGTTAGGAGTTTTGGATCAGAGCTATATACTATGAACTGGAAACTTGATGTTTAACCCGGGTGAACCATTTCAAAAGTGATTGAAGTCCGCATCTCAGAAATTACATACGCTGTGAATCTGGAAAATTCGTCTAAAGGTTTACATTGTGAGTGTAAGACATAATATCTTAAGCCGTTAAGGCCTATTTCCAGAACGCACGAAAATAAATTTGTATGTTGAACTTCATATAAAAACAAGAAAGAAAGTCGGTCAAGCCCGACTATAACATACTCTGTACCCTTACACTCGCATTTGCTCAGGAGTCAAACGGCCAGTTAACACCCCGCGCACAACGCGGTGCGCTCTCTAAGTTTCTCTCTCTCTCTCTCTCTCTTTCTCTCTCGCACTAAGATTGCCTGTGTTGAACGGTTAGGGTATGTTGCTGTGGTTGTTGGTGGGGGGGTGGGTGGTGTTAACTGGCCGTTAACTGGGTGTTAATGCCCATAACTTGAGTATCGTTCATCCGATCTTTATCATTCCTTCAGCAAATCGATAAATAATTTTGTTTACAAGGTATCTCTTGAAGGAACGAACGATCTATCTCCAAAACTGTAGGAGATATGAAGTTTTTTCAAAACTGCGGGGGCGGGAGGGGGCGTGGCAAAAATTGAAAATAAACTTGATCTGCCTGCAAGTATAAGAAATATATGTCCCATACATGTCAAACCTCTATCTCTTACCATCTCTGAGATCTCTTCGTTCATACGGACGGACAGACGGACAGACAGACAGACGGACATGGCTATATCGACTCGGCTGTTGATGCTGATCAAGAATATATATACTTTATAGGGTCGGAAACGATTCCTTCTCCCTGTTACATACTTTTGCACAAACTTAATATACTCTATGTACCTTCGGTACAGAGTATAAAAACAGCCTCGAACAGCTGATGAGCCATTTATTTAGTCTCATTTATTTTGTTGATTGACAAAAGCGAGATGCAACAAAAATGTACAAAAAATAATAAATATATTATCACATAGATTAGCACTCTTTTTTATTAGTTTTCCATATTTTTTAAATTTAAGTGCCTCAAGACTTTCGCGCAGACTTGTGGTAGTACATCATATGACTTTGAAAGCTGTGAGGTGATTTTAAAATTGTTTGAACTTTAATTGATAAAACAATTTGAATTCAAGCGGCTGAGAAATCAGTGTGATCCTACCATTTGGCTACCGCGGCATCCTATTTTGGGTATTTTTCAGAGTTTCTTAAGAATTTATGGTCCCACTATAGCTTACAATCCACTTAACATAAATAACTTGCAATTTCGTGACATAAATTATAATTTGTTCTGGAAATAAGCCTTTAAGATTGGTCCGGAGATACTTGCGAAATGTGTGCGAAATATCTGCACATTATTTCTCCGATAGCAAGTGCGAAAAAAGGCACTCATCTCTAGTTGTTTTGTTTCTAAATTAAACTTGGCGGGAACATTTCAATTAATTAACAATAACGAATAATATTAACGAATAGTTCAATGAAGCAATAGCTGATACAAATGCTTTCTGTGATTTGTAGGAAGCGGCAGTGAAGCCAACTAGGGTTCGACAGAGTTTGATTAATCCTTTTTTGCAAATAATAAAATGGTACTTGGGTCCATCGTGACCTTTGTTTTTAATAGGCAAATGTTCCTCTATGGAATCGACTACGGAAGGGGCAGAATCGACTGTTCGGACCATGGCATCTCGTTATCATGAACTTATAATGCAAAAAAGTCCATAGTCCGACCATTGCTAAGTTCAACATTCAGAAACGCCGTCGTTCACAAATGAATCACTTAGAATTGGGCCAAAGTTCCTCATCACTAGCCATCTCGTACAAGGAGCTTTAGGTTCTGTAAAAGAGAATGAACGTGGACATGACTGGAAAGAAAGACAGATGTAAAGCTGACCCCCACTTCACATCGCTGAGTTTTTGAGTTGCGATGGGTACGATGGGTCAAATGAAAAGTTGCCCATTTATTAATCATTCTTAAACACCGCGCCACACACACCGTCACACACTTGTGTTTCGCAACAACGAAAAATATGCTTTGCATATATTTCAAAGCTGCGAAATAAACACTCATCGCGTGACACGTTGACGTCGATTGGCAGCGCTGTGATATCGGTATGACTATGTCGCTTAAGAAATCCAGACCAACTAGCGAAACGGCAACCTGCGAATTTATATGGAGTTGTCGATTTCGTACCAAGCCTTAACTGAAAATTTGATGTGCGGGAGCTTTTACCAATTTAAATTCTTCAAAGTGAACTTGAAATATTTGCAACTTGTTTCGATTATAATTGAAATTATAATTCATGATTTTATCTAAAAACCAAAAATATACCAAATTTCATTTAGAAATACAATTTTCCACTTTTAATCAATTAAACTAATCTGTTATTATTTTTCTCTTTCCCATTGCAGGTAAGCTTCTACCACTGAAATGAACCTCGTTTCTAGATGTTAAATATTTGAAATTGAGTGAGTTATAGTTAAAAGAATTTCCAATCTATTATTTCTTTGCCTCTTCAAAATGTTAAAAACAATTAGCATTAGCATTTGCAAACACTTGGCAATCCGTTAGGTGCTTATTTCATTTCAATGCATTCTTGCAACGATTACTCACTTTATAAGCTGAATTTAATTATTCAAACACTTAAGCTTTGGCCATTGAAGTGATTATTTTACTTTTGTATGGTAAATGCACTTGGCCAACACTTTTAAGTCGGCAAACGCCATAATTCATTTTCCCCCCACAAATGCAATATTTATGGATTAATTATTGAAATTGTGCATGTTTACATGGCACACACAAAAACACACACAGCACAGAGCAGAACCAATAGACAGACAAATGGCATTGATGAGCTTTAAGTGTGTCAACATAAATTGCAATCACATAATATTCTTCACTCTGTTGTTGTTGTTGTTGTTGTTGTGCTGTTCAGCCAACCATTTGTTGGCTGTTTTTTAATAAATTTTAAATAAACAAGCAGCTTGGAGCAGAGTCGCACCCGGTAGACAAATATTTGCATTAGATGTGCGAGCTGCGATACTCTCCTCTTCGATATCCTCTGTATTTTGTTTACAGCATTATGCCAGGCAGCAGCGGCAATTTTTGTTTGTTTTATAAATTATTGACACTTTATTGACAGGACGGGGGATGGGGGGGAGGGAGGAGTAACACAATGGCGCATAAGCTTCATTATGCGTGCACTGGAACAGTGGAACAATATAGCTGATTGACAGCGCCAATAAAAATGTACGCACAATTGGTTAAAATTATAATGAGGAGAAAAAACAAAGAGGTAAAAAATGCAACAACTAATAAATAATGAATGTCAATAAAGCAAAAAAGTATAAACTATATGTAAAATGTCATTTGACACCTTTGTTTTTTTTATTAACCCTTAAAATTTCCTGAAAATATTTTTTATTTATTCGCATAAATAATTAATGAAATTGCGTGAGTTTGGGTGTGGGGAAAACTACTGTCTAACAAATTGATTGTGGAATCAATCAAGTGGAAGCCAACTCATCGACTGACTGCACTGAGCTGAAATGCTCTGCACTTGCTACAAAATGGGCCAACAGGGAATGGTGATTGATTAGGTCAGGGTTACAACTAGCAAAAAAAAAATTGCAAATTATTTTGTATTAAATCGATTACAGCGCACTTGGTGCAGGCTAAGAAAAGTCTCTAAGAGATATGCAAATTGGACAGCAAGTGTACGCAGCAGATCACATGTTTATTACAGACAAGCTGAATGCAAAACTTCACCACAAACAGCTTTGTATGCGAAAAGGAGCAACAATATTACCAGCGTATCAAAAGAGAAATAGTGCATATAAAGTATGGTGAATCATTCTGGAATATGAGACTCGACCACGATCCCAACGTTGTGTTACATATCATAAACCTATCATTCTTTGTAACATAAAATTTAATAAGGGTTGCTGACAAGGAAAGGACACACCACTTGAAAAGTACCAGGTATGGGAAACACTTGAAAAGTTTATCCGCTGTGTGCCACTTAATATGCATCATGTGAGGCAATGGCCTTGTTCAGCAGAATAACTTGCTCCCTGATCATGTATACATTTTTAATGATCTTCCTGCTGAACTCGAGTGATACGGTATCATGATAGCCAATTTGACGTATCATGATCAGGAGCAAGTAGCGAAGAAATAGTACGCTACTTTGAAGTGATACTGCTACCACCAGCTTTGGTTGTCTGTCGATAGGCTTGTTATCGATACCAATATGGTAATTTTTTCTCACTTTGTTGGGCACATATTTTTAAAATGAGTTTACCGTCGAACGAGTTTTTTGGATTAGAGTTTTTTGAGGATATTATTGCGCCCTCGTTAAACAAGGCTTTGATCGACATAGTTGAGGGGAATAGTTTGCACAGACGTCAATTCAAATAAACCAAAAAAATTACGGTTAACCACTACCGAATGGACCAATTTAAGGAGCCCTTCGGGATGTCTCGGACTACGTTTGGGGTACTTAATACACTGTACACAAAAATACTTAGACTAATTCATTTTATAATTTCAGTCCCTTCTCCAAGAAGTTGCAACATGCGCTGCATCTACTGAGGAGCCAATTGCCAACGTGGTTCTTGAGAAAAAACTCTTATTTACAATTTGGCTTTTGGCCAAATAAGAGTCGTTTCTGGCTGTAGGTGACCGATTCAACATAGCAAATAGTTCTGGACACCAAATTTTTGGGTGCATCGTGCATATACTCGCTGGATTAGCATCCACCTATATTAAATGGCCCGGTTGTGCCCAACAAGCAACTACTGCTGGCATATTTAAGGAGAAATCTCGAGGCATTCCAGGTGAAATACGTGCTATCGACGGCTGCCATATCCCAATAAAGCAGCCAGTGGGAAATGCACACGATTTCTTTAACATATATAACATATAATGATATATATTATAATCATCCGCTCGTATCCTCCAACATGCATTTGACAGGTGATTCAGCTTATCCGCTTAGTGTACATCTGATTACACCTTTTCGAGATAATGGTCACCTCACTGAAGCACAAATTATCAGTACTTATAATATCAGATTTTCTTCCATAAGATCAGTTATTGAGCGCGCATTTGGATTATTAAAAGGGAAATTTCAAAGACTTAAATATCGTGATATTAAGTCGCTCTGCTTTGCCAATTACATCTTAATGGCCAGTTGCTTGCTTCATAATTTTATTTTAATCAACGGTGAATTTGAGGAATGGGATGGGAAGGAAATGAAGAACCAAGTACTGAACCAGAAGCATCGCGCCGAGATGAAGATGAGCCTCAACAGACAGCCTCACTAGAGGAATCGCGAAAACGGGATTTCATAAAAGATTTGTTGTATTAACCTACATATGTGCATAGAAAAATAAATCATGTTTTATTAAAGGAAATATGATATTTTACTTTAAACGGCCATTGCGTGGAAATTGCAAGACTTGTTGGATTGACGCAACTTAATTCTTTACATACATATGTATCACTTCAGCGAATTAGTCACTTATATTTTGATGTATTTTTATTATTTAGCGGCACATTTGGTGAAGGAAAATTTTAAGAGATTCAGTTCTCATTATAGACTAACTTTAATTTAACTATTATAAGTCTTATTGGGGTGCTTTGAAAAGATACTCCTATAGAAGCTGGTTGCACTCAGCTTGCAACTTGTTGGACTCCTGCAGAACCTTTCGTAGCTTGCTTAGCTCTTCAGTACGGGACTCCTTTACTTCAATAGCCTTTTTGTTGGCGTAGTAACGTTAATTTTTAACAGCAACCTTCCGTTTCCGTTTATTACGGATGGGACAGCTCAATTGTGCTCAACTGCGATGTCGTCATCTTCTACCATCGAGCTGCTGTTACGTCCGTCATTTAAGGTAGGAGCAAGCCCAAAGTCTTCCCATGACAATAGTTGCTCAATATTTTCCTCCTCACCTACTGCTACTGCCAGGTCATTACCTAGAATGGATTCCATTTCGTCGAAAAACTCCCACTTGGTGGTTCCGTGGACAGTGCTTCAAGTTTCGGAATTTCCGGTCAAGTTTGTTAGGAGTTTGCCCAAAAACACCGTGGTCTTCCATTTTGGCCACGATTTGCATCCAACTCGACTTTTTCTTTCGGTCACGGAAATCAGCCCATAAAAGGGCAAGCGCAAACCACGACTTCTAAAGCTTCTGAAAAAGTGCTAGCGCCTAAGGCGTGCGGCGGGACATTTTTTTTGTTTGAGTGACTTTGGGGGAAAATGTAGCACTGCGTTCAGCAGATCCTTTTCGATGTATAATTTTTTTCTGATACTTGTCAGCGATCAATATTTCTGGTGAACACGCCCAATGTGTATTCCCGATGATGGATGAGAAATTGTTAATAAAAGCAAGATTGCTCACTAGAGCGAGTCAGTAGAAATTCAAACTTACAACTGTGTTCATTAAAGGTGTATAATTCAATACACTCTCTGCAAAATTCAGTCCAATTAAAGTAGAAATGAATCAATTTGGTCTTTCAAATACATTAGACGTTCACCTGGCGATCACCGGTAAAGGCACCAGGCGTAGATCGTTTAACTGCAAAATTTTTCAAAAACGCGCAACACCAGAATTTGTAAAAGAATAGCCAAATTTTCCTCTCCGGAGCAAAATACCTGATACACTCATACACGAGAAGACCTAGCTAACTTCGTTTATACCCCTTGCAAATGCTGTTTTTGAAATATCAGAGTTAAAATCAAAAATTTTTCTAACAAAAACTCATTTTCCTACAGATAGTTATCTGATTTCGACCAAACTTTGCGAATCTTTTTAAAAACATCTCAAATAAACAATCAAAAAGTTTCAGAACGATCAAATTGAAAACAAAAAAACTTTTTCTCACTAGGACCCATTTTTCGACCTATGGTTCCTATGCCAGTTATAAGATATAGTCATCAGATTTTGACCAAAATTTGCAAATCTGTTTGAAAGCATGTAATTTTAGTATTAACCAAGTTTAGGGATGTTAAGTTCGAAAACCAAAAAGTTTTTCTCACTAAATCATATTTTTCGACCGATTGTTCCTATGGCAGCTGTAAGATATAGTCATTAGATATTGACCAAAATTTGCAAATCTGTTTGAAAGCAAGTAATATAAGTATTGTTCGAGTTTGGTTACACTAAAATTGAAAACAAAAGAGTTTTTCTCACTAAGACCCATTTTTCGACCTATGGTTCCTATGGCAGCTATAAGATATAGTCATCAGATTATGACCAAAATGTATCTTATGTATTTTTATTTTATAGTTCAAATAAATAGAAGACAAAAAAGTCAATAACTATTAAATTTGTTTAAGCTTAGAAATATATTAACTTAAATAAAAGAAGTGCAAAGGAAATAACTATATGTGCATTTTCATGTTGTCTGCTTTATTGTCCTTATGTTTACACTTTGTTTATAATATAGTAGTTAATGTGCTTTCATTTTGCTATTTGCATTTTATTTCCGTGCTAATCGCTTGCCAATCAAAAACAGGAATGTTTCTGAAAGAAAGAGAAGCCAATGTTGAAGAATCCAATAAGCCTTCCAAAGGTTACTTTCAAATTCCATACATTTACATTTAGGTGCAATAAGACAATTCCGAGACCTTCCAGCATAACCAAAAGAGGATTGCCGCAAACCGCGCCAATATTTGTGGCAGGCATTTGAACCGTCTTAATTTAACATTTTTTCTTCGGAGAAATCCAACTCAATTGACCAAAATTTGTATCCTTCAGCAAATGTCACACGAGCCTTTAGGTGAGGAGGAAGTAGTTTTGGTACAGG